>JABFER010000090.1:0-347273 GCA_013618295.1 Fusarium armeniacum | reverse complement strand
CAATGGCCCCCAGAAAAAGCCCCCTTTCGCATGTCCCTTCCACAAGTTCGATCCGGTCCGCTACGATTGCTGTAGTAGTGTCCGGCTGAAACGCCCCTGCGATGTCTCCCAACACATTAGGCGATGCCATCTGCTGGTAGAGGTCAAGCAGAAGACTGCCAACGCCGAATACGCGGACAACGCTGAACCTGCGGAGAACGTTGAACTCGTAGGTAATGCTGAAGCTGAGGAAGAAGTCGTTCTCTACTGCTCAAAGTGCCGCATGGAATTTTTTGGCATTACCGCTGAGGCCAATCTCGGACAGCATTTGCCATGTCAAACACCTCAGCCAGCAACGATTGAACAGACCGGGATGCTGCTACCTGCAGAGTTTGTTCAACTTAATACTGCGCGAAACAAGGCGTCAGGCGACATTCTCAAGTGGTACGCTATGTGGAAGGCGTGCTTGCCAAACAAACCTGTCCCGAAATCGCCATATCTTGCTCTTCCTGGTCAAGAGGCTGTGGTTGAGACATTGACTGTTCTACCAGAGGTTGAAGTTGAGACACTCGCTCCTCGCTCGCAGGGCGGAGAGATCATCCGCCGAGCTCTCCATGATTGCCCTTCCCACATCTTTTTCACCGAAGGCGATATTGATGCGGTCGTAGATCAGGCCTTGAATGGAATTTACCCAGGGTCTTCTGGGGCCGAACCTCAGACAAGCACAGATACCCGTTTGGAGGTCCAACAGAGGCAGATGCCCCAACGGCAAATGTTCCAGCAGCAGATATCACAACAGCCATTCAATGGTTCTGTCACTTCCACTGTCTTTGACCCCTCTACCTCTCTCGCCGCTCCCCAAGCCTATCCACCATCGTGTCAACTGTGCCAAAATCCTTCTGCCCCCGCACCCTTTGCCTTCGCTCTTCCCCCTCAGCATAGCCCTCAGATGTCACCTCCGGTGGCGGACTTTGAAACAGGCCCTCCAGTGCCTTTTTGCTCAGCGCGACCTGTGGCATCAGAGACCTCGCCAGCATCTCAAGCCATAGACAACTCTTCCCTTTGTGACGTCAATGACGGCGGCTTCGAGGGCACTGGGTTCCCTGCGCCCAACCAAAGTCTTGCTGATGCGCCTGGCTTCCCTTCTCTTGAAGGCAATGGTTTCCCCATGAACGATGGCTTGAACGATAATGGCTTTCCATGGTGGAGCAATAATGGTTGTCAAGACCCTAATTGGAGGTATAGTTTGTGATCTAGTCACGTAATGGTTCGATGATTAATTGGCAATCCATAACTTGCCTCATGAGTTGATGCTCGCATGGTCGCGTGGGAAAATGATATTGGGGAGTTTTAATGGGTAGAACGGTCTGCTTTTACTTTGGAGTTTTAATGGGTAGAACGGTCTGCTTTTACTTTGGAGTTTCAGCGGGGGATAGATTTGTGTTTGAAGTTTAGATTGAACTTTGGTTTAGTCCTCATGAGAATACATGTCTTATCAACTAAAGCTACTATGGGAGGCCAACTCGCATGAATATGGTAATTGGAAGTGCGTTGCAGCTTTGTGGCTCTATGATGAATGCGGCATGTTTCACGTTAGCAAAATCCTCTTGTTAGACATTTCCTTTGACCATCGGTGCCCTTAGAAATGGATCATTCCTCTTCGATTGGCCAAATTGAAGCCATTCCCAATCTCCCTTTCGGAGCCTTAGGCGACGGATTGGGTAACCCTCACGGACGCTAGACGGTTGCTTTCCCGCTACCTTTGATGATAGCACTGTCAGCAAAAGGGTCTTTCACAAGCTCCCTTCAACTCAACAATTATATGTCAGTAAGTTGCTTGAGCTGCCGGCTGATTCAAATTTGGGTTCGCAAAAGACTGGCAGGGTGGAAAACAACAGTATAGGAATATCCGGTTAACAAGTCTGAAGAGTTCATGATGCATGGTGGATTTCAAGAAGTCATGCTGATATATTTCAGGATTGCTGCAAAACAAATAGCTTAGTATGAGCCTCGCTGATAGAGCTCTCTATATCGACCTACTCTTCCCTCAAGCAAACTTGATTATCGTCCTCTTGTATCATCTCACCCAGTAGATCCTCGAGTGCTAGCTCGTACAAAACACGCTGAACACTCTTGCCCTGGCCATCTGTCAACTTCTCGTGCTCAAGACAATCAGAGACACATTGAGACCCATATAACTCCCAGAAATCCCGCATCATGGAGATACTTAATCCCAAGCCTCGATCCAGATACGGAGAGGGTGGGTTCTTTGATCCAGGGAAAATGACAGACCAGCCACGATACCAACGTCTTCTTTCACCGAAGTGCCAAGAGTCTCCTCGAATCAATTTTGACTTCTGGCACTCATCGAGGCCATATAAGGGACCTACATCACGCTTCTGGCACGTTTCGCTCAACACGTGGTCATCACGTTGGATCAGCGTGTCGAATGACTTGTAGCAGATCAAGCAGTGAATTGGGCGTGAATGGCATCGAAAAAGGTGTTCATTTAGTTCCTCAATAGATTGTAGATCATCCTTGAGCAGACACTTTTGATATTCGTCTGGCGCGAAGATCTGAAAGGGGCAAGCAAGATGAAGGAATAATTTCGTGCGAGCGGGTTGAGAAACCACTCCCAGCTCGTCATCGCTGATGTCAGCTTCATCTTCTGTTTCTGTGTAAATTGACTGCCCAGATGATGTTTTGCACCTTTTTCGAGGGGGCAGTCTATCCTCCCGCGGTGCAATATATTTTGTTTCTGCTCTCCACTCCTCAAAGAGCTCGAGTGCTTGTGTCTTTATCTTGTGTCTCTGATCCTCGAGCACATCAGTCAGGAACTGGCTCTGATCCCAAAGATCGATGTTTTCACCTTCAGACTGATCGCTTGAAGATGGTGATCCATACTTGGCCCCATATTTTGGGGGTAGGGGTATGAAACAGCCGTGTAGTAGTGTATAGGGTTGACTGCCGACATAAGATCGGCATTGGTTAGCCCTGGTCCGTTTGACTCCTCTGGTGGCACCTAAGAGGGTTGAGGGACGATCAAGGTGCCGAGAATTCAGGGTTTCGGGTAATTTGCTGACGGTCGACTGTGCAATCACATTATTCCTCTGGTTTTGTGAGGAGGGCTTTGGTTGCCGATTTCGCACTGATACAGGGTAACAACCGCAAAGAAACATTTTGAAGAAGGCCTTGAGCCGTTTTACAAAAACAGCAGGAATTGACATATTCATGGTCGACGCATAAACTAATTAATTTACCAACTCCATCTTATAAATGAGCAGGTATTTCCCGCGAGTCTTATTTCGGAACCAAATTCTCAAGACACAGCACAGCTGTGTGCATACAAGAGGCTGCATGGCGTAACCGACTTAACCAATAATAGAGGATTGATCGGTGCCGGACTAGGCGGGCAATGCCCCCACTTGTCAACAGTAGCCAATAGGGCAAATGGCCTTTCCACAATTGTGGAAGTAAATCAATTATGGGTCATCCTGATCAATTAACAAAGAGGTTGAACGAACGTATGTTGCAACAGGCTTGAAATAGGTTCCCCAATAAAGCGTACAGCGGTCTGACCGATGCGCCCCTGACTTTACCAATGGTCATAGTGAATGCCACAACTGCGAAGCTGAACTGACACTTATCACCTGGTTGACAAAAGCACAAACGCGTTTTGCTCAGATGATCCAAATATGCCGTGTTTGGCCAAATCACTCGCGAGACAATGCCCCATGTTGCCAAGTATTTTAGCACGGCGCAGCTTGAAATTGCGAGTTTTAATTGTTATTCACATGCCTGCCGTCAGATGTCGATGCGAGGATGACGCATACGGATTCCGTGATGTGCTGGGCAGAGAAACCTAAAGGGGCATACCGTACGAACTCACGAAATTGGGTAGTGGGCGCCACGAAACTTATCTACTATTTATGTACTCATCTGGATAGAGCTGACTTATCTGTATCTGACCTCTGAGAGCTATTATAGGCCGGCATTATTTAGAATATTTCTTGGCGCTCGCTACCCAATTTCGTGAGTTTGTACGGTAATAGCATTAGATGATTACCTTGATGACCTTTACTACCGATTGAGTGAAAACTGCAAAAACAAGCAATCCCAACCTGTTTCATGACTTAACGCAGCTATGCAATGCTGGAACCATACCATCCTATTTCTCACCCAATTGGCCGTTACTGACGCCTAATCAATACCTAAACTCCAACAAGTTTCAATCCTGATAGTGCATATCGGCAGATGATTCGGGAGGACGGATGTTGGTCTTGCTCGGTCAATATTGCGTAGCTATGATATTTACAGCAAGTAACTTCTGCACGAGCCGTGGCAGATTTCAGGCTCCAAGGATTGGACATGCACGGAGATATCAGGGGATCACTGTAGTGGTTAAAGATTTTGGCTGAAAAAAGTTAGCTATTGCCAAAATTCATGTTGCATCATGCAGCGCTTCATCTGTTTCGCATTTTCAATTCTGAAGCTGTTTTCCCTTGCAATGCTAGGTCTCGCATTACAAGCTCGAGCATTTTCTCTTTTGTTTTCGCGTAGGCCACAATTTACGTCGGGCTGCATCCATTTCAGTTCGTGGACATTCCATTTACTGCTCACGACCACATTCACTCTATGCATCATTAAGGGTGAGTATCACCTGAGCCCAACCTGAGGAAAGCCTGAGCTACCCTCCATAAAGTGGCGACGCTTCGTCGTCGATATATTCTTTTGAAAACAAAATTTCCATGACATAATTGAGGAGACATGTTTCCCGACCAAAACGTAAAGTGATATTTCTTACATGTTCGGGTACTGATTTAGCAAAAGCCCATCGTTACATCCAATGGCAATCTCTTGCTCATGGAGGTTGAATTAGATGTACAATTCGGGTTATGAGTAGTATTATTCTGTCACATGCAGTTTCAGATATATGCAAAGTCAATATTGGCTAAAGAACACAATGGCAGCTTGGCGTCTCGGTACCCCTCACGAGGGCATATCCAATTTCGTACAAATATACGAAAGAGCTTTCGTAGGCAGTTCAGGCAGTATATATATCATCGTTGACTCAACACTCTAACCATTCATTACATCTCTATCTTGACAACACCATTCTGTACTCTCCAATATCACAAAATGCCCAGTGCAAGAAACATGTTCGCCAACCCGATCGTCCTCGACGCACTCATTGTCGGTGGCGGTTTCGGCGGTGTTTACCAACTCAAGCGTCTTCGTGACGAGGGTTACAACGTCAAACTTGTCGACATGGCGTCTGACTTTGCAGGCGTATGGTTTTGGAACCGATACCCTGGCGCTCGGGTTGACAGCCCAATCCCACACTATGAGTTCTCTGATCCCAAGCTGTGGCGTGAATGGAACTGGAATCAACGATTCCCAGGCAGTGCAGAGATTCGAGAGTACTTCTCATACGTTGCTGAGAAGTGGGATTTACGCAAAGATGCAATTTTCAACACGCGCATCTCTAACGCTGACTGGGATAAGAAAGCAGACAGATGGGAAATCAAGAGTGAAGATGGAAAGAGGTTTTCTGCAAAGTACTTGCTTTTGAACACTGGCTTTGCAGCGAAGAGGCACATCCCAGACTGGAAAGGCATCGACCTCTTTCGTGGGACCTGGATTCATCCTTCGTACTGGCCACATGAAGAGCCTGACCTTGAGGGCAAGAAGATTGCTGTCATCGGCACGGGTGCATCCGGTGTCCAGATCTCCCAAGAGCTAAGCAAGGTAGCAAGCGAGTTTGTGCTCTTTCAGAGGACCCCCAACACGGCGCTACCCATGAAGCAGATCAAATACTCCCCCAACGAGAAGCCAGTGTCTGAAGATCGCCACAATGAGGTATACCAAGGCCGTCATAACAGCTTTACGGGGTTTGACTTCAACTTTCTTCCACGCGACACATTTAGTGAAGACCCCGAGACGCGTCTCGCAGTGTATGAGGAGCTTTGGTCCCACGGGGATTTCCACTTTTGGCTGGCTACGTATAAGGACATGCTATTCCAAAAGGACGCCAACGCAGAGGCGTACAAATTCTGGAAATCCAAGGTTCGATCGCGTATCAATGATCCACGCATGCAAGAGCTTCTGGCCCCTGAGAAACAACCCTATAGTTTTGGCTGCAAGCGAATTTGTCTCGAGGCTGACTACTTTGAGATATTCAACCAGCCAAACGTGTCACTTGTTGATGTCAACACAACCCCTGTTGTTGAGGTCACTGAGCGCGGTATTAAAACAACTGAGAAAGAGTGGGAGTTTGACTTTGTCATTTGTGCGACGGGATTCGATGCCGTGACTGGTGGCATGATTGATATGAGCATCACCGGAGCATCAGGTATGAAACTCAAGGAAAAGTGGAAGACTGGTGCCAAAACCTACCTCGGCATGGCAGTCGCTGGTTTCCCTAATATGTTTTTCACATATGGACCACAAGCACCAACCGCGTTTTGCAACGGTCCGACATGTGTAGAGTCACAGGGCGAATTCATTGTCAGTCTGATGAAATATATGTCGAGGAACAAGTGTCATGCGGTGGAAGCTTGTCAGGACGCCGAGGCTGAATGGGGAGCAACTGTCCGTGATGTTGACAATGCCTCCCTTATACCCACCACTAAGTCGGTAAGTTGTCTTCTTCCCAGTCTCATTAAACCTTAATAACTGATATCATCTGCAGTGGTATATGGGAGATAATATTCCGGGCAAACCGCGCGAGTGTTTGACCTATCTTGGTGGTGTGCCAACGTACACCAGATCATTGAGGGGCTGTGCCGAAAGTGACTTTAAAGGTTTTAAATTCAGATAGAATTAGGGGCCTATGGAGCTTGAGTCCGACCGATCACAGGGTATATAGAGGTTTTGGCTACATATACTGTCCTGTTTGGTCAGATGATCTCGTTACAGTTTTCAGACCGGAAAACGCACGAAGTATGATTACCAGGTTGCCGGAAATCTCGACTATTTGCGACCCTTTTCTTTCATTAGTATTAGCATAACATGAGAATATGGAAGCTGAATATCACCACTAGGTACTTATACTTTATCTCTTCTTAGCTTCAAACGGAAGCCCAAGCCGTCTGGCCTTTCCTAAAATTCTCAACTGAAATATCTGTAACGATCTGAAACTCAACGTATTAAAATTAGGTACTTGTATGCCAAGGCTGGCCCCCGTTAGATCACAGGGTGATATAAGAAATCTCGTCACCCTTTTTGTAAACTCCCATCTTCAAAGATTTCATTCTCTCACAAGTCCAATATGTCAACAGATGATCTCCCAACTTAGGTGAAAGTGTTATACTGGCCGAAGTGCTAGAAGTATCAAGCTATACAAAACAGCCTCTATTACTTGTTTCCCTTAAATTTCTTCCCCAGAATCTCCATGTCTTGATCAGGCCCATCATCTCTGCGATCTCTTGTACCTCTATTCCTACTTTTCGGTCGTCTCTGGACATTCTCTGTCCCATCGCCAAACACGGTATTTCCCATTGGGTAATTGGCTCCCACGAAACTGTGAATTTCCTTATTTGACTTTTTCAGGAGCCTGTCGAGATAAGACATAGAACCCTGATCAAGATTCCCTATGGAACGATTCGTCATATTATAGCTTTGAGACATAAGTCTTAGCCTCATAAAATTGCTCTGAGTTATAGTGTAATTCGTTTCGAAGTTGCTTTGGTTGATTTCTGATAACAGACCGGACTTGCTGCTTGAAATTGTAGAAATGGTCCTAACCGGATCCTCGATAGCCATGTCTGCAGTTTCTGTCCTTCGAGAGTCTTGTATATTATCTTCTGTTTCGAAACTTGAATCTGGCTCCTCGGTTTGTTCTCTGTGTTCTGTCTGTTGAGAGTCTTGAACATTGCTTTCTTTTTCGATTTCAAGCCCTGAATCCGTTGTTTCGGCGCGGGTTTGGGCCGAAGACTGATGTATGGGAGCTACTTGGGAATTGCCTTTCTTGTTGTAGCCTCCAGGATACGTCGCGGGGTTTACCCCGTGTTCTTTATCACTGCCTTGGAACGTGATCGGCTGGTAATTGTAGCCTTGATATTGCTGTCGCGTGCCACTGGAAGGGTTGCGCTGTACGGAACCCCCAGTTGAAGGCCTCCCCTCGTAAACGGGACTCGTTTGTTCCTTAGTCTTAAAAACCATGCTGGATTTCGGTTCATTTCCTATTTGCGAGTACCTTGGTTTGATAAGATCAATGACCTTTGGAGGGTTAGAAGAGAGTTGTAGTGTATTGTTTCCTTCGCGCATCGCCTTAACGTTTGCCGTGACGATGGCCCTCTGCTTCTTGAACAGTCGGCTGTCGAAGGCGCTCTCAAGACGATGATAAAATGGCCGTTGGAAAGGATAAAACTTGATCTCAAAAACGGTTTTCTTGTTGTCCATAAAGAATGATGGGGATGCCATCTCGACTCTGTAATGGATGGAATAGGCAAGAAACTTGAATTTCTCTGTGATGCCTTTGATCTTAGCTTTTGTGGTTCCCGAACTGTTGAGAGTTTCCCAGTAGAAGTTATGATTAGGGCCTTCAGATTCCAATTCGAGATGATCCATGTCGGACTCCCTGTTGGTGGAGATGGATAACGATCCGTGGACATTGAAAAAAGGTATGGTGAAATCCTTCCTTAGGATATCCTCAAAGATAAACAAGTTTTGCCATGCCTTTTCGTACCTATTGATATCATTAGACCGCAAATTCGCAACAGGCTCTGGGACAAATTTACCTGAGCATGAAAGAGTTCGTCTCAGAAGTACCAAAAACGAGGTTGTCCGGTGATTGACATGTTCCATTATTCACTCCATGATGGGTTCCCCACGAAAAGGCTGACAGATGTAGCCACTAAGATTTCGTTAGTATGAAAGGCTGCCTTCATATATATCGTACATGCATTACCTCGGCAGCACTTAATTTAGTACTTAACTTTTTCCAGCCCAACGCAGCAGCCATCTTTGAGAGAACAGTTGTCAGTTACTTTAGCATGGAACATGCCACTCCCAAACTTACTACCGGTGCTTTACCGCCCGCCACGATTTCCTGTTGCGGACAACTCTTTCTCGTTCCTCTTACACCCCGGATCTGGGCGGGAGTAATGTCACCAGAAAGGGTACATCCGATTCCGTAAGGGCTTTCTGGGTGCCTGACATCGTGCGACTCCCGGAACTTGAGTAGATCTCCAGCTGTGGAAGTTTTTTCTTTCTCGATAACCTCCTCATGCTTCTTGTACTTCTGCACAACTTTGCACCATTCCTCATTTGCAATATTCTTGTCCACGAAAATGTTTCTGCATGGAGGATCTTCGGGGAGTCTTAGGCTCTGCATGTATGCGTTGTAGTCGTTTTGATGGATATAAGTCGTGTAAAATTCGAAGGGGCATGTTGAAACCTGTAGTCAAAGTTAGTCTAGATTTCTGTATCAGAGCTGTTGACGTACTGCAACGTAGCCTTCTGTTTCTGGTAGAGGCTGCTTATCGAGACGCACCTCAACATCACCAAATTTCTTCCCTTCATCGTCTGTGAGTTGATTTACTTCTTGACAGATAGTTCGCCAGTCATCATCTGGTATCTTCTTCCCTGCTTCCAAGCGGTAAATAATCATCTTATACCCAAGCTTGATGCTTGAATAGCGAGAACGGAACCAGGTTTGTCCAGAATCCTTCTGCCAAAGCTGTGACAGCTGTTTGTACCAAGTGTTCTTCATGAGTCTGGCACATGGCTGACGTTTCCAGTGTAATCCATCTTTAGATCGTATCAGGTCTGGTGTGCCATCATCTCTTCTGACAGGGATATAGCATTGGCCTTTATGTTCAAGATTTCTGTTTGGGCCAGTCCAAAGATTGACATCGTACCAGTATTCCCTCCAGTCCTGGATAAACCCCATCTCATCCAAAACAGTTTGATTCACCATTGCAACATGCGTCTCTTTGTCTTTTGTTTTCTCATCAGTGACGACTTCGACTACTTCCTCGGTCCCGCCCTCAGCCTTCTCCTCAACAATTGAATCGGACTTTTTCTGCTCATATCCACTTTTTCTGTGGTCTTCGAGACTATTGAAGGTCAATATATCGCAATGAGGACAAATCTCGGGCTGCAACACTGACAGTTCTAACGAAACCCAGTCCACACCATTCGTTGCCAATGCTTTCAAAAACGCAACCGAAACATAAAGAGACTTTTGATGCGAAGTATTCATTAGTTCGGAACATTTCTCTTTAGGAAGCTTGACATAGTATGAGCCTTTTGAAGCTGGGAGAAGGCCGTGTTCCATTCCAGTCGCTCCTCCTTTGAAGCTTTCTGCTTCTGGATTGAGATAGAAGATGGGAGCTTTCCAATTTTCATCTTCTAGCACTGCCTTGTCCTCATTCCAATGCTTGGCTTCCTGGTTCTGTCTGGTGTTCATCTCCACGTTTGTTGCCTCTATGTCTTTGATAAAACGGGTTGGGTGTCTTGTGTGTAATAGAAAAACTTGGTGCACTCTGTAATGGATTTGCGATTCTCTAGGGATAACTTTCCTGGCATAATTGCTCAAAGCAGTCCGTTATTTTCCGTACAAAGTCGCGATTAGACATGTTGGTTTTTCAACTCACCGTATCAGACGCTAACAGAGTCTGGGCCATGTATCATACGTGTGCAACGCCCTTTGCCAACACATTCCTGCATTGCATCAGGTTTCAGCTTTCAGCTGTCTTTCAGAACAATAGCTCAACAAACTATTGATTTCCTACAGTAACTAGTGAGGTTAAGATGACAGGGGTCATGGTGTCAGCTGGTAAAATATCGTATAATAGACCAATCAGGACATCAAAGGCTCTAAGCAAGGTAATACCTTTCGCGCTTAAAATCAGTACACAATTAGCTGAACAGTTCCAAGATCCTCACCACACGCAGCAGACTGTTCTATCGCCATGGTTCACGACATCTCCAACGAAGGGTCGTTGCCAGTCTTCAGCAACGACCATACCAACGAAAATGAATCCGAGCGTCAAGCTGAAGAAGCTGACAGAATGCGGAAAAATAATCTTGACCCGGCATGTCATAATAGAAACGCGCGAATTTGTTTGCTTGGTGGTTCGTATTACGCACTTGATCTTGGTGCCAGTACGATGCAGTCTCCTCATTCAGGAATGCAGTATCTGACCACGTTTTAGAGGGCCATGCTTATAAAAACGAACTCCATAATGGTTGGCAGAAGCTTACCTTGGTCAAAGTAGATGAAAACGATCGTTATTCTCCATGGCTAATCAGATGCGATGATCTGTGGAAAGAACCACGGATCGATTATCACTTCGAATTTTGTGCTTCTGAAGATGGGGTAGTAAAAAATGTAGTCAGTAGTCGAAGAGTCGGCTCTGATGAGAAGAAGCAACAGGAATGGTATATCGGCCGCTGGGAAGGTAACAATGGCTTCTCGTGAGTAGCGGAACCCTATAGCGCTTTCGAAGATTCTCAACATCATTCATTCTCCAGAATCATCAACGCCAGATTCAAAACTGCCCTTGAGGTTGTAGAACCTGAGGCTGATAATTAGTTTGTTCCTCTGTTCCTGATTATCTCTTACTTTGTAGCGCTGACAATACAAACAGTAATAGCCACAAACTAATTTCAGCGACTCCTGACGTAAATTCAGTCGGTCAAAGATTTCAGATAATGATCACTTGAAAGGGTTCTTTCAGTGCTGAGGCTTGCCGAGACAGGTCCGGAGTTTGGCTTTTGGTATGGACTTGTGCAACTGGAGATACCTGGAAATGAGAGCACTACAAGAAGACTTTGGATTGAAGTAACTGTAAAATTCAAACATTCTCTATATACTGATTCAACCTCGCAAAAGGTGCTAAGAGTAGTTCTACTACAAGTCCAGACTTACATAGGCCAGTACAATCAGTAGACGACAGTTCAGCACCTTTTACTACTCCCAGCTTTTCCATGAGCTCATGAACCGTTCTTTGAAGGCCTTTTACCTTGTTCAGATACTCAGATGATCGAAGACGAAGTTCTTCAAACTGAGAAAGAGTTACCGACGGAAAGTCTATGCCACATGGAGGCGTTTCATCAAGGGTGGAATATCCGTTGAATGAAAGATGGGCGGATGATTGGCTCAATTCCTCTATCTCAGTTTCGGAAATACTGTCTTCGGAGAAAAAGGTCTTGACCGTGACGGTGATCGTCGTGATTGTTTTGGACTCCATCGAATCTGTCCCTGCTGACATGCAAGCTCCGGCATCAGCACCGAGGGAGTAGCCGCAGACATAAAAGTCACCATAGCGTCTCCGAAAGATGCTTTGACCATCGGTTGATCGCAATACCTTGATGGATTCGGGAGATAATATGGGTGTTTCTTCAAGAACAAGTCTGCCTGTTCGACATGACGCATTTCGAGATATTTTTGTGCCCTGCAAACGAAGCCATTAATTCAGTAGGTAGTCGGTTTGTAGCAAAGTAGCTTCACTCACATTGTGGTTTTGAGAAACAGTCTTATCGTACTCAGCGGTTGCGCTGGCGCTTAGAAACGGATAACCAATTGTAACGCCCAGAGCAGCACTAAAATGATCATTGGATGATTCCGAAGAGGTGCTGAAGTGATCCCTGTAATTTCCGCTAGACGAAATACCGCCGTCGCCTAAAGAATCAGGGACAAACTTTGCAGCAGCTGAAGGGCCTCCCAAAAACGGGCTATCAACGACCCAAGGTCCCCAAGGATGGGCGAATAAGTCCGAGTTTAGGCCTGATAGAATTGGCCGTACCTCACGTTTCCAACAGATGGAGAAAGGGTGACCTGATTTAGCAATGTTCTCAAGCCGCGGGCGAAAAGGTTCCAAGTCTAGATCCGCGCCCAAGTCCACGTCAAGTTCGTCAATTCTTGTAGTATCCATGATTGATGTGACTTTTATTGATAGTGATAGGTTCCGTATCGGGATGTAATTTACAACATATAATACGGGCAAAGACAGAGAAGTTTCCTCGTTAAGAAGTTCAGGACAAGCACGTCGGAGTTCCCGAATGTCTTACAGGGTCGGATGTCTTACAAAAGGTCTAGGCATATGACCCCTGTTGTTCGGACCATATATTGACTACTTGCATGAAATATTGACAATAGTTCGGGTAGACTAATGTAAGTTATGTCCCTCCTGATCTAATTCACATAAGCGTCATGTACATTGAAAATAGAATATACCTTGGGGCAATGGATGCGTAAACAACTCGCGTGCTAGCAATGGCTGGGGTTCCAGTGATTAAACCACCAAACATTCCGTCAACATCAGAACGAAAAACCATCCAGAAATCCCCACCGAGTTCAAATCACACTAGCTTCCTTCGCCAACCATCTTCACCATGGCTCAAATGCTCGCCCCCTACAACAATTCCATGCGTCTGGGCCAAGGCTTTAATAGCTACACTCAACAAGTGTGTCTTGACAAGGCTGTGATACCAAGCCGTCAGAAGACCTCCAACACCCAAGGCACCATCACCGTTAGCTCGAGTATCGCATCTGGGAGTACCTCTCAAGATAACCAGGAAAATGGCAATACTGAAGATAAAAAGGACGATAATGCAACTGCTGTCACCTCTTCGTCCAAAAACCGAGAGATCACGCATCCTATCCAAGTCATGCCATGGGTTAGTATCGTTGAGCCATAGCATTCCTAGCCAGCAACCTTACCATTCTATAGGTGAAACCACAAATTGTAACATACTCATCTCGGTTTGTTGATAAGCTCAGCGACGTTACTGGTAAGATGACCTAGAAATCAACACTCACACTTATTCTTACAAGTCAGATGCGATGAATATATCTGCTTCTTTGTCCATCAAGACAGCCACCATTGGTGGGACGGCCAATGGATCCTATGTCGATAGTGACAAATTTAAGTCAAGCGACATCAACTTCCATCTTCAAGTCAAAGTAACGAACCAGTTGCATAATGCCACTGAGTATGATCATTTCAACAAAATTGATAACGTGCCGGACAACGACTTTCGAGACGTTTATGGAGTAAGCTTACATCCACGTACGATGCAAGCTAGATGCTAAGGAGTCCAGGACTGCTTCATCTCAGGATGGGAAGAGGGTGGTGAACTTAATGCCGTCATCTCGATGAAAGTTCTCGACAAAGCCAAGGTCTTTGAGATAAAGGCCCACCTGGAAGGTCAACTCACTACACCCAGTCTCGCAGGCGAGATCAAAGGCGATATTGAAACCACAAAGAATAACTTGAGCAAGAGCACCGAAACCAGTAAGTGACGCCATCGCAAGTCTTGAGAAATAAGATTATTGACCCTCTTTCTCAGCTATCAGCGTGACGTGGAGCGGCGGAGGATCCATCAAAGACCCAACAGAAGACTGGAACATCGCGTCACTCAAGAAAGCAGCAGCATCTTTCCCGGACCTAGTTGCCATCACTCCGCAGCGGACTTATGCGATTCTTACCAAATACACCTCCCTGGCTAGCTTTCATGAACAAAAGCTTACTTTCAGTCCCCTAGATTATGAAAGTGCGGGTATTTATACCCGTGCGCTGATGGATAACTACATGGACTATAAGGCCATGTGGAAACAGATCTCCCACGCCACCTACGAGCTCAAGGGTAATCGCGCTACAATAGAAATGGCCCGGCCTGACGAGGAGACATGCAGCCTGGCAGTCATTAATCAAATGCCTGTGCCTGTGGACAAGAACAAAACAGGA
Organism: Fusarium armeniacum; assembly: GCA_013618295.1. Taxonomy (NCBI): domain Eukaryota; kingdom Fungi; phylum Ascomycota; class Sordariomycetes; order Hypocreales; family Nectriaceae; genus Fusarium; species Fusarium armeniacum. Next base: position 332,595 of record JABFER010000090.1, on the reverse strand, counting down.
GATACAGAAGCCAACGCGACTCGGGCAGCTATCCAAGCTCAGGCCGTTACCAGCCTGACAGGAGCTGCAGAGGCTAAGCAACTGGTTGAGTTGGACAGTAAATCTCTCAGCTCGGATATCAAAACCATACTCTCAAAGGACATTCGGTACTCGGTTTTCAGTCCTTCTTTCGCTGGTCTGATCCATGCCCGTAAGGTGTGTCGCTTTGAGATGGCAAAGATAGTCAACGAGGTCGATCAAGTCACCAAAAACCCCAAGATCTCTACCGATACGACTCGAGATGCCTACTTTTTGAATCCACTGATTTTCGAGCAACTTCTACCGGTAAATTACCCAGACGCTGAATCGGGAGGAATTCTGCTGACCCGTCCCTCACAGATCGTTCATTCTTCATCTCCTGAGTTTCAAAAACGCGGTATCCAAGATCCAAACGCGACATTACTATTGGGCTACATTCCTCCCCTCATGGAAACGGATGCCTTTCCTTCCATTTACAGGCTGAAGCATCCTATCAAAGACTATGTTGTGCAGTTGCAATCCTCATTGCAGCGTAATGCCTGGAAAGCTCAAGAATACTTGGCTGAAGGTTGCGCCGGTGCATACAAGGAAAATGTCGTTCGCTCCACGATGCCTCTCAACAATGATCTTGAGATACTTAGTGCTCTATTTCGGCCCACCTCCTTTGCTGTCTGGGACGTCAAAGGGATTGTTCATGGTATCCGGACGACTTATTCCAACTCGGAAGAAAGGTCACATGGAAACTGCGATGGTAGTCCTACCCATGTCTTGAATCTAAATGCCAATGGATCGGAGATTGTTGTAGAGGTTGTGGTCAGAGAAACTATCAATTCTTCTGGTAACCACGTAATTGCCTCTATTGCCATGTCTACTTCGGAGTGTAATATTTTTGACACCCAGTTTCTACCCAGCGATCAGAAAGACTCGGAATCCAAGCCTAAAGAGGACAACACCAAAGCAACTGAGTCTACACAGTCGAACAGTGACAAGCCTAACGAGCCTCAAATCACCAACGTGCACACATGGATTCGACCGGAAAACGCGCAGTGGAGTCTACGCGGATTCTTCAGTTTCTCACATCAAGCTGAGTCAGATGCTCCATCGATTCCATGCACGCTGGGTATCATCTGGGGCAAGGATACGTTTGTGCCGAAACCAATGGCGAATATCTCGCCTCCTCTCAGCAAGAACTTTTTGGGATTAAGTTTGAGCTTACAAAACAATATTCGACAGTTCAGATCCTTGAAAAACTACAGCCTATACGCTGACAAGTTCCTCATGGGAAGGTCGGTCAAGGCTAGGCTAGAGGATGATAAAGACATCAAGTCTTTCAATTGTCTAGACAGCATTGACGTTTCATGGAAACCACAAAAGATTGCCTTTGCTTCGAAGGACGGTAGGCTTACAGGTCTGAAGGTCTGGTATCCCAACAGGACAGATCCTCTGACCCACGGTGTATTCGAAGGTGAGCCCGCATGGACCTGCGACCTCAAACCTGGTCTTGTCGTGGCAAAGTTGACAGCTGGTCGTACTGAGTCCATCGGGGATGGCTACATTGATACCGTGCAATTCATCTGTGCCGATGAGAGTGGGAAACAGTCGCCCTGGCCGCTTGACGTATCAACCTTGAGATATATCGGTAATGCAAAGAAGCCGGTATCGCTCGATGTGAGCGAGGTGATTGAAGAGGCTCCAGTTATCGGTGGTCATTCAAAGTGGACGATTCGGGGCTTCTTTGGTGAACATAGGAAGGGACATATCACTCGCTTGGGTGTTGTATGGGGAAGGGGCTAAGAATTGGCCTGGAAGAAATTTGAAAGACAGAACAAAACTCCGGAGGTTACTTAATAGATTGAAGTTTAGCAACTCTCTTTCTACTACTACTCACGCCTATCATCGATCTTATGAAAGAAAATTATGTTGGGCAGACTTGGGGTGGTGATCCCATTGATTGACGGTTGAACATAAAGTCAACGCAGTTGTTCACCAGTAGTATCAACACATACCCTGTATCATAAAGCTAGAGTGTGGTCGATCCATCCTCATCCCCGTGTAAAAGCCGAGCGCCGTTGAGACCCAAAAACAGATCACGGAACCTCGAGTCTCGCAGTGGAATTCCCTCTGCCAAGAGTTCTGCACCGCTCGCCATGGTAAATCGAAGCTTGCTAGGCCGGCTAGGACGGCCCAATCGCCAAGGAAATCTCCGTGGCTCTTCTTCAAAGCTTACGGTCATGTGTTGGTTCTGCTATTTTTTACGTATGGGAATTGCAGACCCAACATCATTTCGCAGTATTCCGAGCTGTTGGTTCTAAGCTGGAGGTCAGTCTCCACTCCGATGGAACGCTGTGTTGGTCAAAAGGTCCGGACCGGCCACGCTAGACATGGTTCTCAGATTAGGGTATGACAGCTTATGGGCTTATCGAGTCAGTTCCGACCTGATCATAGACGTGAATTTGTAAAAGTTGAGCGTTCAAAAGTTCACGGTATACTTGCTCCAGCACGCACAAAGCCGTGAATGTACCTGATCATGACTCTATTCATTGTCTATGCAATATCTTAGTAACAGGTATAGTAACTGACCCGAAGCCCGTGCGGTCCATGCAAAATATCTGTTGTTTACAACCCCCACACCTATCTTTCTTCTCTTTTTTCAGCACTCAACCACCTTTGACTCGACCTCCATCACGAATTTAACCGCCCCTCTCAGAATGGCTGAATATATCGAAGAAATGGCCAGTGACTGCCAATATTGCCCTACACGATATCCTGGAGGAAGGAAAAACCCTGATAACGTCTACTACTCCCGCAAATGGGGCTATACGGTATACCGGACATACTACAACAAGGAGTCTGATAAAGCTTGGGAAATGCTCTTATACTCTCTGGAACATCAGACTAAATTGGCATTAAGCGGCTTTGGGGAAGAAGGTGTCGATCAAGATGACGTGCCTGTTGACCCCGATAACATTCAACGACTGAAGAATTTCCTCACGATTGAAGGTCGTGAAGACCCTTCGCAATTTGAAGGCCTCGATGCTCAAGGTATTCGGGATTTCTGGAATGCTGAAGCATTCAAGATGAAACAAAATGTAGTAGAGATACCGGGTCAAAGACGCCGGTTAACAGCAAGACCTGATGAAACCTGTGCCATGGCAGATTGGGTCCATCGATTCATACTACTTGCTGATGAGGCGACTTTAAAGGATATAGCAAACGGCGAATTTGTTGTCAAAGCTATGTCATTAGAGCGGCAGTCAGGGGAATATTGTCCAGGAGGCTGGATGCGAATCCCGACAGGTTATCTATTAGACCTATGGTTTTTGCTTTGTGATAGGTCATGCTATACAGAAAAGGCACTGAGGTTCGGTGGTTCTGAGGAAGAGCTTCAGTCTTGGATCTGGCCGGGTAATGATGAACGCCGTAGCACTGCGGAGTATTCTGAGATTCGACACTTCCCACATTACAATTACCAGACGGACTTTGAGGATTTGTGGCGGTAAGTAACAAGACATATTGATCGAGTTATCAAGAGGACTTTGGACGGTTGAAACGAAAGGCATGTTGAGAAGCACAGCCACCTTTTTAACTTGTTCCCTTTCCTTTTCCCTTTTTTGTGCCCTGGCGCAACCAGCTCAATTGGCTTGATCTTCCCCCGACAGCACCTAATTCAGAACAGATCAGCGGACATGGCTGACATAACTTAGCAAACGACGCGCTGGGCCTACCGAGCCGGATCAAGAGGGACGTCTTAAGAGAGTCGAATTGCGGAGATCTCCAGATTCGTCACCGTTAGCCCATGCCTCCTCGGACGACGAGGATTATCCTAAGCTAGATCCCGAACGATTCTTAGAGGGCCTACGAAGGATGGGGTATCCATGTAAAGAGGTTGAAGCCGCAGACTAGGTTAGCACTCGAGTGATTCAAGGAGGATGACCAAGATGGAGTTCGAGAATGCAAGAGATCCTTCGATCTCAACAGTCATAGAAAGTATACAGAGAGTGATTCATAAGAATATGCATTAATTGAGGTTACAAGAAGGATGCAAATTGAAGTAGCAGCCAAATAGTTCGAGGGAAGTCCGTGCAGTGCTGCATCTATCTATTAACTATAACTTTACACTTTTAACTTATATCTTACCTCTTTTATTAGACTCCCGCGGAACAAGCTCACTTGTTATTTTCTGCTACGAACAGCATCTTCGTTACCGCTAGGTACTCGCATGCCAAGACTTTGACCCGTTGGTTTACATGATCATACAAGACATTTGTTCTGCAATCCTTAAATTTGGACCCTAAATGATTTCATCCACTCATAACTCCAATCTGTCAATAGATAATATCTCAACTTACAAAAACTGTGACGAGGCCGGCCGATCCCCGTGACCTTGAACAGCGTGTTTTGATGTCGCGAAGGATGGACACTTTTCAGCTCTGTTGGTCCGCTGTGACTGATTTTGGATGTGCAGCAGTCACCAATCGACCAGGTCCATTGACGAATAGAAAGCCAACAACAAAGCTTTGAGTAAACCATACATCTCAGCCGCTCGAATATTGGTTACACAACGTACTGGGCATTCCTATCGCAATTTCGCTGCAAGAAAAGAGAGCCCAAGCGCGCATATCACTTCCTAGAACACTAGCTGTGGCGGAACAATTCAGCGAGCCAACAGAACACCCCTTGCGAGTCACCTCAGTAAATATCTCCCGCATACAATCGTTCGATTTGGAGAATCCAGAGACGTTCTGTCAGCACAGTCTTTTCTTCCTTCACCTTCATTAACAATGGCCATTAACGACGAAAATAATGTCTTTCGCGGATCTGCTCTCATCGAAGATGATAAACCTGGTGTCAAATTGATAGCCAATTATTTTGTTTCGAAAGACAGTACGAATCCGCAGGAGGGTGTTCAAACGACAGAGCAACTGCTGGTACTCGAGATTCACGTTCTCAAGCTCCAGCAAGGCCAATGCGTCATACACGCAAAGATACTGGAGAAAGACACGACACTGAAAGCCAACATTTTGGATACGGCAGTGTTCAAAATGGCCGACAGCGATAAGAGCAAGCCGCCTTATGAACGACTATCTGACAAGCCTACGGTTGACGAAACATCTCGCAACAGCGCGCGATTACACATGAAACCGCTCGAAATGGGTCGACTTTGTTTGGCGATCTTGTTCAGAGGCTCTATTTCGCCCACTTTCGAGTTATCATTTTCGATGAGTGGAAAGCACAAAGGCGTCAAGATGACACATTCTCCTTTTCAACAATACTTTGCTCCTTCTAGGCCTACATCCGACCAAACTCCGTTTTCTTGGGCATTGAAACAATGTTGGTTTGATGCTTTCGTCCGCTCGGATAATGAAAACGTGTTGTGTTGGGCCGCCCTCAATGGGAACTTGGAGTTAGTCGAGCATCTGAAAGCCCATTCCAAAGACCGGTTTGAAAGCCTGCTGGATCATCCAGACAAAGATGGACGGACACCACTCTCGCTGGCGGCAGGAGCCAGAAAAGACGACATTGCCAGGTTTCTTCTAGATGAGGGCGCCGATGTACACTCAGAAGATAATCAGAACATGACTCCAATGTCGTGGACGGCTTCCCTCGTGGATTCAACAGGCGACCATGATCTACTACTACAAATGATTAGGTGTGCGGAGAACTCTGATAATCAACCATCGTCGTGGAAATTGAAGCACCTACATCAAGCGGCACGATTTGGATGGAGATATGCTGCTGTGATGTTTCACGTGTTTCTGGGAATCGATGTCGATACTTTGTTGCCGAGCCAGACGCCTCAGTCACCAAATGAAGCGATATACGATGAGGAAACAGCACTTTGTATGGCAGCAGAGCACGGTCATACTAACGTTGTTCGCACTCTTTTGCGTTGCGGTGCAGATGTAAATTTCTCAACTGCAGTATCAAGATACACTCCCCTCATGTTCGCAATTAAGGGAGAGGTGAACGAGTACGTCAAAGCAGCAGTGGTTGATGCTTTGATGGACGGAGGGGCTGTGATATCTCAGAAGAACGCGAGAGGGGACACAGTTGAGGATATGGCGATTAGGAAAGGGCTACAAAGCATTCTTACCAGGCTCACGTGGAGAAGCAAAGATGGCCCAGCCGCCGAGAGTGTTGACCAGCTTGACCAAGCGGTAGACTCTTACTTTTCAGCTACAGTGACGACTTTCGAAACTGAAACCGATAGTTTGAAACGCTTTGTGCCACAGAAACATAGGGTAAGCGAGCTGTTGCGAAATCCTGCAGACAAAGTCAAGAAACCCAAGGAAATCAAACAAGTTACTTTTCAATGGATTCATCTTCCAGCGAATAACGTAAGAAGCTACTGTCGGTTTGTATCATATATCTTGAAGCTAATCAACAACATTGATGGAAACAGATGCGATGGATCGAGGTATGTTCTTGCCCCTCTACTAGATACCAGTCTAATATGGCGCAACTAATATCAACACAGGTCCTCATATCTCAGCTGTACAAAGATAAAACTCAAACATACAATATCCTGAAGCCCGAACGTTGGGTACTAAGACAGCACCATCGTGGCCTCAGCACCTCAGATGCAACCCTAGGAGATTCTGGTGTCCATCATGCGCGATTCATGACACCCATGTGCCAGGCATTTCGCAGTTCCCGGGACCGTTAGTTCCTCATTCAGTCCCTCTTTCCGTCAATGAGGTTAACCTGTTGATTGTAGAAGTGCCAAGCACAAGCAAGTCTCTAAACAAACTCAAGGATGACTCTGATACGAATCTGGTTCTTTTTGTAAGCACAAGCTTTTGCAAGAGTGGTGTATTTCTTTCAGGAGTAAAACTAATTATACAACGGATGCCCTACCTCCATTGGGACATTACAGAACAACAGACTAAGAGGATGGAAGTTATGAACCAGACCGCGCGTAGGGTAATAACAGGCGATGAATGGGGCTTTGACCAAATGCTCCTGGATGCGTACCTTTTCTATCAAAATGACTCCCAGACTCATTCAAATTCAGAGGAACCGAGTCCAAAACAACATTATATGCATCAACTACATGTTAGAAGGACACTGGACCAATACTACTACCACGACTTAGACAGCACCAAGGAGAGGGACCACGACCAGGTATTGTCTCGGGCAGCTTGCCAGAAACATCTAGCTCCAGAATCCAAGGTTTTGGCAATGGTCGACCAGCTCTGGTTATGGGTTCTTGCAGGGAAAGATGGCCAACCAACAACGATAGTCTCATGCTTTCCTGACAGGGAGCCAAAGTCTAACAACAGGTCCCGTGCTCGCAGCAGCAAACCCGTTAACGATTATGTCGACCCTGACGTGTCGGGCGATACGAATATACTGAAAGAAGTCCTTTCGCATTTGCTCGATAACCCTCAGTCCGTCCAAACACCGTATGACTTGGCAAGGTTGATCACTTTGAAGTGTTCCAGAACCTACTTGGACATAGGAGGTCAAGACGAGCGCCTTCGATTCAAAGAAATGTACAAAATGGCCATTGGGGACGTGGTAGGTTTTTGATCAGATATCTTGTTACTAAACATACTGACCGTTCCAAATCAGGTGCAGCAAGAGACAGAACTCTTCGATGAGTTCAATGTGATCATGGAGGCGGTGACGAAGGAAAAGAAGATGAAGCAAACCCTCAGAACACAGCTGAGGTCACTCTCCAAAATGGAAAACTCAGACAAGAACCAGTCACAAACGATCAAGCAGTTACAAGCTGGTTTTGCTGCGAGATTTGAGGCCTTATTTCAGGAACTCAACGATGATTCCCCTAACGAATTCGTGATATCCCTTGTCAATTCAAGTAGAGGTAAGATCACAAAGGAGAAGGTCCAAGAACTCCTCAAGATGGCGCAGTTTCGAGTTCTCGATATCACAAAGGAGCTACAGCTACTCCACGAGATAAAGGATGTTCAAGACGAGCTTCGTATCATGTCCATGATATTCCGAGACCAAAAGGTCATTGTCGATGAGATGGAGGATATCATGCGGTCAATTCCTTTGAAAGGCACCCAGGCGGGTCCATCAGCATCCCACAGCCGGAAGCCTGAGGAGCAGATGGAAACCGAGCTCTCCGAGGAGGGCGAGACTACGGATAGGGCGCGAGAGAGAGTGCCTGATCAGAAAGCTCATGGAGATAATGACGAGACAGGAAAGTTCTCTCCTCAGGAAAGAAACACCGTTCACGTCGGAAACAACGCGTTCTTCAACATCGTCAAAGGAGCAAACTTTGCTCCCATGCCGGGACCCACAGATTATCACATTGAAAACAATGCTTTCTTTGAATCAAGAGCACCCGAGCCAGGTACGACGCTTGACGAAAAGGAACGCTACGTTCTTTCTCCACGTGCAATTGTCCAACTCAGTATGAGTGAGATTGAACACATGATCGATGGGGCTAGCAACGCATTCAATGCCGTACGGTTTATTCATCTTGTCCTAGTTCTTCAATACCACAGGCTAACCTCAAATGGGAACCCAGCTCAACTTACTCATCGACTTGAAACAGAAGCAGAGTAATGTTATAGATGCCCGATATGCCCGAATACAAGCAGAAGAAAGCGTGAAACAGGGCAAGACAATTATGGTTTTTACGATCGTCACAATTGTTTTCGTAGGTCCCAAGGGTTTAAGCCTCACTACCTATCGACATGAGCTGACCAAATCCTTAGCTACCTCTGTCGTTTATGGCAGCCTTTTTTGCCATTGACATTTCTCAGTTTAAGAGGGTCAAAGACGGCAAGCTCAGCCTAGGCTACGTCTCTGAGATTATGTGTAAGTATAACAAACCCTAGTGAAAGAATCTTAGAAGTAAAGGGCGATTAGATTGCTAACCATGCGTTTGTCAACGCCATAGTTCCTATCTCTGCTGCGATTATCGCATCTCTCATTTACATTGCTTTCAGGATTGACAGCTTCGAACAGTTATGGACTACCAAGTTACTAGCGTGGTGGAAGAGAAAGAAGCTAAAAGATTTGGAGAACTCGTGAAGAAGAGAGACCCTTAAGCAAGTATTCTAGAGCACAACAGGAAAGATTGGAAAGAAAGGAACAGATTTAGATGCTGACAACGTCGCTTACTTGATGTTTTGAGTTATCCCTCTATGAGTATCTATTGAAATTGCAGCTTCAAATCATCTGTCTGTCCAGAAAGCTTCTGTATCGGCTCAAAGACATCCAATACACTTAACATATCGGATATTCTCCATCCGTCAGGCGACACTTGCATCCTCCGCATCAACACCTCTATACTCAAAGTATTCATTCCACTTGCCATCATCTATGAGATCCTGTGCCAACCTGTTCTCATAAAAGATTGCAAATTCATATCCTTCATCAGAGTCTGGCGACGTATCTCGAGGTGGATAGATGATGATGACTCCCTCAGTGATACAATCTAACAAATGACGATACGCGACAGGTTTTGCAAAACCGAAGTCAGTAGACGTGAATTGAGCGTCTCTGTGGTCAGTTTGTAAGATCGAGAGTGGAGGCTGCGCATCGACCCGCACATTCAGAGATGTCTTGTCACGAATCATGGCGACCATCTGAAGTGTTTCGTCAAGGTTCTCCTGCGTGACACTGTTGGTCAATCGTCGTATATATGACGCCAACTCCGAGAGCGACCACTCAGAAATGATCTGAGCCACTGTTGGCTGTGTGACAGGCGCAGTTGGAGACGTCGCTGCAAACATGACATTATGCTGAATTCGCAGTGGGACTTTAGGACTGTGCATACGGCGTCTCATATCGACGGCCTCACACCAGTATAGAGTCGATGACGGATCAGGATTGAAGACAGGGGCTCTAATCCTTGTCAAGTTGCGCCAGATGAAAGCTGAAAAAGCGTCATACGTCGAGATCCAACTTCCATCAGTGGGCATGGCCTCGGCTTTGAGCTTGGCCGCTTTACTCTTTGGGAGATGGAATAGTAGTGATACACCGACTTGATGCCCGGGGTGACGCTGTGACGGTGGTGGTCCATCAATCTTCTTGTCTTCTGGTGGCTCTTCTTTGATAAGGCGGGATAGGTCCAGGTTGAGAGGATCCCAAGAAGGAAATTCGGTGTTGTTGACCACGGCATAACAATTCTCTGCCAGCTGACGAACGAAGCCTGCCCAACCTATGACATCGTTGGCGTAATGGTGATGATGGATGTTAAAGACCAGACCCCCACGAACAAAATTGGCTTTGAAAGCTGATACAATAGGACTATTGTCCGGATGAGCCTCTGGCTTCTCGCCATATGTCATGGGGGGCACACTCCATTGTTTGAGATCACCGAGTGTCACAGAACTGAAATGAGTTCTCTCGAGATCTTGGAACGAAGGATACTTCTCAGCATTTTCGGGAGAGTCAAGCCATTGAACAAAGAAGCGAACCGTGCTATCTTTCTTCTTCACAAAAGAGTGACCGCCACCATGGTCCTTCTCAATGGTGCCACAATAATGTCGTGCCTGAGCCAGAGTTCTTTCTAGTCCTGCCTTTAAGATTTCAACAACCTTTGGTTTCTCTGAATCGTCGAGCTTGAAGAAGAGAGCGTAGTTGTTCCAAGTGCAGGCGGTAAGATAGTCTAGCGTGGTGACCTTGAACCTCTCTTCCAAAGGGTCACCCTTCCACCCAAAAGGACGGAGATAGTAAACCTGTTCTCGAGCCATAGTGTGCCAAGTCTTGAAATTGAGATGGCTGGTCATTACTTGTGACGATATGTGATGATGACAGTTGGACTCTCATGATCTCAGTAATCACCTGATTTCTTTTGACAGGGGTTCTTAGCCGGAAATAAAAACCGACAGTTTCCTCCTAACTCCGCTGTTTGTGCCAGGGTTGAAATGCAAAAGACAGGCATGCTGAATAAGATATTACTATACCTTGTGTCATCTAGAAACAGTTCACAAGAGCCACCATCCCCGCATTCGCGGCAGCGTTCCCCCACACGGCAACCCACCGATGACTTGGTGCACTTCCCGCTCCGGGTGCCATTCCCATTGCTGCATAACTCGTGAGGGGTACGGGAGAGGTGCAGTGGTCCGCGGCCCTTGATCACCTAGACGGAGTTGGATCCACAGCGGCGGCAACAACACCGTTATTCCCTAGGTATTGGTCTTCAGCTAACAGAGGCGAGATGAGTGACACGAACTACCAAGTGACCTTCCGAGTAATCCTTTATGTATATCACTGCATTTATGAATACATTATAAAAGTGTTATTGAATTTGTCGACCTATTCAACCTTCCATACGTCCTGGATCTTGAACAGCTTGCTCCTCACTCTTGATTGTAACGTTCACCTTCAGGTCATTTTCATCATGGGGATAGTCTCGTCAAAAAAGGCCAAGGAGAACAAGGCCGTAGCGGCGCAGAGCACGGGCAACCAACCAGTAATGGAACAGAAGCAAAAACCCATCTTAGACCCGAGCCGAAGTGGTAATCTAACATCCTCAACCAAGATTCATCCTAGATCATTTACTTGCAAAGATGAGCCGGTCGAGAACCAACGACCACTGAAGATTCGTGTCATAGGTGCTGGATATTCTGGTGTCTATCTTGGTGTCAGGATTCCACAGCGCTTGCGTAACGTTGACCTCAAGATCTACGACAAGAATGAGGGCGTTGGAGGAACATGGTGGGAGAACAGGTATCCCGGTTGCGCCTGCGATATCCCATGTAAGTAACGACAATCAGTTAAGATGATTTGGCGTTGACTGGTATACTTACCTATATGCAGCTCACTCGTATCAATATAGCTTTGCTCCGAATAAAGCTTGGTCAGGTTTCTACGCCCCCTCCCACGAAATCTGCGCCTATATCGACAGCGTAGCAGAACGGTACGGTGCTAAGCGCTTCATCCATCTACAGCACAAAGTGACCAGTGCCATCTGGAATGATAACATCAAGAAATGGTAATACATATTCTCATACGATCTACTCTTGTACCCGCTGGGCTAACACTTTGACTAGGAATCTCACTGTCCAAACAAACACAGGAGACATCTTGACCGAAGAGGTTGACATTGTTATTTCAGCAAGAGGCGGTCTCAACGATATCGCCTGGCCCGACATTCCTGGCTTTGACACGTTCAAGGGAAAGAAGATGCACTCGGCAGCTTGGGACCAGGAATACGATTTCAAGAACAAAAAGATCGGCATCATTGGTGGTGGATCCAGTTCCATTCAGATTGTTCCACAACTTCAAAAAGTCGAAGGTGCTGAACTGAGTTGCTTTGTTCGTAGCAAAGTGTGGATATCGAATCGCTTTGGCGATACCACGATGAAGCAGTTGGGTTGGAATCCTTCCGATATCGAATGTGAGTCATTTAGCAAAAATCAGACAACTTGTGTTGCTAATAAATGAATAGTCTCGCCTGATCGTCTGGAAGAGTTCGCCAAGAGCGATGAGGAGTATCTCCGCTTCCGCAAGCGCATCGAGGACGACGGAAACTTGGTTCATCTTTCAACTCTCAAAGACTCAGTAATGCAAAAGTCTTTTGTCGACATGTTTTCCAATATTACCAAGCAGGTCCTTGGCTCACGACCCGACGTGCTTGCATCGTTTTCGCCAGATTTCGGTGTAGGCTGTCGTCGCCTCACGCCTGGGCCAGGCTATCTCGAGGCGCTAATCCAGCCAAACGTCAGCTTCATCACGCAAGGTATCGATAGTATCACCGAGACAGGACTGAAATTAGCCGGCGCCGAGGGTCGAGAGATTGACGTGGATGTTCTAGTTTGCGCAACGGGTTTCAACACCAGCCACGTGCCTCCTTTTCCTGTCGTTGGGAAACACGGGGTCACGCTAAAAGACAAATTCAACCCATTCCCTGCCACGTACTTGACAATGGCGGTGGACGATTTTCCAAATTACTTCATCATGCTCGGTCCCAACTCGGCTATCGGCGCTGGGTCTCTAACGTGTCTCATCGAGGCAGAAGGCGACTACATCATCAAGTGCATCCGCAAGTTACAAAAAGAAGACTACGTGACCATGGCACCAAAGTCAGCTCGCGTGAACGACTTTTCCGAATACATCGGAGAGTACTTCAAGAAGACGGTCTACATGGATAGCTGCAAATCATGGTATAAGATCGGAGGCGGGTACGGCGATAAGATTTCGGCTCTTTGGCCCGGAAGTGTCATGCACGCGCTAGAGACGCTGAGGGCTCCAAGATGGGAAGACTTTGACTTTGAAGGGTTACAGGAGAACAGGTTCGGATGGTTGGGAAATGGCTGGAGTTTGTGCATCATGGAGGATGAAGAACAGGGTGATCCCAGTTGGTACATCAATCCGGATATTGTGGATGTGCCGCTCGAAGGTAAACCAGAAAGGGATGCTAAGCTTATGGCGAGACCGTTCTCTCACTGATTGGTAGCATGGCATGACATGGTGGTTATTATCAAGCCTAATCCTAGATGTTCCGTACATCCAGCATAGATGACCAACGCAACTGAAGTTAGTCATGGTAATCAAAGATATCGCTTGATTTTCTGATCCGTAGAGAACCTCTAACTTATGATCTCGAGTACATCCAGATGCTGTGGGCGTCGGCTTAGATATACAGAGAAAACAATATCATAATAGTTGTCTAAGAGTTCACTCGTCACTTAGAGACCAGTCATCATACAAATATTTATGACTCTTCGTAGGTACAATTGTGTCTTTGTATTTGGCACTCTTCTACCAACTATAATCTCTTCGAAAAGGCATGCCACCCTTGCACCAGATTGTCCAGTCCTATCTCTGTCCAAAGATCTTGAATTTCCTGAGACGGCGCCTGACTCTTTCCAGGTGAACCATACACTTTCATCTCCCCACAATCGTGAAACTCACCCCAAGGCGACCCTCCATATGTGAACTCGATAACATCGCGAGCAAATCTTGTTGCTGTTTGCTTTTGCGCGTCATTCATAACGCTGTTGAAATTCAAGAAGAGATATGCTATGTCAAGGCAGTGAGCTGAGCGACCTTGGTGAGGTCCTTCCCACAGGTTGGACTCGTTGAAGTAATAGAGCCATGACTGAGTAGGCCAACACGCCGCGTAGTGCTTTGAAGTGGCGTAGTACTTGAGATCTGTGCCGAATTGAATAATCTTGACACGGGTCTCACCATCTTCATCTGCTGTTGAGATGTTGTATAAAGTGACAAGACGCTCCAGCTCGGTGCGATGCGTCGCAGGAACATTCCTGGTCAAATATTTAATGAATTGCTCAGCCAAGGTGCCCTTCTCTCGATCTGCGAAAAGACCCAAAACTTCAAAGACAACTGCATCAAAATCAGTCGATCCAATCATTAGAGGTGTTTTGTATTGCCGTGATGCCAGATGAGCCTCAATGCTCCGAAAAGAGGGTATTTTATCCGTCTCTATCACCGGCTGCAGGGGGATCGAAAGAGGCACCTTGGAAAGGATATCTTCTGCCGAACTGGCAATCAGTGCTCTAACCTGGTCCTCGCTGGACAGAGTTGACTCTATCTCAAAGCATTCGAGCACGGCTTTATACGCGTCCTGGGCGACGGATCTAGTAGACATGGGAACAGCCAAGTTGTTCCCGCTTAAACAAATGGCGCGGTCGAAAAGCGTGTCTACAGATGACTCCAAGTCAAGGAGGTGCATGATGGAGCCTTGTAGGAAGTGTCAGTTGACTTGTACTTTTGCTATTCATAACAAATACGCACTGGCTCCCGCGCTCTGTCCGATAGCAGTGATACGAGCTGGATCGCCTGAAAATCCGCTGATGTTGCGGCGAAGCCACTCGAATGCCGTCTTTTGATCAAGAAGACCTCTGTTTGCTGGGGCACCTGATGCTCTTAGCTCATCACTGTCCAGAAATCCTGCAACTCCAAGTCGGTAGCTATTTACGGTTAGCGAGATGATGGTGAGATTTCTGATAAGAAGGCATCCTACTTGATTGATACACCGATAATGGGCTTTCCAATAGTCTGAGAGTAGGCGACAATGGCCGCCATGTCATAATGTGGAGCCCCACTATCGCCCAAAATGAAAGCTCCTCCATGGATAAAAACAAGAACAGGAAGTTTTCCATCGCTGTTGGTGGCAGTTTCGTGTGGAACAGTTATGTCGAGATTCAAGCCATCCAGGTCAGACATGGGAAGGTACTGGGGTTTGTCGAGAGTCTTTTGAATAAGACCGAATTCAATGTCACAGGCTAGTGGAGGTCTAACAACTGGTGGACTGGAAAACCACAGTATTAGTTCACCATCATATCCTGGCATGGTATATAGTCTGGGAGCTCACCCTCTACGTGTTGCGTCTATCGCGCCTTCACAGCTGTTTCGTAGCTTTGGGGCCGCAAACCGATGAACAAGGGTAGCATACTGGATCCCAAGATATTGCACAACGTTTTGGTCAGGAAGCTGAAGGCCTTGGATCATTCCTAATTTGGAATGGCTTAGTGAAGCCATGGTGTGAAGAATGTTGCTGTTTCATACACATGAAGCTTGGAAATGGTTATCAACGAGACGTAATAAATGACATGCTTGTTCCTTTAGTTCCTGATGAAATGACTCGTCCTGTAGGGTAACATGCCATTCCCTGTTCTTTCCCCGTCCGTTCTTTCCTGTTTCCATTGGCCCAACCCTAGTTCTTACCCCGGATTTATTCACCCGCTAAGTAAACTAGTGCGGAAAGTGCACTTGCCGACACTAACTGCTCTGTATCTCCACTCTCGTGCCTGTCAGGTGTCCACTGTATATCGTCAGCTCCTCTAATATGGATTCGGGTTTATTTCCTTCCCCGCACAAAACATCTCTAAGCGATGGAGTTTCGGCTGTCTGGACGGTAGTTAGATACCTGGAACTCGAATTCAATGCCCACCCCAACACTTGCGTCCATCTTCAGATACCAAACAATGTCAACATCGTTGTCATCCCGGTGACAATGCCTCGTCCCAAAGTACGCGCCGAAGATCGTAGACGAGCAGTCAAGGCCTGCGTACCTTGTCAAAATAGCAAAAAACGATGTGACTCTCAAACGCCATGCGCTAATTGCCGTCGAAGAGACTGCATCCCATATTGTATTTACGATCCCGAGGCCTCTCGTCCACGTCGCAAAGCGCATCGTCGAGCAGCAGATCGGATGACGGACACTGCCTCCTCTAACGGCAGCGATAGATATTACAACTCGGATTATATACTTAGCAGCGATGTGCCATCGTCGACTGTTGGAGACATCATTAACGCCCACAATCGCCATCCACAGACTCCAGAATCTACCCACGGACGACGATCCCATGCGACACCCGACACTACATTCTCATCATGTATGTCAAATGTTGACAGTCAGGAGCAAAGTCCAGAAGGCGAAAAAGGTGAGTCATCTGGATGAAACAATTACCTCCACCATTAGAACTTCTGGATATTGACTGGCTTCACAGTGTCGATGGGTGACTCCCCGTCTCTTTCTTTCCTCGACTTTCTGCGTCATACCTTCCACCACTACATGGGCCCGTCCCAATTTACAGACAAAGAACGAAGCAGGGCTATGCTGGAGTCGGTATATCCTCGCTCTTCCGACAACATTAATCCGGACAGCCAGCTAGGCATAGAAGAGAAGCGAGATTATATCCAGAGGTTTTTGATCGCGGTATGGACTACCCTTCAATGCTAGAGATACAGAACTAATAAGCTTGATCAGACAACCGGAATTATATACATCTACTCACCCGAACAAATGTTAGAGATGCTCGAAGAGACGGAAAAAGGCAAAGAACAACACTCAGACCCTTCGGGTGCGTGTCCATCACGACAAAAGTGTGCCATTATAGACTTGGCTATTGCGATTGGAGGGCAGGGTTGTAGAACTACCTCGAAAAGTCTGTACCATGCGCAAAAGCATTTCGATCACGGACAGAAATTGGCATTCGAGGAAATGCTACTGGACCCTACAGGAGATCTAGTAGCGATCTTCTTGATGATGACTATCTATATGCTGAATGCCTGCAGGCGGAAGGGAGCATTTATATACCTTGGTGTCGCGACCCGTCTCGCACATGCCATCGGTCTACATATACCGCAGTCTTACAATAACCTGAACCCGAAAACGCATAGATTCAGGTGAGTGAGTTAAATTTGGAACGCCTTTACTTTCATACCACGATTACCCAAATCTAACACATTTGGACTACCAGACTTCAGGTATGGAAAAGCGTGCGAATAGTAGAAATCGCATTTGGGGCAGTGCTTGGCCAACCCCCGACCCCACCACCAGGACATGCATCAGAAAGACTGTCATTTACAGTTCCTGATGGCCCAGAGCCATACACGCCAGAATTTGCATCCATGTCGTCGACCTACGGCGTCTGTGTCATCCTCGAGCAGATCACACATCACCTCAACGACAAGCAGGACATAGGCGTGGCTTCAATAAGGGATCTCCTAAGTCGACTTCGAGACTGGAGCTCTGCGCTCCCTGTGAGCATGAGAAAATGTACTGTCAGCTCTCCAATATCTCTGGTGCAAAGACGGCAGGTACTAGGCAACTTTGCCGTCTCAGCATTCTATTATTACACTGTTATGCTGGCAACCAGACCGCTCCTTATATCATGTATGCTCACGAAACTGCAACATCTGGGCCCATTAGGCGCTGCCTCGTCTCCGCCACCATGCCATACGAGCGATCGTGAGACGAGAGAATTAGCGCAGGTTTGCATAGATGCGGCGATCTTGCTGGTAGAGACAACACGGAGAACGCAATCTGTTGGTCTGCTAATACAAAACATGCAACTGCTAAAGTAAGTACTTCTCTTCCGCAGCCAAGAATATGTGCTGACATGACGCTTCAGAGCTTGGATATTCAGTGCCTGCTTAATCATGGGCCTTTCGATTTTCGTAGAATTATCGTTTTCAGAAATATCATCAACATGCGAGACAGAGATAGCGTTGCAAAGTGGAATCGGTATCATTCGGGATCTAGATCGAACAAGTCCCCAAGAACATCGTTATCTCGAGGTCTTGACAGAGCTTCGTAATGCACTACAGAACTACCGAGAGCGACTGTCACCACCCCAGAGAAAGAGTAGCGGACAGTTTTTGAGCCAGATATTCGTTGTAAGCCAGGAGAAGAGTCCACCAGCAGAAACTCCAGAAACGGAAGTGACAACATCCGCCTCTACGACTACTACAACGCCTGCGCTAGGTGACGAGACGTCAGGCGGGCTGTGGATGTTACAACAAGCAGCGCAGGCAACTCACAATATGGGAAATATGTGGCGTATACCAGATGAGAGCCAAGCGTTTGCTCATAACCCGTTATCTGGACATCCGGCTGGAAGTGAAACCTTGCCCTTTGCATTAACAGGGTCAGACATAAACTGGACTGGAATATCGGTACAGGGAACGGACAACTTTCTGTTTGAAATGGAGCCTTTTGCCGACATGTTGAGCCATTTCTACGGTGTAACTCCATAGTATGGAACTAATTACAGATGGAAGTGAAATTTGGATACACTGAGGCGGCCAATATCTTCATTTTCCAGACCATGACCCGCCCTACAACAGTTAGTGAATGCTACCGAAACAAGAATGAACAAATTCAAGATGATAAACAAAAAGAAGTTCTTACCGTGCCGAGAGCCTTTTGCCCTCTCAGAAACTCTTCTGTAAACTCTCCAAACCACTCCGGCATCGTCTTATCAATGCCCTCTTCGGTATCAAAACCTCTGCCACCAGCAACCAGAACAGATTTACCGCTCAAATTCTTGTCAGCAGCGAGCTGAACAATGAGACTTCCCACATCGTTTGGTTGATTCAGAGGTAGATTGTTCTTTTCCCAAACAGTCCGCACATTATCAATCATTTGTGTATCCGTCGCCCAAGGACACACAGCATTAACACGAACCCCAAAGTTGGTCTCAGCGGGTCCTCGCAGAGATCTCATAAGTCCTATAATTCCATGTTTGGCAGCGCTATAAGCGTAAAGACCAGGACCTTCTGTTATTCCAGCTATTGAGGACACCAGAATAATGGATTTAGAGAAGCCATTTGATGTAGTCGTATCTTTATCTGCACTCAAGAAAGCAAGGGTTATTCTGCAAAAGAGGACGACACTCGTCAAATTAATTTCGACATTGGTCTTGAGCACTTGTGGCTCTGTCATGACGGATTCGAGGTTTAGTTGGTCTGGCGAAAACCAACCACCATCAGGCTCCGTTACGCCAGCGCACGAGATGGCAACGTCGACGTGACCTTTGTCGTCGTACGGTGTTTTGAAGAGCTTTAGTTGTGCGCTGTAATCTCGGACATCGAGCTTTTGGAAATGTACGGATCCGCCGTTGTCGTTCGACCGGCTCGATTGAAGATTATGGACAACTTGGTGGCCTTTGACATCGTCCCAATCACCGAAGTAAACATGTGCACCTCTCTCGTATAATAATGACACGGTTGCGGCGCCAATTCCTTGGGCGCCGCCTGTATGAGTTGTGTTAGTATCAGATACAACATGGATGCTTAATGGCATACCTGTCATGACGACTACCTTTCCCTTGACATTATCTATAATATCAGAGCATAACAGTATTTCGGTCATTGCGAATGGTAGTAGGGGTATGTGTGGACGTGAAGCGGTATTAGCAACGATTATTTTGCAAATGATAAAAATGAAACTAGATCATGATTGGAGAGATTATGGAACATACTGACGAGGTTAGTGGATAAAACAAAACTCCACGATGTCTCTGGGTGCCGTTGCCGAAATGTATGCATGGTAATAGAAATTCGGCGATATCTTGCTGTTCAGCGGCAAGTGCACCACAACAGCATCGGCCCGTGTCCAAGTTTCTCTCAAGGATTCTTCGCCACAACTCCACCCTTATGCGACTCTCAATTGATATCACTTATAGAATTCTCGACAGAGCTGAACTGACCTTCCATCTCTTACCTCTACACTTGCAATCGCCTTCTATTCCATAATGTCTCCATCACTCGACTCTCCTACAGATGCGCCATCTCAACTTCCCCGTCTATCTATTCTCGTAACCGGAGGCGCAAGTGGTATCGGGTTAGCCATTACCCGCCACTTCGCCTCCCAAGGTCACATGATAGCTGTTCTTGATGTGAACTCAAAGACAGGCCCTGATGTGGTAGCACAAGTAGCAAAGGATTACCCAAAAGCTACACTTACTTTCAAATGGTGCGATGTGTCTTCCTGGGAAGGGCAGTACGCAGTCTTTGATCAGGCGTATCGTGACCATGGTAATCGAATCGATATTGTCATTGCCAACGCAGGAATATCAGATCCAGTAGTTGGAGCTCTGGATTGTACTCCAACAGAGTTTCCGCGGAAACCACAACTGAGGATGCAGGATATTAACCTCAACGGAGTAATATACAGTCAGTCTTGTCCGATGATGAGCTTTTCATTACCTGTAGGCTAACTAGTTCGGATCGATGTAGGTGTCGGGCTCGCTGTTCATTATATGCTCAAGAATGAGCTAGGAAGTCGTCTCCCAGAGTCCAGAGGATCCATTGTTTGCACATCATCATCAGCGGCCTTTTATCCATTCCCAGTCTCTCCACTCTATTCAACCTCCAAGGCCGGTATAGTGGGGCTTGTTCGGTCCATGGCAGTCAGGCTTGAAGAACCTAAGATCCAAATTAACGCTCTTGCACCTGGAGCTCTCGGTAAGTCTACTGCTAAGTATGAACATCCATATCTCGCTGACTGATAACTCAGAAACAAATATTGCCCCAGATAAGGACCTCTTTAAGCACATGGTGATCACGCCAATGTCTACTTTGATCAAGGCTGTTGAGCAATTTGTGACGGAACCGTCCAGGACTGGTCAGGTCGCTGAACTGAACGAGGAGACGATCACTATGAGACCTCATGTTGAATTCGCGAATGCTGGGGCGGAGCATAATAACAAGATGTTTTGGAAATTGGGTTACGCTTGATATAATGTATCACTGCATCAATTTATACGAAAATTCACAAACATGACCAGCTTCAATCTTGTCTCATGTCATGGTCATCCCTTGAGACTCTTTGTAATGACGATATCGAAGTAGAACATGCAGAGATATCTGCCATCTCAAAGTATGTTCTTGCTTGACTCAGCTATCAACCCCACGTTCCTCAATCAAGCACGCGGCAACGGGACGAGGTCGTGGTATCTGTCTCTCCCCCACATCCCCGCGCGATCTACGTATAGTCGCAAAGCCTAAGTCGATCGATACTGGTCTAGTTACCTTGCTTTTACAACTCTAGCACCAAGAGCAGATCGCTAGCGTTGGCAACGCTTTAATGTCGGCAGCGTACCCAGTATACCCCGGATTACTGTCGGCATAGGGATTGAACTCCGCAAGCCATTGGTTAGCTATGTTTAGATTCCCACAAACGTTGGTCACCAATGATACTACATACATTTCCCCGCAATGTCCATGATTCAGCTCCTATTCAAGTCCAAAATCTCTCTAGTATTGTGGTATCTAGTCTGGTTGTTACTCGAGTGAGACCCCAGCCGTAGCAAGTCGTTATATTGTTTATAAATCCCCCAGATTATTAAGAAACACCACTCTTCCATAGCAGTTCCTCAACATCAAATCAATCAGTATCTTTCCTCACTCCTTAACTCCATCCTTTACTACATTTGTAGTCGAGCTTTCTCATCATGGGTCTGGGGGTTCTTCCCGACCGCCACCTCACCGATGTTCCAGGGACGTCATTCCTCAGTGAGAACGGTTTGCCTAGCAGCTTAGAAGAAGCTACTACTGTCACAGCAGAAAATCACGCCAGTCTGAAGCACGATCCGACTGGCAAGATCGTTCTTGTTCCTCAGCCCTCCAATGATCCCAATGACCCCCTCAACTGGCCGTCATGGAAGAAACACATGTTTACCGTTTCCATTATCATCGGCTGCGGCGCTGTAGGCGCCATAGGACCTCTTCTTGGTCCGGCAATGGTACCTCTTGCTAAAGAATTCGATGTACCTCTCCAGAGATTCACACTCGGGTTCACTGGGTCTCTTCTCATATCTTTGGCATTCGGCAACCTTTTCTGTAATTCGTTGGCCATGGTTATTGGCAAACGACCAGTCTACCTTCTCACCGCTGTTGGCTTGCTGGTAACAACTGTCTGGAGCGCATTGGCTAAAGATTTCATCTCTCTTGCTATATCCCGTGCTATTCAAGGCTTCTGCATGTCTCCTATGGAGGCCCTGGTTCCGGCGTCAATATCGGATGTCTGGTTTGTACATCAAAGGGGTCTTCAGAATGCCATCTTCAATCTCGGCGTTCTTGGTGGCATCAACCTTGCTTCTCCAATCGGCAAGTCCAAGCTTTCCCTAACCGTATTCTGCTATTTCTAACGTTCTACTGCTAGCTGGTGCCATCATCAATGAATACGGCTATAAAACGTGTCTATGGGCTATGGCTGGTGCTTTCGGCGTTCAGCTTCTACTTACCATTTTCTTCATGCCCGAGACAACCTACAAGCGTAGTAACGAATCGGATGCCTCGATGGACACCCCCATAAAGGGATTATCAGCCGCCGATGAGAAAAAGGAATCGGTATCAGAAGTTGAAAATACAATTACGACCCGTGAAACTATACACGTTTCGCAGAAGCATTCATTCGTATATGGATTGAGACCCTGGAGCGGCTACTGGGATTCTTCTGGGTTCGTGTATAGCATTTACGCGCCATTCAAGATGCTCGGTTCTCCAGTAGTAATTTGGGGGTGCTTCCAACTCACCATCTGCCTGAACTGGTTGGTTTTGCTGGCCAATACCCAATCTCAAATCTTCAGTGGACCTCCTTACAACTTCTCTGTCGCCCAGGTGGGATTGACGAATCTTTCATCCTTTGTTGGAACTTTTATTGCAACAGCACTGGCTGGTGTAATGGTAGATGGACTAGCCAAGTTGATGGCGGGGAGAAACCAGGGAGTATACGGTAAGTACTCATCATCCGTTGACAAGGGAGGTTATATGCTGACAAGTTCTGTTTTGCAGAGCCAGAGTTCCGTCTCCCAATTCTTACCCTCCTGGCAACCCTTAGTGCCAGTGGCTTCTTCGGCTGGGGTCAAAGTCTTGCCAACGCTGAACCATGGCCTATCCCCGTTATCCTCTGTCTCGGCTTGATCAATCTTGGAATCCAGTTGGGAATCGTTGGTGTTGTGTCCTATGTGGTCGACTCGCATCGCCATGAGGCTGTCGAATCTTACGCCATGATGAGTTTTGCTAAGAATATCTTTGGCTTTGGTATGACCTTTTACATGAACGATTGGATTGCTGCCCAAGGTGTGAGGGACTCCTTTTTCGTTATTGGAGGTATTACAATTGCGGTCAGTATGGCGACTATTCCGATGTATATCTTTGGAAAGAGGGCTCGAAGCTTTGCGTTTCGGAATGGCTTCCTTGCATAAATCGGTCTTCTATTTTATAATCGTATGAAATGCTTCATTAAATTGCCTTGTCAAACAGGATTGAAGATGGAACAGTCTAGTCAAATTTTCGCAACACAGGATTTCACTACAATAACTTACACCCAACACAGCTGTTGGCTCGATGAATGTGCCAGTCTCAGCGCTAATGCCATTTCATATCTCATCAACTAACATCATTGGATGGAAAATACCAGGGATATTAAGAGGCTGGCTGGTAGCCCTATTGTTTATTAGTGCAAATTATCCCAAAGAGGGCTGATGCAAGGAGATTGAATGTCTCATTTCAGCACCAACATCGAAAAGACCACAGCCAGAAGACTACAGGTTACAACAAACGTGAAGAGGCGTTCTGATAATCAAATCGTGCTCAGCTATTGGTTCTAGCAACATTGGTAATTTGCCACAAGCCAACTGTGTCCAAGTAGGGGCAGAGATGTGCTTTTCCCTTTTGTTTAAATCTCGGTCTTTTGTTCCCTTGATTTTCATTTCTGGATTATATCCGCATATCACGAGAAATCATGAAGACACTCGCTTTCTTCTGGGCCCTTTTCGGGTCGGCAACTATCATTTTGGCGGAGCATAATGAGCCAGATCCAAATACATGGTGTATGACATATTTGTCCACCTATCTTGCTCCAGTCTCCGACCAGGTTATTTCGCCGGTATTTACTAGACCTGCAGAAGAGCCGGGGAGACAGCCAATTGCGCCGTCTTTGAACCCTACTTTTGCTGCAAACGTTTCGACTCAGCGCACTCAGGCAAGTTTTAGTACGGGAGCCCTCCTACAAGACTTTCGGGACCAAGTACTAACATCGTCAGGTACGGACGTTCCAACCTCGGCTGTTCTTCCAGTGGCCTCTACAGAGTCTGGACTGTCTTCTGAGGGCCCTGAGTCTTCTGTGTTGGGCACCGAATCAAACCTGGTACCATCAAGCTCCGACACACAACGCCGTGACTCGACAACTGGACCTTTGACCGACTACATCGTCACCTCTCTACTTTCAACAGACCTCGGCTCTACCGTCAGCACTGATTCCATTCCAACCTCCAGTATTCTTGTTGAGCCAGCCGGCCGATCCGTCATATTCCGAGTCTGTTGTCAACAATGAGAAACGAAATATAAACAAAAGACAAACAACGGGAAGTTTTGTCGGCAACGATAACCCTCGAAGTTGTACGTTTGCTGCGACGTTCAACCTTGCTAAAGGCCAACTTTTCGAAGGAGGAGTACCTATTCATTACTCCGGCGAAAGCTACAAAGAGTTAGCCGGACAAGACAGCCCTACCAGCGGGTCCATATTGAAGACATTTGAAGACTCTGGTCGGCTTGTGTTTAGAGACCCAGGTTTACCTAGCGGTGAGGCTGGGTTCTGCCAGAGTCCTGATGGTACAGTCTATATGACCTTTACCAGTGGACCTGTTGGGTGTATACCAGTTGAGCTAGTCGTATATGACGGTAAGTTCCATTTCCACATTGTTTGCCAATACTAATCAAGTTACATAAACGCAATGTCAAAATGGGCGACTCGTTGGCGACGATGACTTGACTTCGACAGCCTCTGGTACAGTTCCAACGGAAGCCACTGCAACCCGACCTGAATCGATCGGTCCATCCACCCAAACGTCTGGCTCTTTGGCATCTACCATCATCTCCTCTAAGACCAGTGGGCCACCTGCTTCATCAAACCCGGCTATCACGTCTATCTCAGAACCAAAGGCCCCGACTGAGGCAGATTCCACGTCTTTCACAAGCACCTCAAATGGGCCAGACGATACAGCATCTACACCCTCAACCGATTCAGCCTCACAGGCAGTATCGGAGGTATCAACTGCGACTACTGCCACTACATTCTCCACGGAGGATGTGGTTACTTCAAGCACAGACACTACCGATAACGAGGCTGCCTCCACCGAGGCTACTACCACAGCTGCAGATACGTCTGGCGTGGATACTACAACGGCAGAAATCACCAAGACTGATACTACAGCTACTGACACCGTGACTACAGATGCTCCCACCACCAGCTCAGATGGCTTCGATCCTTCCTGCTCCGCTACCAACAACCCATACACAGCTTCTAATGGCGTTACTTTCACCGTCGCTTGCAACTTTATCTTCGGTGGTGATTTGCTACTATTCTCGGACGCAAACACATTTGTCTCGTGCGTGCAGGCCTGCGCTGAGACTGAAACATGTGCAGCAATCCGATTCGAGATACCCACTTCCGCATGTATATTCTTCTCAACAGTCTATGAGGATGGGACTGGCGAGGCTAGCGACATTGTCGATTCTGCGATCAAGAATCCCATTATCGCCGACACTACTGCCGCAACTGCAGATACTACTACTACAGATGCTCCTGCTGTCGATATTACCACTACAAATGCACCCGCCACCACCTCAGATGCTCTCGGTCCTGCCTGCACCGATACCTACAGCCCATATACAGCTTCCAATGGTGTTACCTTTACCCTCTCTTGCGATACCCTCTCGGACTATACATTTTTGCAAGAGGTAGACGGAGATAGCTTCATTTCGTGCATACAGACCTGCTCTGAGAATGAAGCATGTGGGGGAATTATATACAGCAAGGAGGCGCTCATATGTTATTTACTTTCACAAGTCTCTGGAAATTTCCAGTCCTTCGAGGGTTTCGATCTTGCGTACAAGCATCCTACCATCGTGGACACTACTACTACAGATGCTCCTGTTGCAGACACCACCACCTCAGTACCCCCTTCAGAGACCTCTGATACTTCGTCCTGCGCCGATCTCGAAAACCCGGCGTCAGTCGGCAGCGACATTTACACCATCTCTTGCAACACCATAGTCATATATTCCGAGATCGACGAAGCTGTAGTCAACACTCTTCTTGACTGTCTCCAATTCTGCAATGATAACGATAGCTGTAACGGAGTTGTTTTTGAAAAGGAGACTAATGTATGCTTCTTGTGGTCAAGCAACTTCGGTGGTGAAGAGATGAGTACCTTGTATGATGTTGCAATTAGGCAGAGGGGAGAATGAATACACACAGAAGATAGTCAGATATAATAAGAGGTTAAATTGGTATCTTGTAAATGAAATAGTAAAGCAGTCCGAGAATATGCAAAAATCATCACTAACGATCTGTACCTGCAAATTTCACACTTTTTCTTCTCTCTCTTTCCCCTGTAGCGACAACCCTGCCAGGACTTGAACTCAAGATCCCGCCGCTAGTCTTGTTTAACGCATCTCTTGCCATGCCAACTGCTCTACTCTGGGGTATATCATTTCCATCACTCTTGACGGAACGGTCTGTTCCTGGCCGCGGGCTTGAGCGGCGACTACTACTTGGTGCCCGCTCGTCTCTAACACGGGTCTTCTCCACCGTTGCGCGCCCAATCTCGTCAGCACGGGCAGTGGTTGTTTCGCCACGGTAACGGCCTGGAAGACAGGCGTGGCCGCAACCATCCAAAGGGCAGCAGCCATCGCTAAAAGTAACCGAACTGCTTGAGTCGGGTGCATCGATTGATGCGTGCCATGCTTGGAGGCAAGAGGCGTGACCACCGTGCGCACAGCTGGGACAGTACCACCACTCGGAAAGGAATGAGCCCGACGATGCCATTGCCATGGAAACTTCGATGGGGGTAAAATCTGCTTGCGACGGGTCTCGGTGACCACAGACGGCACAAGGTGCCATTGTAGTACGACAACGTTCGCATGTCCAGATCCCTTCTGGTCCGTTTTTTGGGTCAAGCTCCCTTGGCTTTCTGCACGAGGAGCAGAAAAAACTAACCTTCCCATTCTGCTGTGCTGGAGTGAAAATAGCAGTGTAATTCTCGCCCCATTGTTCAAGACCTTCCGGCCATCCCTCGACACACAGGTTACGTAAAAGTGACGCCTCAATGAAGAGCTCCATTGACATCAACCGCGAGTGGTGCTGTCGCAAAATGGCGCTCGCCTGGTGGTAGTCGATAACAAAGTCCGGTACTAAAGGTTTTAGCAAAAGGATGATTGCGGATGCATTGAGGGCGGAAGATCGAGATTCGTAATGCAGGGCTTCCACGATAGAGTTGTAAGGATCTAGTGGCGAAACTACAGGTGAATCGCCTGAAGTAACGGTCGGAAATGGGTACAGAGGGTCATCATCCCAGGGGAGGTAGTCTGTCTCTACAATATGAGGCCGAAGGTCCTTGTGGACAGGAAATAAGTCTTTCATAGGACTAGCAGATCGACCAGGATGACTTGCCGAGACTAGCAATTGTGGCTGAGGGGATTCCGCCTTGGGTGAAAGTGATGGGGGCTCAGACTTTGTAGGGGAGATGTCATCCTCTACAGGTTCTGAGGTCTGCGAAGGATATGAGTCGTCGGTTCCCATGGTGGTCTGCGATATTAAAAACACCTCTTCAGGGGAGTCAGTTGTTGGCTCCTTGATGCGAGGTTTGGGTGAATCTGCTGGAGTGTCTTGTGAAGGATGAACCTCTTCACCACGTATATGACTTGGATACTCCTTGTCCATATCTGAGGCATGTCTCGCAAGACTCGATCGCCATTGACCAGTGCTCTTAGATATTGATGGTGGTTGCTTGGTCGCATCAGAGGTAGAAAACATCTGAGCAAAGCTTTCGTCCGAATCATGGCGTGTGACTCCCTGTTTTTGCGGACTTGCTGACCCCAAAGATAGAGGTTCTTTCTTCTTCGGTGGAACATCGACAGCCTTGAGCAAGACTTCGGCACCATAAAAGTCGTATCCTTCGGTGCTAGCGATCTGTGAGCTTTCGGGTTCAGGGCTGACATCGGAGACGGGAGCCGATTCCAGATGCCATTGGGGGGTGTCTTCGAACCTGTCGTTTATGCCAGGCCCAAGACTCAGTTCATCAGGTTCCGAGCCGGCTGCCAGCTTCTTTCCAACTTGGTTATCTGCGGCATCAGCCGGTCGCGCAAGTGGAGTCGGCACGTTGGATGTGCTCTCAAAGCCCAAGGCCAGGAGAGACCGAGTGCTGAGAGATCGGCCACCGAGGCCTGCTTTTGGGGGAGCCCGTCGGGGCGTCTCATCTCCAGCTGTTCGACTGCCATTATAGTCAACAGGCTTAAGCAATCCACTTCCCTTTTTCTCTTCTATTTTAACCTTGTCGAAGCGTCCAAGGCGCGTGTCAAGATGGTATTGCGCACGACGATCCAGGAGTATTCCAACTGTATAAGCCAGGATGCGCCATGTCTGTGCCAATCGAAACAGAGACACACTCTCTGCTGCACGGGCGTAGTGGTCCATTATAATGCCAACTCGCTTGTTCAGTGGTTTGTCATCTTGGAATGGCAGCTCTTGTTGAAGGGTCTCGAGGTACAATCCCGAGAGGTACTGGTAGATCTGTGTTGTTTGCACAGCAGGTAGACGACCGAACGCCATCGTTTGTTGAGTCTTGAAGATACCTGTAACATTGATGGCTTGATCGAGCGCAAGAAACGACTTGTTGTCATCAGCAAGGCTAGAACTAGACGGTGGTGTTGTGCTCAAGTTTGATCTCCCTGCTTTCCTACGACTGAATCGTCGTCTGGGACCGAGAAAGCTCCCCACTACATCCTCCTCAGAATCACTACGACTAATGCTCAGCATCGGGGCGTTTGGGCTTGAGCCATACGGTCCACGCGGTACGATTTCAGCATGATGTGTGACTGGGGGTCGAGGTCGGTGACTTGAATGAGATCGTTCGTCAAGAAACATCATTACATCGCCTTTGGGTGAGAATGCTACAGATGAAGTGGACTGGCGATCAATGACCTTGGGTGCGTATGCGACGTCGCTTTGCGTAAACAGTCCGTCCTGTCCAACGGTCCAAAGCATGTCCTGGTCTTGCCACAACAGGGCCGCTGGTGAGATGTCGAATCTCTCGATCTCTTTGTACGGCAAAGTTGGTCGAGCCAAGTCCCATATATGTACTGCTGAGGTTCCATAACGGCGAGAGCTGCTGTCGTCGTAAGAAACTGCTATTTGTGCAACCCGTTTGTTTTGTGCTGTCGCAGACCATAGTCCTGGCCTCCACGCGATAGTCCAAATCGGCGCGGGCGTTGTTACAGACCACT
Source organism: Fusarium armeniacum (assembly GCA_013618295.1). NCBI lineage: Eukaryota > Fungi > Ascomycota > Sordariomycetes > Hypocreales > Nectriaceae > Fusarium > Fusarium armeniacum. Next base: position 303,105 of record JABFER010000090.1, on the reverse strand, counting down.
TTGGCTTTTGCCGTTTGTCAGCTGTACTGCTAAGATCCCAGACATGAAGCTTTGTATCTCGACCAGCACTAATAAGATGATTACCATCAGGGTGCCATGCGATAGAAGCGCAAGCCTTTTCATGAGCGTTTATCCTCAGCAATGGCCTTGCTGGTTGACGCACATCCCACTTGAGCACCACTCCACCCTCGGTACAACATGCCATCTCATGTCCAACTTTGGGAGACCATTTAACTTGTCGAACCGAATCGATACATTTCAGCGGTGCGAAGCGTTGACGGAACGTAATGCCACCCGATCGGCCTTGAATAGGCGACGAGGTGTCGAAAACGCGTGTCATGCCATCCTGACTACCCGAAAGCAGCCAACTCTTGAGATGTGGGTTCACATCCAGTGTATTAACCTGGCGTGAGTCCTCCTGCATCTGCATATATTCCAATGGCTCTCCCGCACCAGTTCCGACTCGGTTGACATCGTATGCGAAGATCTTTCCGTTGGCGCAAGCTGTGAATATTGTCGAGACACCATGCCACTTGACATCACGTATACTAAGCTGATCAGCGGCCTGGTTGCCCTTAATTCCAGCAGGTTGAGCAGTGATGACAGCTCTTAAATCCACGCCCTCGCGAAAGTTGAAGTTGAAGTTTGTAGGATCATCGAGTACAACGGTTTTGAGGATATGACCACTACCGAGGACAGCGGTTCTTCGATCGGGGGATACATCAAGGGCTAATATTGGAACTCCGGCTTTATATACGGCGTCTTGGGATTTCGTCGGTCGAAACGCGGCAATGGTAGAGGCAGGTGCACTCGTGATAGAGAGATTGGTCGTATCGCCTGCGGGGGTCTCAGTCGAAGCTTTGCCCAGGAGCTTGCGCATTATCCTGGAGTCGCGGTTATACATGTTTGCGGATGTCTAAAGCCGCTTGCGACGCCATTGGGAGTGGCTCAATGGGCCGTCAATGGCATATTCAATGGGTTGATTGTGCATGCGATATCGGTCGACCTGTATGGATGGGATGCGTAGGATTTGGTGTTTGGGAAGCCCGAGTCCGAGATGAGCTCATGTGGGTCCAAAGCAAGGATAATCACGTGGACTCCTTGGCAGCCAACCGCCTTCCATCATTACTACCTACCCTACACGCTGGCAGCTGCGACATCTTCACCTGAATCTGCAACCTGACTCAAGAGACTCCGATCTTGAAGCACCACATCTCCTGACGAGCCCGGACAAAAGACGCGATGTCAGTACTCCTTATCTGGGCGATGTCATTCATCCCAACCTCAACACCATCAGACATATCGGACTGTCAACGTATTTAGTATTAGACGCGTGCTTTGGCGTCCGCACTTAATTAATCCCTTGTATCCCCACCCTTTTCCCTGAATCGCGCTCTGACTTGTTCGGGTAAACTATCGCGCTATATGGATAGTTCCACGCGAAGGATTCAAAAAACCAGGGTCGTTCTTGTTTTGATCAGTCATACGATGCCACGCAAAAAGTAATCGGGGCCAAAACTTGATCCTAATGATAAACATAGCCTCAAGCTGATTCTTCAATTTCTCATTTCTTTTCAGCTCTTTGGTGCTCCCAAGATTCAGCTATTTGGTGCTTCACTTGTCAAGATTATTCAGACTACTCTTTACGGATTGTTGTTATCAGCAACGACTGCCGACATTTCTGTCACAGGGGTAGGGCAGACAGGGCTAGCCTTATATGTCGCATCGATGCTACACTGGAAGCTAGGGTCACCAATCCACCATTGAACATGTGCAACGGGACCAACAGGGGTGAACAGTCTGGATCATCAAGCGCCTTGACAATGAGAGCGACATGTCGATGATTTAGAACTATTTCCTAAAGAATAGAGGTTGATCCTATGACGGATCATTGAATCTTTTGCCTAGAACACCAAGCTTCGTTCGAGGTGTCACTCAAATGCGCGATTACCCGCTTCCAATTTCGCAAGGGTGCCTGACAGCATGGGGTCCAAAATCTATCTTGATTTGCGGACTCCGAATGGTCAGCTTACAGATCAGAGCCTGCAATACCTTTTTGAAACCAGGCTCATTACTTTTAGCGAACCCAGAGTTGCAACGATCGTCATTATAAAGCTCTAGAGCCGCGCCCCCAATGGCTACCTCGTTGGTGGTCCTTGCCCGCCCTTTTTTCTTTATCCTCACTTCAATCTCGCGCTGGCTCTGTGACGATCTCTAGTCGAGTTTCTAGTCGCAAATCGGGCCACGATGAGTCAACACCAACACCTTGCAGATAGCGATGGTCTCCAGGTCGACACACATGCCGAGCAAGCTGCCAAAGCTCCCGAGGTAGCAGGGTATAACCAAAATGGTCACTACTATGTTCCCGCCGGATACGAAGCTCCAGCTCCAAAAGGCCAAAGGCCTCCCTTTGGTCTAAGCCTATGGGTATTCGCTGGACTTGTCGCTCTATTGACAGCCATAATTGTCGGCGCTGGTGTAGGTGGAGGGCTGGGCGCTGCTCTGGCGAACAAATCGTATGTCGTACACTAGGACATACATGACAATTATTGACAGCAATGCAGTAGTGACTGTTCGGCAGATGCTTCAGCAGACTCCGAATCTGCATCTGCTCCCTCGGCAACGGCAGAACCCACAGCATGTCCAACGTTCGACAACAGTACATCCGAGAACGACACGGCGCCCTACGTTCCCAAAGCGGCCTCCAAAGTGGTAAATCTAGAATTGGAATGTCCCGAAAAGATGAACGACGAGACAAGATACAAGTCTAATAAGGGTTATGAGTTTAAATGGTGGTGCGGTGTGAACGCGCCACAGGGTGACAAGGCAAAGGAAGGAGGTGTTGTATTTGACTATCTTGCTCTCCTCGCTTACACTATCGATGACTGCATGGAAGCTTGTGGTAACATGAACCAAAAAGACGAGGACAATAACACCGGAACAAGATGCAGAAGCATCGTCTTCTCAAAACGCATGTCAGCTGAGATGGACGGGCAAAATGGTAATTGCTGGCTGAAGAACGCGTCGAAATCCGAGTTGGTTTTCCTCTCACCTCTTCTCATGATACTATACTGACATCTCCATAGGGGTGGTAACTGGGGTTTTAAGGATACCAACTACGCATATGCGGAGCTGGACGACTAGACACACCATTACGAGATTTCATATTAGCGCAGGAGTAATCAGGGGTTTATTAGTGAAGATGAAGGGGCCTAATAATCAAATCGGTCTTATAATACATAAGGCCAATGTCAGCTGTAGCTTTGTTGGATTGCTGCCAGAATGCCATCTATATTCTCCCTACAGATTGAACGAAACATTCGGAGCCATTCAGAAATACAGCTGAAATACTGACATGGCACCTGCGACTAACAAAACAGCCAACCCTGACAACTTGAATATCTCCGCTCCGTTCCTCCAACCGTACTCTCCATCGCTGATGAGACTCATTTTATTCAACTGCGACCATTTCCAGAATTGTGTCACCATTCCCGTGTTATCAGATTCTTCCGCCTTGACCTAGCCGACGCCTAGAATGACTGACCTTGTCATCTAGTCGAGACGTCTGTTTTCCAACAGGTCCAGCGTTGTTTTTAAAATATTTTGACTCACACGTATGTCATGTTACTCAATAGGACCATTCGAAGCATGTGGTGCGGATGGATATCTACAACTCGAGAAGAAACTCTCGAAATTGACTTTTGAGACGACAATACAAAACTCCTTCCAGCTGCTGCCCACTACACACGTCATTCCGTACACGGTTCACTTAATTGTTTCTTATTCGTCGTCGTGATTTCAATTTGTCTCTTTTGAGTAACACCGCGCGCACTAATTCTAGGCTTAAGAAACCGCGCCTTGGCAAATGACGTTTTAGCTGTCGATCTGACTGGGCCAGAGACTTCATGTGCAGGCCAAGTTGGTGGCACATCTCTTGATGAGAAAACGCACTTACCCAGTTAGGAATAATGTTGCGCTTGCAAGGCTGAGCTGACATTGCAGACCACCATGTACGACTCAGTCTGAGGATATGATTCGTCAATCGGATCTACATATTCCTTTACGTACTCGCGATGCAGTGCTGGGTCAATAAACAGGGCTATAGACCATGGCAGTGCAACCTGCAAGGCTTTGTGCTACAAACAATATCGTCAATATCCGCGTATATAAGGTAAAGGTTGCCCATTACCTTCTACCTACTCTCCAGACACACAATAGCCATTCTTCGCCAACATGAAATTCCAAAACGTTCTTCTAGGCCATGTGCTTCTGCATTCAACTCAGGCCTTGTCTTTGCCCGACGATATTTACTTTTCCCTAATCTCCAGAACAAACTCAAAGAAACCTCTGGAGTGGTCTAGGTGCAACTTCGACTTCGGAACCCAGACTGCAAATGAGACCCAAAAGGGATTCGACTGTGCCAGACTCGAGGTTCCTCTAGACTATACCAACTCAAGCAACACCAAAACTTTCCACCTTGACTTGATGCGTCTCAATGCCACCAAAAAGCCTCACAAGGGTAGTGTTTTGTTCAACCCTGGAGGACCAGGCTTTTCTACCTTGGAGAATATGCTTGTCAATGGACCTACGCTACTCCCGTAAGTATCTCTGTCCATAACAATGCATCGACTAACATTGTATCAGTATTACTGGTGGTCAATACGATATCATTGGGTTCGATATAAGGTAAGATCGCAGGGATCCTCGGATCTTGCTTTTAACTGTACTGACCTCGAGATAGAGGAACAGGTCGCACGATTCCTTTCACTTGTCTCGACACGACTGCTGGAGAAAATGCCACAGACCTCAACCGCAGAGATTTCAACACGCTTCCCCGATTGAACACCTGGGAACTGATCAGAACATTGGGATGGAAATCAAGAGGGGCGATAGCAGAATCATGCTGGGAAGCTAACCGAGAGATGGGGCAGTTTTACGGAACTACAGCCATCGCACGGGATATGATGTCCATCGTCGACGCTCTCGACCAAGGTGATAAACTCAATTACTGGGGTATCTCTTATGGCACTGTCCTTGGACAAGTTGTGGCTTCTATGTTTCCCAAGCGAGTTGGACGAATACTACTCGATGCCAATCTCAACGCTGACGACTATGCTGCGTCCGCTTGGTTAAGCAGTTTGATAGATACCGAAAGGTCTCTTTCCAACCTGTTCGACGATTGCGTCAAGTCTGGAAAAGACGAGTGCGGCTTAGCAGAATTTCACGGAAAAAACACAACAGGGGAGAGCTTGATGAAGACCTTTAAAGAAAAGCTCGAGGTAGCCTTCGCCTCTACCGCTAGTGAGGAAGAACAGGGAGAAGCCTATGTGCTGAAGCACAATATCTTCAACAAGCTGTACACAGCTACCTCGTATCCGCAAATCGCTACTAAGATCGAAGCATTGTTCAAGGGAAACAAAACGAACGACACTGCAGAGCCCCTGGCTGACCCCTCCAAGTGGAATCCTCAACTCAGCTATGCCAACTTTGCGATCGCCTGCAGCGACTCTAGCTACCGCGTCAACGACCCCGACGACCTCTTTCCTATTTATCAAGCACAATATGAAGAGGCATCATTTGCCGATGTCAATATTGACGACAGACTAAAATGTGCCCAATGGAGGTTTTCAGCTGTCGAGCCAATCGACTTGAACAAGCTTCGCAATGTCAACACCAGCAATCCTATCCTCTTGGTCAACGGTAGATACGATCCAGTTACCTCGCTACAAAGTGCTTGGAAGGTCGCCTCCAAGTTTCCAGGAAGTAGACTTATCCTTCACGAAGGTGTCGGTGTAAGTACATCTCCGACAGACTTAATTTTGCTGTTCCATGCTGACAGTTTGATCTAGCACGCATCTCTTGCACACCCTTCAAACTGCACCAACAACGCCATCAGAAACTTCTTTGTCAATGGGAAGATGCCCAGAGTCAACACTACCTGTAGTCCCGATATGACTGCTTTTGAATACGGTAATTATCAACTAGCTAAGGCTGGCGTGGGTGGGGATAACGATGATGATGAATAGATGGACAGGTCGCTGACGGTCTGGAGTTACGATTTAATACAAATTTGATTTTGCTGGAACAAAATTCATCCCTCAGGTTTTTGTGTCTACATTTATAACAATATGAAAATTCTTCCGTGTATTTCGCGCAAAAAGAAGAGTTGCGATAGGAGGAGGCTTTGGTCTTACGGAGCTGGCTCCGAACATTTCGGCACACCGCCGAGGGGCTGTCGTCAAGTAAGCAACAAGTTCCTTCTGCCAATTTTTCGGTGCAAATAAGCCGACAACTCCATGACTCGATTCCATCATCACAAAAACTCACCTCTACCTACTTCTTCTAGCAAAAATGTCAACACCAAATCTTTCCCAAATTGTGGATCAGCATCGGCCTGATTTACAGCCTCTAGAAGATCTGTACAAGCATCTCCATCGAAACCCCGAGCTATCAAACCAGGAAGTCGAAACAGCAGCGACTATTGCAGCAAGACTCAAAGCAATAGGCCCTGAAGACTTAGTTGTCAAGCCTCATATTGGCGGCCATGGTCTAGCCGCTGTTCTCCGAAATGGTGATGGCCCCACCGTCCTTTTGAGAGCAGACATAGATGCTCTACCGGTTGAGGAGACGACTGGTCTGGACTATGCAAGTACTAAGCGAATGATTCACGCCGCCAGTGGGACAGAAAAACCTGTTATGCACGCTTGTGGTCATGATATGCACATAGTGACTTTGCTGGGTGCTGCGGAGACATTGTTCTCTTCGAGGGAGTCTTGGTCTGGGACTCTAGTCCTCGCATTCCAGCCAGCGGAAGAGCGAGGTACCGGTGCTCAAGCCATGGTGGATGACGGCCTATACACAAAACACGGAGTCCCTATTCCTGATTTCGTTCTCGGATCACATGTGAGACCTCTCCGCACTGGCACAATTGGCACTCGCAGAGGACTTGTCGCAACCAGCGCAGACAACTTTAAAGTCACTATCCATGGCAAGGGGTCGCATGCAAGTATGCCTCACACAGCCGTGGACCCAATCGCCATTTCCGCCAACGCCATCCTTAAATTGCAGACTCTTGTGAGTCGAGAAGTTGATCCAGCAGAGTCGAGCGTCGTAACTGTGACGAGTATTCACGCAGGAGACGCCGAGAATGTCATAGCCGACTCAGCAGTCCTAGGCGTCGACACAAGATCTACCACAACTGCAACGCGCGAACGTCTCTTGAAGCGCATCAGAACAGTCATCGAAGCAGAATGTTCATGCGCCAACGTTCTCAAAAGTCCAGAGTTTGAGCAAACCCGCGCTTTCCCTCTGACGATAAACGATGTTGCGGTCACCCAACGAGTCGAAGATTCATTTGCGGCGCATTTCGGTGAGGGACCAGGACAATATGATAGGGACATGCCCAAGCTGGCTTTCAGTGAAGACTTTTCGATCTTGGCAACTGCTGTCAACAAGCCTTATTGTTTCTTTACATATGGATGCGTAGGTGAAGAGGCGTGGGATAGAGCTGACAAGGAGGGCACTGTTGCTCAGAGTATTGCTGCGAATCATTCTTCCAAGTTTGCTCCAGTGATTCATCCTACGCTCAAAACTGGTTTGGATGGATATGCACTTGGTGCTCTGACATTTTTAGCCAAGGGACGATAGAAGTGGTAAAACATAGAGGAAGCTTGGATAAGAATGACATATCCTTGAGGTGTCTTTTACGTAAAAACTGTGTGGGACGTTGTGATTTTATTCTTCATATAAGTTGTGTCCAAGATGTTGCGTTATGCCGCCTTTCTCATTATCTACCTAGATTCCTGGTGCAAAGTAACGCAGTTCACAACATCCAATGACATCGGTGAGATGGCCGAGTTGGTTATGGCGCCAGGTTAAGGTTAACCTTAACACCAATTTCCTGGTGGAGCAATCCTCCTGGGTTCGAGTCCCAGTCTCATCAGATCTCTTATTTTGCTCGTTACAGACATTAATTTTTTTAATCTCTTATACTTGATTCTGGGTATTTCGCAGTCTTCCTTTTGCTTCGTGCTTCTTTTATCCTTACACTAAGAAAGCCGATTCTGGCTTGTAGGGAATAAAGGCAGACAGCTTTACTCTCTACATATTGTCCATCACGTAAATTCGTTGTATTCGGCTTGTCGAATTCCAGAATAATGATTCATTAACGATTCATGATATTTGGTTCACCTGTTGCTTAATTACATCTGTTTCAATCTCCCACGTACCCAAGTTTTCTGTCAGCACGGCACTTCCACCGGCTCCCCATACAGCTGCCTAGGCGTGCAAAAGTCACGTGGTCTATACGCACGCCTAGCTGTGCGTATAAGGATATAACCTCTTTTGAAGTTATACGCACATCTGGCTGTACGCGTACTAGATCATAACCCCTGAGTCGGCATTAGTTTACATCCATTGTTTTGACCCCAACTGCTGCTGTGCCAACGAAAAAGCATCTCCTTAATTAAACACAATCAACCAGAATATTTCCATAATGTCCAACCTATCAACGACACAATCTTTCAACATGTCACCACTGGTTAACTCCCGTCCGCGTGTGATCTCGAGTCTCCGAGGACCCGATAGATCCGAATACGACTGTACGCGATGTCGCCTTAGAAAGCAAACATGCGACAGGAAACTCCCACATTGTACGCGATGTCTAGCCCAGTAAGTATTGGATTGCCCATGTTCAAAGCCATCTATACTGATTCCGACCAGTGATCCGTTCAGGAAAATTCATTGTCAATTCGTCCCGCTTCCAACGTACCCTGTTGAAACAACTCAACCGTCTGAGCCATTGTTAAAACTCTCAAACAAACAGTGGAGAATGACAGATCTGGGCCGCCAACAACTGGGAAAACTGCTGTTTTCTGACGTAGACCTCTTTAACGGAGTACCAGATGGCATGAAACAATTTGCCGAGACCTTGATATCCGATTGCGGACACACTATCGACGAATTACTCCAGGACAACATCTTCAAGTGGTTTCCAATTGTGGAACCGTGCTACATGGACAAGTATAGTTCTCAAATTGACCCAATTTGGTGCGAGAAAGATCCAGACAGGTTTCTACCATTGCTTCACATGGCAATACTACTGGCCACTTCACCGCCTGCAGAGTCTTACAGCGTCCTAGGGATCAGGGAGGGCTTGGTCGTGCACACGGACTTGTACAAGGCCGTCAAGGCTTTATATGCTGTGGTCTCGGGGAACACCAAGGCGCATCCTCATCTCGTGCAAACTCTAGGATTGATTGCCCTATATGAATTTGGAATTGGGCTTTTCGAACAGACTCATAATACCCTCAATTCGGCCTTGGCCATGGCAACTATGGTCCGAGATTATACAATGGATAATGAACCACTGATCACCTGGCAATTGTGTTTAATTACTCTCGATAGGTAGGGAAAACGAAGGAACCTAAATCTTCTTGACTGACCTATTGTAGAATGATCGCCATGTGTACACATAGCAGGATCTGCAATAACGGCTCTTTTCAAGAGCCTAATCGGTTGCCACTTATCTGTGGCAGCAAGCATCCTCTTAGCAGGGAAGTCGAGAACATGCTGTACAACTACAAGCATTGTCGCTATCCACGCAACTCGGAGGAAGCTGTTAAGAGGGTATTTATAATGAATGAAGGTGTAGCAAGAGCCGGCCGAATACTACAACGCCATAAGGGGAGAAACGAGGACCCAAAATACGATTACATCTCCGAATCTGATTCGGATGATGGACCAAACGAAAGACCCGACAGATATAGAACGGTCGGATTGGAGGAAGATAAGCGGGCCATGATGGATGAAAATGGTAACCCAAAAGCTCCCGACTACTGGTCGGGCCATGATCCTCAAGTTTTATGTCTGAGGTCTGCCGCCGAATCCTTTGCCTTTGGTTTCTTAATGAGCTGACATTTGTTCTTTAGTGCCATGCTTGTCGATGAATACTACAAAGAGAGGCCGGAAGACCGTCAAAGTTGGTTTAATGAACCACGTAGGCGACGTGAAAACTGGCGTGGTAAATGCGAAGATGTTGCCCTAGACGCTTGCACAGCGCTTATCACCATGTCGGCAAATAGCGAAGTCGACATGAAGCAACTTTCCGTGGTCAGCATGTTTTGCATCATACACAACTTGGCTATCACAGTAAAAGATTCGACTTCAGACTTCGCTGTCGAAAAGGTCAAGGCTTTTGAACCGGTGATGGAAAAGTTTGCTGAGAGATGGCCTTTTGCACGTACGTTCCACTTCTCTGATGAAAGAGAAAAAACGCTCTAATGTTTTCCCAGAGAATTACGTGGACCAACTGCAAAGATATATCATGACAATCGAAGAACGACAAGAGAGGTGCCCTTACTATTGAGGTGGACTCCACTTCATAAAACCCACACTATTCATTTGAGAGATAAACTAATTTCGTCATCTTATGTCTCCTTGGTGTCGCTCTAAGATTGTTTATTTTCACATTTTTTGTACTTGATTGAAGGTTAATCATTCAGTGTTCTGCCACCTCCGGGGTATCATCGTATTATGAAACATAAGTACCCGGTAGCGAATCGGTTACCGCCTCAATTCTACGAATCAAAATCAATTTTATGATTCATGCAGATCACGCGCGACGACTACGTATTTTATTACTAAACACGTCTCAAAGGGCCGGCTTCCGCGGTCGCCGTCCGATCCGAGAGCTTAAATTCCTCGATCGGTCAGTGATATCTACCTCTTGGCGAAAACTTACACAACCAAATTCCAGGCTCATTTCTTGCACAATCAAACCCGTCAAGATGAGTGAGAATACCAGTCAGAGGAGGTTCTTTAACTATCCTGAGCCTCAGGAGGGGTAATATTACAAAACTCCATTATAAGTGGTTCAGATGCTGACGTGCTTGATTACTCTAGACCTCGTGTTCCTTATGCCATTGAAAGGAATCCGAATCCCGTCATCAGGGGACCTCTACTCGTTGCTGCTGCATTTTTGTGAGTCTTGATTGTGGGAAAATAAGTGGTAGCGAGATGCTAATATGCTCTAGGATGGAATGGGTTCGATTTATTCGTGAAACAGCCTGGGCAAATGCTGGTTTTTCTTCCCTCCGGAAGATCCGGACGTACATTGAAAATGTCGAACCAAGATACGACCCGACAGTCTACCCAATCGCGCTATCTGAAGAAGCCGCTAAAGAGCGTGGCGAAAGAGTTCAGCTTTCTTCTCTACAGCAGGATAATACCCACGTGTTCAACCCAGCTCGATTCTACTCGGCAGCCGATTATCGGGCTCTGTACCTCACTGGTGAAGTGACACCTGTCGATGTGGTCAACGCGATTCTCCCTTTGATTCAGCTTGATGGACCCCAGCCTGGTAGACATGCGAGTGCGTGGAGGGAAATCAAAGTCGATCAGATCATGAGAGCTGCCGAAGCTTCAGCAGAGCGCTACAAAAACAAGCAACCTCTGGGTCCTCTTGACGGTGTTCCCTCTGCTATCAAGGATGACTACGATTTAGATGGGTATTCTACGACTCTTGGATCTCTGAAGGACTACGCCGAGGTTCCCGCCGAAGGAGAATCAGCGACAAGCTGGGTCGTTCGAAAGCTTGAAGAAGCAGGTGTCGTCATTCTTGGAAAACTCGCTATGCACGAGTTTGGTATGGGTACGTGTTCTTTCCGCCTTTGATTTGTCTTCCCAGACATAAAAACAAGGTTCAACTCAACAATTTACTGACATACCTAGATACAACTGGAAATAACCCCAACCAAGGAACGCCACCAAACCCATTTAACCCGAAATATTACACTGGCGGTAGTTCTTCGGGTCCCGCCTACGCTGTCAGCGCTGGACTTGTGCCTCTTGCTCTAGGTAGCGATGGTGGTGGAAGTATTCGAATTCCTGGATCATATTGCTCGGTATTTGGTCTGAAGCCTACCCATGCTCGACTCACATCCTGGCCTGGTGCCAACCACTCGCCTACATGTGCCGTTCAAGGACCTCTTGCTGTTGACATGCAGTCTCTGGCTGCCGCATATGAAGTAATCGCCGAGCCACATCCATCTACGCAATTCCCGCCTTTGGCCCTTCAACCATCGCCGCCAGTTACCAAAGTCCTCGGTATCTTTGACGCATGGATCTCCCGGGCCCAACCTGGCGTCCAGTCTTTGGTTCGTGGCCTTGTAGAATCTCTGGCAGCCAAACACGGATATACTCTTGTTCCGATCGACATTCCATTTCCTGCTGAAGGCCAGATGGCACATGCGCTTACTATTCTCACCGATGCTTCGACTCTGCTTCCTGATACCAGTGGTATCACAGCGGCTAACAAGATCCTTCTGTCACTCGGTCGTACCACTCCTGCTACCGATTACCTACTAGCTCAAAAGCTGCGAGGAATGTTGATGAAGCACCTAGCTCACCTCTGGAAGACATACCCCGGAATGATGATCATCACGCCCACAACAGCTTGTGCCGGTGCTCCTATTCGTGGCGGGAAATCTGAACTGTCTTATGGAGTCAACGACGGAAACTACACCCTCCAAAGCATGGAATACGTCTGGCTCGCCAATTTCTGCGGTCTTCCCTCTATCACAGTCCCAGCCGGCTACGTAATTCCCGAGGGTAGTAAAAACGCCGGAGACGTTGCTGAGAAGGAAGTTGATGGTAAGATACCAGTTGGACTCATGGCGACGGGTGAATGGTGCAGCGAAGACGCACTGTTGCAGTTTGGTTTTGATGCCGAGGCTGCTGGACAGGGTATTCGATGCAAGCCGCCTATCTGGGAGGACATGATTTCGAAAGCGAGAGAGAAGGCGTGGGAAAGTAGACAGGGATAGAAGAATAGCGAAAGAATGTCTGGTGTCGATTGAGTAGAGAGAGGAGGATATATCCCGAGTTGGATGATTTATAGATGACTTTTGTTCCTTGGTTAATGTGTAAGTCATGTCCTAAAAAGGAGAGATGCATGATTTTCCATGGCACAGTTGATCGTATTCCCTGCATTACTCCGCATCGACAGCTCACGTGTCGTGGCCTGATTATCATCTCCAAACTTTGTGTACCTACCCACCTTACTTATCAATTTCAACTAACTCATCCGTGCCTTTGGTTAAAATGGCAGACCAAATCAGTAACGGTGCAAGCGCATCATCTCGCCAGCACGAAATTCGAAAGCTCACCAATTCAGAAGATGACATGAAGCAAGCATGGCAACTGTGGCAGACCATCTTCCCCGACTGGCCCGTTTCCCAGCAAAGATTCTCAAAACTCCTTTTCGGACTTACCGGATACCACTGGATTCACGAATATGGAATATGTCTATCCTACATGATCGACGGCGCCACATCTTTGAAGGACGGTGCAAGTGGTCGAATCGCTGCTATTGGAGTATTGCCAGGTCGTAGGCGTCAGGGCATCGGAAGTGCTCTCTTGGAAAAGAGCAAGACTGGTTTGAGAGATGCGGCTCTCGCGAACGGTGCGGAGTTAAAATCTTTGGAGGTTGGATCTATCTTTCCTCGATTTTGGTGGCAGATTCCAAATACGGTTTCTAAAGAGGTGAAGGAGTTCTTCTCGCATCGAGGTATTAACGCTCACGTCAACGTTCATTTGATGATATGCTTATCCCCATAGGTATCTATGATTCCTCTCACCCTATTAAGGATCTTTACAAGGACGTTAGTGAAACAATCGCACCACCTGAGATAGTGGACAGGGCATCAAAAACAAAAGCAACATTTTCACCTTGGTCAGCAGATTTGTACGAGGAATGCATGACCAAGCAAAAGGCACAATTCGTGCGTATACCTATCTGGCTACTTTCAATCTCCATAACTAATCCACTTGTAGAGCTGGTCAGGCATTTATCAAGCTCTTGCCTCACGAAACCAACACGACCAAGTCCTCGTGGCTTTCGATCCAGAAACAAACGAACAGATTGGATGGACCCTCATGTGTTCCTACAACTCTGCACCCAGCGAAATGTTTGCCTTCTTACCACTTCTTCCATCCGGCGAGAAAACAGGCCTTATCGCTGCCGTGGGCGTGGACGAAAAAGCCAGAGGAAAAGGTGTTGGCCTCGCTCTCGTTGCCAAAGCGATGGAGAAGTTGAGAGAGAGGGGAATGGAGGGAATTCTTATCGACGCTGTGGAGATTCAAGGATTCTACGAAAGGCTCGGCTTTGAGACATTTTGGGAGTACGAGGGATGCAGTTTGGATATGCCGTGACCGCTCCGATCTAGGCTCTAAGCTTCAGCCTTCTCATTATCGTGGTTCTTCTACATTAGGAAGCTGGTTATAGAAACCAGGGTTGGAGATTGCTGATCACTGCTGGAAGTGCTTAGCTTGTACTGCCGCTACCAGAGTATAATGTTACCCCGCGCCTTTATCGCTGACGATGATGCTTTTCATTCACTTGTTATTATCGTTGCTCAGCTTTAGCATTATCTATGATTGGTTGAAAGCTATTAAATATTTATAATACAGCCAGGATCGCACCGATATGCTGTGTTTAGTAGTAGTTGGTGGGGATGTTGATCTGTAGTATTAAAGAGGTAGACGACCGCCTTGTTATCCGGCTCTTTTCTTCCCATTCTCAATTGACAACGTAGTGAATCAAAATGGGTCAAGTAAAGGTCTTGGCTGCTTTGCTAAGCTGTCTTGCGCAAATCGCACGCTCACAGCCATGCGAAACTTCATACCCTCCTCTTATGCAACCTTTGCAATCCAGGCAATTCTCCGATAATTTAGGCGCTGTTGCCAGCGAGAGTGAAATATGCAGCACCATTGGAGTCAATATTCTACGCGATGGCGGTAACGCAGCAGACGCTATGGTGGCGACAGTTCTTTGCGTCGGAACAGTTGGTAAGCAAATACCTACCGGTCACAGCTATTCGTACTGACTTCATTGTAGGCATGTATCATTCTGGTATTGGCGGAGGTGGCTTTATGCTCATCCACAAACCAAACGAAAAGAATGAATCAAATGCATACGAATTCGTCGACTTTCGTGAAATGGCACCTGCGGCTGCTACAGAAAACATGTTCAAGAATAATGTGAACGAGAGTATATCTAGCGGCAAAGCAAGGTAAGTTAACCCCGCTCGCAAGGTGGCTATAGCATCTAACGATATTCCAGCGGCGTCCCGGGAGAATTGAGAGGTCTCCAACATCTACACGAAAAATATGGCCATCTACCCTGGTCTCACCTCGTGCAGCCGGCTATCAAGGTCGCACGCTACGGGTTCCCTGTTAACAACGATACACTGAAGTACATGGGAATGACCTACACCAAATATGAAAATGAGAGTTTTCTTCTCAACGATCCAGCTTGGGCAATTGATTTTGCGCCTTCTGGTAGACTCGTCAAGTTTGGCGAAAAGTTGACGCGAAAGAGATATGCGGATACCTTGGAAGCAATTGCCTCTGAAGGACCAGACGTCTTTTATCAAGGCGCAATCGCTGAGGCGACTATTCGAACTCTGAAACGGGAAAAGGGTATCATGACGATGGACGACCTCAAGAACTATACTGTTGCTCTCCGTCAGCCTTCGCAGATCAACTACAGAGGTGGAAAGGTCACCAGCGGCTCAGCTCCTTCAAGCGGTGCGGTAGTCGCAGCTGCATTGAATATCCTGGACGGATATGACTTCCTCGGAGATCCAAGCCGAGTCAACGACACGGCTTACTATACTGACGAAGCGTTCAAGTTCAGCTACGGTATGCGAAGTAATTTGGGCGATCCCAGTTTTGTGGATGACATGGCAGAATATCAAAAAGAAATGTACTCCAACGCGACAGCTCAGGAAGTCAGAGCCAAATTGGACGGTCGGGCTCTTGAATTGAAAGAGTATGACCCCAAGGGACTTGAGAGCTTGGAAACGCCTGGAACATCTCATATCGTCGCTATGGACGCATCTGGTTTAGCCATATCCCTTACCACCACCATCAACCTCAACTTTGGATCCAAGATCATTGTTCCGGAGACAGGCATTATCATGAACAATGAGATGAACGACTTCAGTATCCCAGGAGAATCCAACGCCTTCGGCTTCATTCCTAGCGAAGCAAACTTTATCCGGCCCGGAAAACGACCTCTCTCCAGCATCAGCACCACCATCGTCGAAGGCCCTGACGGTAAAGTCTCGCTCGTCACAGGATCTGCTGGAGGTAGCCGAATCATCACTGCAACTGCACAAGTTGTGCTCAATGCTATCGACAAGAACATGACTGTGCGAGAGGCACTTGCTGCTCCAAGATTGCACGACCAGCTTGTTCCACGACAGGTGTCGTTTGAGTACGCGTTTGACAACTCTACGGTTGCGTACCTGAAGGAGGTTGGGAACAATGTTACTTGGGTAGCGACGCAGAGCACGGCGCAGGCTTTGAGAAGGTTGACGAATGGGACATTCGAAGCTGCTGGAGAACCTCGTCAAATTAATTCTGGAGGTTTCTCGACGTGATAGTAATCAAGTATACAGCACAAACATGAAATATTTATGCTGAGAAATTACAAACAAACTTCGTACCCTAGACTTATCCCTTGCACTGTTTCATCCTGTCTTCTGTCAAGGATCTCTCCATGTTTCAGATTCAGGGTAACAAATTGTTGTTTCCGCCAAGAACATAACCCCGGATAGTAAGGAGTATAAAAGACATAAACTTTTGAGTTTTGGGTAAAATGAAACATTAGAGGCCCAGTCTGAAGTCTGATGAATTTCCTCATTTTACATCATCTCGCTGGCAGTCTTGGGACCTAGGTGTCTGTTACACGTCTCTTCAGTATCCAATCAAAAGGCAAGATGGCCGAGCGGTCTAAGGCGCTGTGTTCAGGTTCTATACGAACTAGTGACGATTCGCAGTCTCGAAAGGGGCCTGGGTTCGAATCCCAGTCTTGTCAACTTTCTTTTTTTCCGTCTTTTTTGTCCCCCTTGTCATCGTGGCTTTGACAATTGACGCAAGCAGACATGTGCTCTTTGTTCTTGGCTTATAAGCGCTACTGCTTATGGAATTCTTGTGTACACTACAGCCTCAATTGACTACCAATTACATCATCAGGTTTCCGATAGACTGCATGTTGAATAATCACACTCATCTGTCCGTTGCAGCCGAGAAGCTTGGATCTTACTGTACGCGCAACGCAAGGATGGAGATCATTCCTCTCATTGCATCTTGAACTCGGAATAACAATAATTATTTCGCGAGTCAGACAGAATTGATAAGAGAAGTATATAGCGTGCAACTAAATGAGATATTTAATTAGGTTGCATCGTTTGACCAAAAACGTCGTTTGGATATCGAATAATCATAGCACGTGCGACACTGGAAAAGATAGCGATAACCTTTTAAAATACAGCGCAAGTTCAACACGTGGGTCAACCAAAAGGTGTTTTTCGACGCCCTGGACTTGGCTATTAATTTCATTCCACCCTGGTCATTGTTAACGCGTCACTGTACCCCAGATCACGGCGCTAAAAAATGTGGGAGGGGGAGAGAATACAGGGGATAGGCTTGAAGCTTGAGCTTAATAAATTCCCTTGTTCCTGTTCCTGGAGACACTCCGTGCTTCAAGAGTGTGTGAGAATGATGTTTGCCAAGAGTTACTGCAAGGTATATTCACCAGAAGCCACAATTCCATGACGAAAACATAAACTCAATGCCAAGCTTCCCCGGTTGAAACTGATCCCCTACCTACCTACTTAAGCTCTTTGTTTAACCATCTTTCTGTTTGCGTTGTTCACCCACTCTTCCTTTACCTATTCATCATGATCTTCCCTGTATCAACGCTCCTCTCTTTATTAGCGGCTTCCACTCTAGCCAGCGTCGTTCCCCAAGGCGCAAATACCTGGAAAACCCTCGAGTCGATACCAATTGCCCCGCGACAAGAACATGGTGTTGTCGCCCTTTCAGAAAAGACGGTAGCCATCATCGGTGGGATCGTCCCCAATCGAGAGGCCAATGGCTTCGAAACTACAGCTCTTGTGCAATTCTACAACACGCGCTCCAATTCGTGGCGACGATACGTTACAGAAGCGCCCGTCAAAGTCAATCACCCCAACGTCGCTGCCGTCAATGGCAAGATTTATTTACTAGGCGGTCTATCAGATCTCGATGACGGCGCATGGCGAGCATTCCCAGAGTCGTGGGTGTACAATCCCGATCTGGACGAATGGTCTGAATTGGCGCCCATTCCAGATAAGCAACAAAGAGGTAGCGCTGCCGTGGGTGTCTACGGAAACATTATCTACCTTGCTGGTGGAATGCGAACATTGGAACCGACTGGTCCAGGCGGAGAGCAAGACACTGTCGATTTTGTCTCAGCTTTCGATACAAAGACTTTAAAATGGCTGGATCTCCCAGAAGCTGCACGAGCCCTCCCCGAAGGTCGCGACCACGCAGCGTCTTCAATCGTCGGTAATAAATTCTACGTCCTCGGCGGTCGTCTCCGCGGCCAACGCAACGTAAAAGATACAGTCTTCGTTCTTGATCTCGATAACCTCGAGCAAGGCTGGACAACCAGCGAAGCAAAGATGCCTACACCCCGCGGCGGCGTCGTTTCAGGTACCGTCGGCAACAAAATCTACGTTCTTGGTGGAGAGGGCAACACTGAAGCCGGCTCGGAAGGAATCTTTGATCAGATTGAGGTTTTCGACACCGAGACTGAGACGTGGCAGGAGCTTGGAAAGATGGCTGTGCCTAGACATGGAGGACAGGCTGTTGCTATCAAAGGAGGCATTTACCTACCCGGTGGAGGTATAACTGAAGGCGGCTCACCAGTTGAAACTCTGGATGTTTACTGGCCGTAACACACTTATTTTTGCGTGTTTTAAGCGTTATGATTTAATGATACCATTTTGCAAGATGCTTTAATCTTACCTTGTTGCAGACTTGTCAATGACCACCTTGGCCTCAACTTCATTCTGTCACATCGTGATTCTCCAACAGCACCCTGAGCCTTGGATCGAACACTGGCATACGCGATCGTACTGAAGCTGACATCTCAAATTATCCGAGCTGCTATTACAAAGCACATTATGTCAATTCATCCATCGCCAATCGCAAGACACACCGGGACGGGTTCCTGGGATTTCCGTTCGTTAGAAAAGGTGGTCAGCAAAGTCATCGAGCCGCACACCTGACATGATTGCCAAGGCAGTAGATGAGACAATCGCACACCGATTCTCCGGACGTTATGGTAATAAGGGAATTGTTCCTCTATCGGTCTACTAAAATAATAGGACTGGGTTGCTATTGGAGCCCAATAGCTATTCAGTCTTGCGTGGCAGTCTTGCGTATGGTCCCAAGCCTCAGTATTCCGTCACTAGCCCATCTCCGATTTAAGCTTACATCCCCATCGGATATAACAAAAGTTCGACGGACAAAATGTCTCATATGCTCAGACTCTGTAAGGAATATCTAACTCAAACAAGATTGATTCACCCATGAGGCTTGCATTAGTCCAAGACAATCGGTCACGATTCCCTTGGAATCTTACGGTATCTGTCTCAATTCGGTGCTTTAGCTCTGAATACATGATTTCATAGCAAGCCATAAGCTTACGAGCTTGATCCTTATGACTTGTAGTGTGTGGAAGTAAGCAGAAGATTGAATCATCGATTTGATATTTGGTTTATACGGGATATTCAAGTTCCGAGGAGCCGGTGTTGAAGGATATAAGAGTTGTGAATATTTCTCGGTTCACTAGGACTACTATCTAAATAGACTATCCATACATCAAACCAAGATGAGGACTCTTCAGCAATATCTTTGTCTTTCTCTGTTCGTGGCAACATCCCTTGCGGCCCGGGGAGGTCATTGTCCCCCCCTCGGACCTGTCCTTCCACCTCCGCTTCACCCCAGCACTCACCCATCTGTCAAATCCGCCATAAAGAATATCCAAGACCTCTTTTCCACTGCAACATCCCCTCTTGTAAACTCTTCAGTTGCAGTTGCTATCAAGTCTGCCAACGAAGATGACTACATGTTTGAATTTGCCAGCACGCCTCCAAACGTCGACCCTCGCGGAGTTGACAAGGTAGATTCCGATACTGTCTTTCGCATGGCGAGTCTGTCAAAGGTCTTTCCCGTCCTTGCGCTGTTAAAATCACACAAGGTCAACTTTGATGACCGTGTCACAAAGTATCTTCCTGAGCTTAGAGCTTTAAACAAAGAGGCGAGAAAGAATGATGCTGTCTGGGCTGTGAATTGGGATGAAATTACTGTTGGGGCTTTGGCTTCTCATCTTGGTGGAATACCAGCCGATTGTGAGTATATCTACTCTACTATGAGTAGACTTAAACTAACGTGCCTAGTGGCGGCCGACGTTCAGCCTTATGGAGACTGGACACAACTTGGCTTCCCTCCCGCTGACCCATCGAGGGATCTCAACTGCTCAGGACTTCTCGGTCTTCCACCATGCACTGAGAAAGGTATGTCGTCAACTCCAACCATAGGTACTTGACTAACGCTTTTAGACTTCTATGACCGCTTTGGTGAAAGACCTCCCGTATATGCCCCCTTCGAAGCAAACACAGTCTACTCAAACATCGGTTTTGCTTTGTTGGGATTCATTATCGAAAAGGTAAGCGGTATGCCGTCTGGAGAGTATATCAAGAAGCACATCTGGGATCCTGTTGGTATGGAGCACACATATGAGGAAACGCCTGATGATTCTTTGGGCTTCATCGCTCCTGGTGACGAGTGGTGGAACGCAACTCTTGGTTACGGAAACCCGTAAGTAGTTATCCGCAATCTGAGTATCAGTCATTAATTTGTATCAGTGCCGGAGTTTACTATTCTTCTTTGAACGATATTATGGCCTTTGGAGATGCTGTTCTAAGCTACAAGCTGCTAAGTCCCGAACAAACCAGAAAATGGATGAAGCCAGCTACAAGCACTTCCTCAACAGGTATACTCGTCGGTGAGCCGTGGGAAATATTCCGCTCCAATAATGTGACGAAAGACGGTCGCCTTATTGAGTTTTATACCAAGGCTGGCGATATCACTACCTACCACTCCCTCATGGTATTAATCCCCGACTACAACTTGACCATCAGTCTCTTCGACGCAGGTCCAGGTGAAGTTGGTGGCGGTGAGCTTCAACTCTGGTTTTCCAATATCGTCCAGGAACTTCTCCCTGCTATTGAACAAGCTGGCAAAGATGAAGCAGAAGAAAAGTATGCTGGTACATACTCCGATGCCAAGACTAATTCATCCCTAACTCTCTCCGTTGATGACGAGCCTGGATTCAGCATCACGAACTGGACAGTGCGAGGCGTTGATATCGCGAGTACATATCTCAGCTTTAGTATCCCACCAACATTCCCCACGCCCGAAGGCCTTGTCCGTTTCCGTTTGTATCCTACGAGTCTCAAGAGCGGGTCCGAGACGTCATGGCGGATGATGTGGACACAGGGTACGGCAGAGGAAGCGGCCGAGAGAGACGCGTTGTTTGTGTGGCCCGAGGCTAACTGTAATACGTGGGCGTCTCTGGATCGAATCGTGTACCAGCTTTTGTCGCACGATCATTTTGTGTTTACAGAGACTGGGGAGGGAAGTGAGAGGCGGGCTGAGAAGCTTGAACTTGTGGGATATAGAGTTGATCTAAAGAGGGAAGAGTGAGTTAGTAGGGCTTCATCGACAGTCAGGTCGGGCTGCAAACACAGACTTGAAGGACATCAACATGAGCAGTTATTAGACTAGATTCTCATCAAATTTGACCTAACATTTTCATCCTGTTTAACTCCATGGTCAAAGTTGGTCCACGTCTCACGTATTACCTACGGCCCGTTGCCTGGTTTTTTGTTTCAGTTAGGTATCTCGGGTCCCTACTTCCGCCAACGCAAAAGATACATATCATAAGAATCATCCGCTAGGAGCATAAGAGGCAAAATCGTTTATGTTGCTTGTATCAGGATCTTTAGTTTATTTGCTTTGATACCTAAAGCTTAGTGGCTAAGCTTTCTGGTATCCACGAGGTTGTCAAGCCCGTACGAAAGAAACCAATGGTTATAAACTCTAAAGAATGATTGAATAGACGGACAAGAAAGATTTGACAAACACGTTGTGGATTGTGAGTGTGTTTGTTGTGTGACAGTAACTGCGTGATCCGAGCTTATTTGGTCACCTAACAATCCAGCACCCGTCAGTTTTCTTTCTGCAGTCCGAAGCAAATGGTCCAGTCTATTTTAGATTTCAGAAATCCCAAAACACCAACTCACCAAAGTTTATGCTCTGTTTATTTTTGAACCCCAGCCTTGAAGGCCAACTGTTCTGTTAGACGCGCACTCCAATCCCAGTTGACGCCAAACAGCCGCGCATGACAACGACTTTCATGGCCTGAGTAGGGTGAGCAGCACTAGACTGATTTTGCGAGTAAAATAACAATTGCGGTCTAGAAGTAGATTTTACTTTGCAATTTACAGCTTCATGCTTTCTATGTACCTACCCAACCAAGCGGTGAGAGAAGTGTGTTGAATGTGATCAGGCGTGCGGTTAATCACAGTGCTGTGGTGACACAAAGTTTACTTCCAACAAGGTTTAGCGTACAAAAATACCTAAACACCCTAAAAGTCGTTTGCTTCAGGCAACAGCACTCAAATAATTGTATGGAGTCCATGATTCACTGACTGACGGTAACAGTGATTCACTGACAGACAGTGACAGCCCTGATTCACATCATATTCTTCCTTAAATTCTCTCCTCCTCCCCCCCTCCTCCTCTCCCTCCTTCTTTCATCCATCCGACCTTCCTTTCTCTACACTTCACGATTCATCAAAATGGGGACCGAAACCCCTAGCAGGAGTGAGATGCACGAGTTGCTCGACAACTTTCTGCATGGCGAGATTATCAAGCATCAGCCTGAGCTGAAAGAGGCCGTAAGGTCTCTGTTGCAGGCAGAACCGGAATACATTAAGCCTAGCAACATCGTTCCTACCGAGGAAGTAGAGATCCGACGTGATTTCGCCGTACAAATTGAGAAAAAGATTCGCAGAGGTAACGCAAACTTCAAGCTGACGCCTGTGCATCTGGCTGCCCTGGTCACCACGCCACTACACAACCTTCAGCGCGATGGCTATTTGTCATACCGAGACAACACCATGTCGGAATTAGCAGCCAAGATGGAGTTGGTTGTGTCTTTGGTCAAACGATGTAAGTAAACTTTTCCTCTACTGGGTAGCAGAACGTTGGCCCCTGCCTAAGTCTTAGGGTGCAAAGATACCTAAGTAGACTAAAAAGTATGGTCTAAGTATCATACTACTTTAGTCTCTTATGATCTCAGGCGGACACCTGGAGGCACCAGTGTTTGAGTCGTTCTTACTGACAGTTCCAAGATCTTCGTCGTCACATAATCACACCGGACAAGCCGAACGCACCGAAACTTGACTCCCCGAAACGCACACCAAGTGCGGGCAGCAAAAGAGCCAGAAGCGTCTCGCACAAACCGTCATCTCGAAAAGCATCATCTCACAAAGTTCGGTCTACCAAGCAAGACGACGACCCAGACGCGGGGTATTTCCCGCCTGACAACCGGGGTAACGACGAAATCGGACTCTGCCGAGAACGCGACGCTTATCGATGTATTTTCATGCAGACTGCCCAGGGCGACGTCGCCCATATCATTCCACGAACGTGGAATGATACAGAGCAAAATATGGAATTGACCATGCACGTCTTTCCAGCAGCCCGAGCGTTCATAAACAAAGACGACGTCGTCGAGTACGAAACGCTATTTGCAGACACTGAGAACCTACTCACCTCCGATAAATCGTGGAACATGCTGTATCTAAACAAGCAACTCCATTGGTATCTAGACCATATATCGGTCGGGTTCAAATGTCTAGGTATCGATCCTGTTGACGACGATGAAACAAAGGCCACGGTAATCATCCAACTCAACTGGCTACACCGCCACAAAGAGAAGCCTTCGAAAGCTGTGACCCTGCAAGGAACCGACAATGATTTCGATCAGATGGTCGACGGTATCCGAGACTTCGAACGCCAAGGCAGGCCCGCACGTGTTGAGCCGGGAGAGGGAATGTTTGCCGCGGTACGGGTTAACACCCATGTGCCGTTAATCTCAGGCCACTGTGTCCGTGTTACGATGGGGGTCGAAGAAGCACAGAAGTGCAAGGTCATGTTGGACTTAGCGTGGGCCTTGGGTGTCGTCGCGGCGATGAGCGGCGCGGCCGACTGGCCGGACTTGGTCCCTGACCAAGACGACTGGGACGAGGTTGAGCAGAAGGCTGCAGTCGGACGTTGGGTAGAAGGGGTAGAGGACGTAGAGGACGTAGAGGTACAGGCTTTACGCACTCCGTCTTAAGCCCCAGCGCGCTCTCCCCATAGCCTGAAATTCCCGGCCCCGGTCTCCGGGCCGGGCGCCCCGCAGCCCCCGCGGCGCAGGCCGTATGCTATCTACGCCGGACCGCCCCATTCGAACCCCGGGTCTTCTGCCTGCCGAATGGCCACAATCACAGTCACCCTTACCTTTAGGAGATGTGACGAACCGACCGCGGCCCGACACCTCACCCTCACCTAAGAAATCGAAGCTTGGTACTCCCATTGCGCTCCGAACAGAAGCCAGGACCCGCCGAGAGGAGTCCCATGACAAGGGGAGCGAGAAGCTCCAGCAGCAACAAGTGGCGCCCGGATCTCCGCGAACCCTACTGGAAGCCGAAGAGCCACGCCGGGACGAATCTCCTCGTAAGTAGGAGATTGAGTATCTACTAGTCAACTAGGGTTGAAGCTACCCGAATCTCGTTCAACCGTGATTCACTGCACTCTATACAACTATCCGCGCATAGTGTATGTATAAGAGGTCAAGGGAGTGAGCGAGTGACTTAACTTAGTACCCCATGACACGCTTCTTGGCATCAGGCCAGTCGAGGGCCGATCCCAAAGCTCTAAGGATAGGACGCGATGCCGCATTCGTTGACAGTAAAGATGTTTTGTTGAAGCTGTCTTTAGAGGCATTAGCAGTAGGGTTAGTTTATTGCATTTATTTCCTTTGGTAACTGTACGCAATCTTCAAAGTCCACCCCCTTGTGTGATGTGATTCACGCTATCTTGTCATGTGTGCACCAGAGAAGATAGCACTAAGCTTTAGGTTATGAAAGTGAATAACATAGAAAACGTAGTCTAAGCAGCATAAACTAACCTAGTAATTTCGTCTCTTATATTCCTAGAAAACAGCTCTTCTGGTGTCCTGACGGCTACTATTAATATTGTTGGAAAGACAGAGGGGGGCAGACAAGCTTGGACTGCGCAGTAGCATATCCACAATGCACAATACACAATGCACGTGAAGAGTTTTGTCGAATTGTCCTACCGCCAATGTTGCATTGATTCTATACGGACTTGACGATGGCGCAGGTACTACAAATCTTACCCATTCAGTTGAGAATATTGAAGAATATTGATAAGGCTTGGGCTTCGGCTTAAGGCTGGAAAAAAAGTACAATGAAAATAAATAACATTACAAGTCTAATCTAAGTAGCATAAAATGACCTACGCATTCCATCTTTTACGTTCCCCGTGGACAATTTCTGTCTGATAAAGTGCTGCGGAGTCAACTGAGGTACCTCATAGTGGGCCTGTGTTAGAAACGAGCGCCGTGTTACTACTCCAAAATACCGTCATCCGAAGATCCAGAGTACATAATTTGTACAATCGGTCATGGCAATCAATGTATTGGAGTTATCCTTGTTTTGAGAGATGAAATCACTACCTCAATTTATACTGCTTAGACAAGGCTATTAGTCTTGCTTTCCAAATGTCCCGCCCTCTACTATCTCCAACCCCAGTCACCTCCGCAGTGCTAGACTAGCCCGGTGTTAGGTAACATGGGGGAGATAGCGTCAACCCCGCACGATAATACTAACCTCTCCTCTGCGCTGATCGCATAAACTCCTTCCTGATCGAGTCTACTCGAGCGGAGTCCATCCAAAGGAACAAAATGTTGGCCGATAAACCATCTCCATCTACACTGCGGCCCCAAAACTGAGGCCGGTAAATTGATCCGACGTCGGTGCTATAAAGATCGACAGTTTCTTCTATCTTTTCATTTCTCATTGAGCTTTGTTATCTCTATCAGCTTACCACCAGGTTCATCATGAGGTCCTCGTCATTAGCACTCGGTCTTACTCTGGTGTCCGGAGTTCATCCTCTGGCTGTCGCACCCAGACCTCACATCGCAAGAAGCGAAGACTCTGATGAACCCAAACTCAAGATCCCTGGTCTTCCCCTTCCAAATGCCACACAATCTTATTGGCAAGACCCTCCTCACCGCATCGCCAATCACCGCACAACCAAGGACCTACCAACATCCGAAGTTTTTGACTATGTCATCATCGGCTCAGGTATCTCAGGTGCTGCTACAGCCCACAAGCTACTAGACCGAGATCCTGACCTGTCTATTCTCATGCTTGAGGCCCGTACCGCAGCATCAGGTGCGTCTGGTCGTAACGGTGGGCATTGCAAGGCTGCCAACTACAACGGTGTTAAGAGCTGGGTGGAAGAATACGGCGAAGATGATGCCCTACGGATCAGCAACATGGAACAGGACTGTGTCAACGATGTACGAGAGTTTGTGAAGACGCATAATGTGTCGAGCGACTTTACAGACGTCGAGACTGCCAGCCTGTACTGGACAAAGGACGCTTTCGACACAGCTGTTGAAAACATCGAGTTTCAGCACAAGTTGGAAGAGAAGCGACCAAACGATGTTCCAAAGAACAAAAGAACAGTCATGAAGGGCCAAGACGCTCGCGACTACTGGAAATGGCCAGAAATCGTTGGTGCTGTGGTATTCAAAGCGCACACCCAGAACCCATACCTTACCGTCTGTGCTATGCTTGAGTACAGTCTTAACAAGGGTCTCAACCTACAAACCAACACCATGGCTCTCAACCTCAACCAACTCGGCAAGAAGAGTAAGGACGGAGCCAAATGGGAAGTCAAGACGAACCGAGGTACCGTCAAGAGCAAGAATGTTGTCTTGGCAACAAACGGCTTCACAAACGCTCTGCACCCAGGTATCGCAAGCACAAACTTCACAATGCCTGTCCGAAACCAAGTCGCCGCTGTGACACCCGAAGCCGATACTTCAGGCAGCAAGGTCTTTGAACGAAGCAACAGCTTAGGTGACCTCCACAGTGGAAACGTCTACATTGCCGCTCGTCCACCTGGTTCCAAAGACGCAGGAAGTGTTGTCATTGGAGGTTCAACGCAAATGTCTCCTACACGAGAGCGATGGATTTCCGATGATACTTCCATCAACGACCAGATCGCCCTTGTTCTACACGGCGCAGCACGCACGGTGTACGGGTACAAGAACTGGGGCGAGTCTACGACTGTTATTCAGGACTGGACGGGTATTGTCTGCGAGACGCCTGATGAGTTTCCATTGGTAGGTGAGGTTCCTGCTGAGGATGGACTCTGGGCTATTGTTTGTATGAATGGGCACGGTATGGCTTGGGCTTATCGTAGTGCCGAGGCGCTTGTTGATATGATGACCACTGGAAAGACACCCAAATGGTTCCCTGAGCAGTTTAAGGCTCAGCGTGCTTGGGAAGTCCAGGGATACGACGAGTTGTAGAACCGATATATGATATATATTATTTAGTACATAAAGTCTTTAAGTATATGTTCAATTTGAGTCAAGGTGTGGCCAGTGATGAGGTATTGGAAGCTCAATTTCAGCAGGTATGAGAAATGGATTCTTTTGTGTCCTTTCAGATTATCTTTTTGTAATTCCTGAACCTCAGATCGCATTGCTATGCTGTTCAGTCTCACTACGTCGCCGGCATCTCAAAACTCATGTCGTAGTTGAAGAAGAAATCACCCGGCAAATCAGGAAAGAAATTATCAACCCCTGATATCCCAGCATCGATACTCTGATCCATTCCAACACCCAAAGGCAACCCTATATCCACTGGAACATCTGGCTTCAACGTCTGCGCCATTCTTTCCAACCCGCTAGCCATGAGACCGGCCAAATGCCACTTTCCAGCAGGTTGTGATCGAAACTGCTGCACCAAACCAGTGATCAAATCATATACTTTATCTCTTGCGATAAGATCGTGGTACTTTATAGCCACTTTTGTGAGGAACATGGATGCGAATGCTGTCATGGAATGAACGTATGATGGCATGCCGACTATACCAAGCGTGATATCTGGGTCGTTGAGGAACTTGTCGATGATTGTTGTGGCTGCCGTTATACCGTTGAGAGCACAGTCAAGAAAGTAATGCGGAATATGGTCGTCTTTAGGTATACCGCGGAATACGTGTGAGTATAGATAGAGTTGGGCAAAGTTGTAATGGAGAACGACTCCCTTTCGTGGGAAACCGCCGATGCCGGGCCACTGTTCTGTAGGTCGTCAGTTACCATGTTTTCAATTGACACACCTCACAACACACCTTGCACTTGATCTGTCCAAAAGGCAAACCACTGATCAAGTTGTAATCTAAAGTGCGAAATATGATTCAAATGCAGTCTTGGAATCGGTTTGCCCTTATTCGAGCTGAAAAGCTCTCTTATACTCCTCAAGATGCTGACGACAGTAGCTTGACTGAGAAGCCGTCTGTCTTCCTCATTCGAAACGGTGGAACGGAGAAAGTCTATAGCACCTTGTGTTGAAGCGTCTTCTTGTACGATAGACGGCCGACCGTATTGTGTCGCAAGCTGTTGATCGCAAACACAAAGGATATACCAAATTCTCGCACACTCTGCATCCTCTGTACTGGACTTTTCGATGGCCCTATCGTAACTGTTGTGAAGATCAAATTCTGCCGCTCTTCTTATGGCATGGCCCGATAACATCCACGATAGATCGCTCAACCAATAACAACCGATACATAAAGCCCGTAGATAGTCCCTGCTTAGTCGCCTTTCAAATATTGACGTCTCGAATAGTCTTCTGAATTCGGAGCTGCAGATTGGATACACATGATCGGCAGTAGGATCGTGAAGTGCGGCAACTGTGAGAACTGCCACGAGGAGAAATTGACTTTTCTGCCGCAACGCTTGCATTGATTCGTATGGACAACCAATGAGATAGATATAAGGATCCAGGCGTTTTTTGTAAAATTCAAAGAGTCTTTCTGCATCAGGTAATGATACCAGACGCCTCGTTATTATATCATCGTTGCCTTGATTTTGCTGTGAGTCGATGTCATCCGGAGATCGAAGAGCACGTAATTTTGTGAGAGTATAAAGTGAGTGAATAGGAGCATAGGGCAGATCGTCATCTTCTGGCATGGGTTTTGGCGAATTGTCGCGAGATGGAATATGATGGCCTTTGTTTGACTGACTTGGTGATTCGTCTTTTTGTCCTTCTGCTGCTGTAATGGAGGATCGCAAAGGTGGAAGTTCCAGGTCGAGTTTACCAGCCACCTGCTTTAGGAAATTATGCATTTGCTCGAGATCTTGTGCCACATCTTGGGATAACCTGGGGATATGTAAGTGATGTTTTTGCTAGGCGGTGAAAACGTACTGTGATTTTTCATCCAGAATAGTCTGTAGACTCTTGCCCAAGACACAACACAAGCCTTTTTCCGCGCATCTTTTACAAGGCGGCCCACTATCATCAATTAAACATTTAATCTGTCAAAGAATCAACATCACAACATTACTTCGCCTTGGTCTCAAACTTACCTTTTGTCTGCGACAGGCTGTACAGGCCTTGACTTTTCTTGAGATCATAGGAGGGAATTGCTGCTCTCCATTCTCAGCTTCTGACCAACTTCTTTTCGACATGGTGCTAAGTGCAGATTGATGCGTGTGAGTTGAAAATCAATGTTTACATATTACTGTCGTCTGGTTTGTCGGAGTTGAGGATCCGGGTTTCGGAAGTTGTTGCCGTGTTATTAGTAAACATGCGGGGTTTAGATAATCCGGGGCGCTTTCCGGGACTTGATACTATTCCCGGTCTACCCGTGTTGCCGTGATAGCGAACAAGTAGATTCTCCATTCTCATGGTCTCCAATCCTTCTCCACTGGTTCATGCAGGTTAAGTGTGAGTGGGTGTTTTGAGAGGTTGTAGTTGGAAATATTATACTGCTAAGTCAAGCCTAGTTCACTTTCCCCAGCCGCAATGACTCAAGCGACCGAGCAACCTTTGACATACTATACCTGGGATGTCCCTAGTCATCTGATTTTTGGAATAATTGCGCTGTTCTGTTTTCATCTTTGCTATTGCTTCTATACATAAGTTTCCCTGACTTCTCAGTTCTCTTGTAGGTATCTGGGCTTATCAGGATCAAATCCTACAAGACAGTTGACAGTCTCATTCCCTTCACCACTATCATTAATTTGATCTCCCTTGGGCCATCGCCATTTTCCAGTCAACTTGATGTACCCATCCATGGCATTGTTCAAGTTGTGTCCAATCTCAAGCGCCTCGGCCGCACGTGTGTGAGAGTAGTAAGTTAAGAAACTCTGCGCAGCCTTCCTTTCTCCCTGCTTAATCATAGTCAAGGCTGTCTTTTCAACCCAGCCCTCTACCTGAACGCGAGACGCACCCTCGAACTGTTCAAACATTTCCGTAACAATAGGGTGGTACTTGTTTGGCTCCGAACACATGTAGTACAGTACTCGCTTGAAAATTCGACCGGCGAACTCGGAGGCTTCCTGGAGTTGATAATCCGGGTTGAGGAAGCTGCTGGATGCTCCGGTCGTCAAGTAACGGTGTTCGCCAAACTCGGGAGGAACAGATTGGACTCCAAGCCACCACGGGACGAAGGGCGCTGCAACGGATGTAGCAGGAGCATTCCAGATTCGCAGCATGTCTCGATCAATTCCATCATGGAGACTAACGACTTGACCGTATCCAGCCTCATCATCAGCAATTCGGGGATCGCGCACTCTCTGCATCATCTTGGCCTCTGTCAAGGGGACCATTTCAAGGGTGGCATTCTCCAACGCTGCCTGAGACATGAATTTGTATCCTCCATCGCGAGCCTTGTAGCGAGGGTCTTGAGGGCCATAGACATCAAAGATGTTGAATGGCTTGCCTGAAGTCTTGTTCCACCAGCCTTGCTCAACGGCGAACGACACAATGTTATCAGAGCCAGCATAGTCCGGGTTGTCTTTGAAGTCGGTTGGAAAGTCTTCGATGTAGCCGGGGTAAAGAACCTTGACATCGTTTGGTCCAAGACGCTGGGCAGCCCAGAGTTTCTTGCCGCCAGCCATTTCCCAAACAACCCATCCCTCATCCTTATCAGCGATGAGGTGAGAGTTTCCACCATATGTAGCTTCACCATATTTCGCCATCAAGTCACCAATAATTTCGACACCTTCACGAGCATTACTGGCTCTCTCCATGACAATACGTGCGAAATCACTGTACTGGACACCACGCTGAGGATTGGGAGTCATCTCGAGAAGCTCATCACGGTTATCGGCCCAAACATCACGAACCGTAACACCCTTCTCGTTAAGACCACCATTCGTCAATGGCGCAGGAAAACCCTCAAAGTCAGAATACTCCATGCTCATGTATCGGAACGTATGGTTAACTTGAGGTATCTGAATGAGCTCTCCGGGAAACACAGCGTCTTTGGTGACACCAACAGTGATGGTCGAATTAGGCGGATGGTCACGAGCCGGGAAGAGTTGAAGCCAGTGACTGGATACTTCTTCTCCAGTGCCTCCGACCATAACGCTGCCGTCTTGGGTGAGATTCTTGCCGACGTAGAATGCATAGCTGGCTGACGCTGGACAGGCCAGCCAAGTGAAGGCTAAAGCAGCGTATCCGATCATGACCATTGGTACAATTGCCATAAAATAAGGGTCAATTGAGAGGGAATAGAATAAAGTCGAGATGAAAAGTACAAATGCATCGGGGCTTACAAGTTTAAAGCTTCATGACCCCCGCACGTGATCATCGCTCATCAATCCCCAAGTGTATGGTAGCACCAAAAAGACATACCAGGTTCATGCCAGTAGTGGGATCACGCTAAGCAGGAACTTTGGAAAGGTGGATTACAGTGGAATTACCCAGTTACTTTCTTATCTTGAATGAGGCATTTGCCTATAAGAACTTATCCTAGAATACTACATCGGCAAACTTGTTGAGTGATTTAATCGTTACCGAATCTGGGTCCGACAATAGTTAGGCGAATGTGTATTCGTCGTAGAATTAGACTCCGATATCCGTAGTTACCTTGTTGGATAGACACGAAGTGCGCTAGCGGAACCATGTAAGCGTCCTTGGGAGAAAAGCACCAAGCAAAGACTGCCTTGTCTATCCATTTCCATCCTAGACCGTCATGACATTGGATTCAACATCTCGCATTGAAGATGTCGCCTTTTTCCTTTCTGGCAGCCTCGGGCGAAGCTCCCATATAGATCATGACCAATATCGCAACTCCCTCCACGTGGCCTTGGCCAGTCTCGACAATGTCGCGTTGGGATTTTCGCTCCTTACATGCCAGGCGATACCTAGTACCAAGGCATATGTGAGGAGCGGCATGACAATGAAACTGTTGCGGAAGGCCGACGGCTCTGGCACGATGTCACTGCCTTCCTTCGGGTTGTTCAAGAACGGCAATGCCCAAAACGTCTATTCTATCAGTCTTCATCCCATCAATATACCATAAAGTGTACATACCGCTAGGAAGCTGACTGGCGTGAAGAGAACCGTGACGACGGTGAAGACATAAATGGCTTGGTTCAATGCCATTGCCTTAGTGGACTCGCGAAGAGACGTTGCGTTGAATAGCTATAAGTCCCAGCATGAGCAACACTATCGTACACGTAGCAGAGCAGTGGGAAACATACGCCATCGCGAAGACTATTTATCTCCTCAGTCTTCTTCTGAATCCGCCTCTGTACTGCGCTGGCTCTTTCCTTCATGTATCTGTCGATAGCGTTGAGATTCTCGCTTACTTCAGTCGAATAGAGACCAAAACGTTTGAGGGACCGGTGCTCTCTTATCTCTTGGATGCTTGGAAGGACTTCTTCTATCCACTCGTTGATGATCCTCAGCAGTTGGAGGGCAACAAAATAGTCCCTGGACCGGTTGAAAGACTTATCAAACATTAGGTCCTCAATGCGATCTCGATTATTAAAGTCGCTTAACTGGTTCCA
This sequence comes from Fusarium armeniacum, assembly GCA_013618295.1. NCBI lineage: Eukaryota > Fungi > Ascomycota > Sordariomycetes > Hypocreales > Nectriaceae > Fusarium > Fusarium armeniacum. The sequence continues at coordinate 270,032 of JABFER010000090.1, read as the reverse complement.
ACTATCAGCGTGGTTCCGCATAGAGGCAGAACAGTCGATAAGAATCTCTTACTCACGTTGACATGAACAAGCTTATCTATGGCGTCGAGAGTTTCCCCCCAGCCTTTCATAGACTTCTCAAAAGCTCGACATATCTCCAGTAAAAATTGGGTGAAAGGTATGACTTCCCCTCCTCCTGGCCGGAGACCATCGCGATTCCGAGCCGTTTGGGCATGATTTTCGGCTGTCAGATGGCTGGGGACATCCTGCCGTTCGATTTCCTCATCACTGAGGACCAAGATGTGAAACAGGCCCGGCCTTCTCGTTAGGACTCGAAAGCTTATCTGCGCTCTTTTCTCTTGCACATATGTATCTCGTAGAATAGTCGCATTTTGTCTGTCGCTTACCAAACAGCCACTAATATCAGTGTCGTCCCGTTCTTTGCCTGGTGTAAAGTAGCGAATCCGCCAATCGATCATACGCATTGAGGGTCGGAGCCGTCCTAATGTGACCCATCCACCGCGAAAGTTGGCAGAAAAAAACTGAATGGGCACAGACGAATCGAATCTAAAATCATGTCTTTCTGGATCGGGCACACTGAAAGGGTCATTGTCGCTAAAGGCAATAACAAAAACATTTAGTGGGAAGTACTGGAAACCTTTAGAATAATTCCAAGATTTACAGTAACTAAAGAAAGGGATAGTTATGTAGTCTGGTCTCAAAGTAATGGAATTAGGTAGAGGAAAGATCTCTCTTAGGCACTTACACTATTTTCCCCCGGACAGGGTTTTTCGGTGGCTCGAAGGGAAGGCCTGCAGCAACTTGAGTTCCGGCTACATCAGATTCAAAGCACCAGCGATGCCAAGTATCTTCATATCCAACATATTTAATCTCGTCAGTGCATGCTGCAATATCATCTTGAAACGCCTGCTGGACATGCACCCAAGGAATCTTTGTTGCAGGAACTGTTCCGTCGCTCGCGAGTAGATATTGGTCAACTCCAGGCACAAAGCGATGTCGAGGCCAGGCCTGACAGGTGCTCAATTGCGCTCTGACAACTTCTCTGGTGTCTGCAGCAGTTCGTTTTTCCTTATCCCACACCAGATTGACGGTTGTATCATTGTCAGTCGAGAGACGCAAAGTCGGTAGGTCATTGCCATTTATAAGTATCGTTGGAACGTCTTCCGTACTGGCACTCCACATAAACAGCAACTTTCTCCTGATCATGTCGAGAAACTTGCCTTCTACCTTGGGTGACAGAGGTTCAAATTCAACAACCTCACTCTGGTTAGGGTCAACTTGAGAGTCAAAGCTAACTTCCACCTGTGAACTGTCCTTATTTGAAGAGGGCTCCGAGCCGATCGCAGATCGTACATCAGGGTCTTCCGACTCTGCATCTCGGCCTGCCCTATCTCCTGGTTGTTCAGATGATTGTTCCAAAGATGATGATCTCTCGTGATTTTCCAGCTGTTCACCAGATGTCTTGGCGGTATTGCTTTGTTCTTGGGGGGAGGGCGCGTCATGTTGTATATCAGTTGTGTTACTCGTCTCTTCTGTCACAACTTTGGGTGTAGGAGTTTCCGTCCGAGGTGCAGTTTCCATAATATTGCCATTTTCCAGGCTAACTTCTGACAGTTCATTTGCCATTTCTACTTACCTGCTTCAAAATGGCAGTTTGTAGGTTGGGTAACTAACGCGGCACCATGTACGTTATATACAATAATGACTCTTTGTTGCGTTCTGCCTTGCTGCCTTGAGTTTGCAGGGGATGTCAGCCGCAGCGGCACTTTTAAAGTAGCACAATAAGCTCGGTTGCCTTGCGCCGCTGAATTATTCATGTCGGGGGATTTACGCGCTGGAAGTTCGAGCCACATGTAACTTGTACAGCGCATCATTCAGCCGCCAAATACGCTTGGAGGAAATTCCGACCATTCACAGTAACATGCCAAGAGATTCATTTTTATTTCAACTCAGCGTGGCGGAAGTGGGAGCAGAACAAGAACTGATGGTATGATTTGTTGGATAGATTTATTGATAATACCTAGTAAAAGCACATCCGATAGTGACCATGAGTACGCCAAAACATATATACGCCGCCGTTCATAATTCGTTATTCTCTACCCTCCTATCCTTCTATGCAAAGATCGATTCCAGGACCTTTTCAAAGTATTGTGATCGAGGTTGAGCAGGAGTATTTTGGAATGTCTTTGCTCGGACCGGCTCTCGATATTTGTTTGCGTTGACAAAAGACCGACTGGCAACAGTAGCGCCTCCGACGGTCAAGATGATTGGCAGGACCCTGGACATCATTAGTCTCCCTACGAATATTGATGTATAAAAAAAGAAAATGCTTACTTTGGGCCAACATGAGAGGAAGCAGCAGCAGGAACCATTTTGGTTTTGATAAAGTGGTTGTGTTGGTAAGAGAATATTTGTATGGTAGTAATTGATGTAGGTGAAGTCTTCTTGGTTGTGGATGATATTGAATAGAATACTGGGAAATTGTCGAGCATTATATAATGACCATTGAAACGCAATCTGTTGTGATTTTCCCCTTTGGTTACTGATATCACACGTTTTGAATGCCGGTGGTTCGATGATCACCATTAGCTGTACCGTGATAGTGGCTGGGGCACCCATGTCGGGCTGTTTCGGCAACCCATGGAGAGGACAAGGGCTCTGAGACTCTGGAAAAATAGCGTAAAACATTTATTGAACAGAAGTATTTATATCTCTAGATTATAGTCTAAGCATCAAAGTTAGTATCAGCTTGTTTCATTTGAAACTCTTGTCTTTGCATTCGTTGATAAGAATATTGGTAAGTTGATCGCCAAGTATCAAAACAACGTGATAATCAGCCACGGCGCCCACCGAAGATGCCAGTCTTGTGACAACCACACACCTACGTCACACTCACATTCACTTCAAGATCTCGCTATACCATATCCAAGCTCTAGCACTGACTTGCATGTAATACTAGGCACTTGCATCTCCGGAACCCGGGATATTCTCGCCTCGCTTTTCCCCAGACCGGCAATCTACTTCCAGGGCCTAGCCCAACTTACGATTATGTCTGCACTGCTACACTACATCTTACAATTTCCCCGCGTTACACATCTATTATCGACTGATATTCTCGGTACTACTGCATTGATGTGCAGTGACCACGTTCGAGAATGAAACGGATATGGGGGGTGTTTCCAGGGCTCATGGACAACGAGTCGCAGGATCTCCTCGTCCGTGGCATCAGATATACGGACTGGTTGGTGGATCCAAGGGGTCTATTGCGATCACTCTGCTACACTTCGGAGAGACAGAAAAGCATTGCCAACCTTCTCTCGTCCTTTTGTTATTATTACACGCCTCTATAGTTTTATAGTAACAAGCATGCCTTGAACCACCCTTCACCCAAGCCACTGACTTATCAGTAGATCCATCGCAAATTCCTTTGGCCAGCTCCCAATTGCTTCAGTCGGCAAATAGTCACACCAGTCAGCCAAGGGACCGCGCTGATCAGCTATTGACAGCGCTCTCACAAACTCCCAATATGCTGGGTACCAACCGGCTACCTCCCAATCAATCAGTGAAGTTACCCGAATGTGCGTTTCGCTGTCAGCCGTGACCTCCGTGTGCGCATCCCATTGAACCATGATGTTTCTCGGGTGCAAGTCCCCATGGGTCATGACCAGCTGATGATTATCACTCATAAAGGAACGTACCATCTTGATCCACGGAGTCTGAGTTCTCCCAGCTTGGCGGCAAAGAAAATCACTGAACTGCGCTTCATGTTCGATGAGCAGGCGCGGCCAGACTGCCTCGAGGGTGTCACCCTCTGCTCGACTCATGAATGCGTATGTCCCCGGCCCACATTGCAACGCACCAAGGCAAGATGGCGTTGGGATCTCTTTCACATGCTTTCTGATGTACTGTAGGTTGGTAATGCTATCTTGGTCAAGGGATGTGCTTATCTTGACGACTTGTGATGGGCTGATTTGCAACACGGCCGTATTGTGTAAGCGCCATAGCGTTTGGCTAATATTGATTGCCTGGTTTAGACCAGACGCCAAGGCGGTAAGATATTCGCTTTCAGGCTCCGCGGACGCTTGCTGCACGCCTGCAAGAGCAATGATGCTAGTGTCAAGGGGATAGATGACCTTGATGTTGTTGGTGAGCTGGAATTGTGATGTCTTGGTCGCCGAGACCGAACCCTGGTTTTCCTCATGGGTCTGCGAGTTGGTCTCACTGGAGGAAGAGTCACTACCCCTCCTTTGAGAGAGATTTTTACAGAGTTGTGGGTAAAATTCTGCCTGCTGTTGGAGATACTGTGACAAATCGATTGTGGGGTCCCTCTTGACTCTAGAGGTGATACTCTTCGTTAGAAAGCTGTTCGCAATGCTTCGTCCTGCAGGCGTACTGCTCTCAATCAAGGGAGCATCCTGAGCACTGCGTGCAGCCGCATCGCCCATCCTAAGGCCAGCAGCGTCTCAGCGTTTATAATTTTGTTACTAGACTTGCAAGTGCTTGGCGTTGTTGGTAAGAGAACAGGGAGCGGGGGAGTGCTAACCACTTATTTACTTTGCCTTACTCATCACATGATGCTGAAGCAACCTAACAAACAGTATAACACATGTCAAAACGCCCGTGTATGGCGAGTAACCCAAGCTATCTGCCAGGCATGATACATCCGTCGAAGTTATGAAGAAACTGCAAGAGATGGAATGTGTTATAGAACCAATAATCCAAAGGCTAGAGCTGATGTATCAAGAACCTCACACTTAGTAACAACGGGCATAGTTGGTGGATTTTAGAATTCCATTAGCTTTTATTCTATATGTTATTATCACAATAGTATCTGGCTTCTTATAAGCTGAGCTTGTATTGTGGCCTGGACATTATGAACACTCGTCAGCCTCGCAACTGGATTCCTTCCACCTTTCTCACTGGATTTACTGGCATGATGCTAGGTTACGCTACTATTCGGACATTCTCGATGGTCAGCATGGCTGTGGCATAATCCGTAGCTTGTGCATAACATGATGGCCGGTGCTCCGGCTCTACTCTCCAATTGCTATTAGCAAATCACATCCACGTCTTCAGGTGACCCATACTGACTAGGTAGTCCATATTGAATCTACCACACATGAGCTCAAAGAAGCTTTCATAAAGTTCCCATTCCTGTTTTGACCTTCTGTATCTATCTTCACATGTCCGTGACGAAACAGTTGTTTTGACTAGTTTTCGCTCTTGTCCCAGACGAGATCTGGGTATTTTGTTTTAAGACGTGGCGTGGCAGTCGTATCACCTAGGGACGCTTTGATGCAACTTTGAATCTAACCGAGAAGATTTAATCGGTTTGGATGTTCTATACTTAGCTCGTAGCACCATGTATCTATTCATAAAATCGCATGGGTCTATGGAACATCAAAAAGTTGCGCGATGGTTTCACGTTGGACAGACAAAGAGATGGACTGATAAGGCAAGTTACGCGTACGGTTTGATGGAAATGAAGCATCAAGGGTTTCCGATGAGGTAGAATACAAGCATAATGGCAAACAAATCTGTCCAGCATATCATACCTAGATGGTGTCTAAAAAGACATTCAATCAACGTGTCTTGTAACATGTTGAGCAAAAAGACAGACGCTCCACAGACTAGCAAAAATGACAAGACTGGGATTCGAACCCAGGCCCCTTTCGAGACTGCGAATCGTCACTAGTTCGTATAGAACCTGAACACAGCGCCTTAGACCGCTCGGCCATCTTGCCTTGCACACAAACCTACCCAAAGTTCTATAACATCCAGGCACGGATTGACGAGTGGTTTCGAAGTCGCCGTGACATGACCCCGATTCAAGATCTATCGCGGTAGCTGACCTTGATCGCTCTCAATGAACCCATATACTGATATAACCAGTTGGTCACTGGCCCCTTGGCCGATAGTTAGTGCCCTCTCTGTGCGCCAACGGCTACCCTACAGATACGATCAAGACGTGATGGTCAGACTTCAGCTCAGGATCTACCACGGCTCGGCTTTCCCGGGAAGATCACTTGTAAAGGCCCGCATGGTATACCATCGTATCTCCATATACTTGTATCCAGCCCTGATGTCACTTCGCTTTTCCGTAATTGAAGCCGATGCGATTTCGGTGCCGAATCGCAACCCCACCACATTCCGGGCCGCCGATGGAGGGTACGGGAGCCAAGCGAAAGTAGACAAGATGGGAAAGAGCCCGGTCAGCCCGAAAGCAAAACGAAGAGACTTTCCAGAGAAAGTAAAGATAAAATGATAAGTACTGCCATTTTTGATAGATAAGATGGAGCTATCAAACGCCAACAAGCGTCAAAGCGGACCGATGACGGCACAACCAAGCTTTAAGATCAAGGTCTCGGTACCAACGGAACAGGAACCAAAACGACGTCATCAACTGCAAGCAAAACATAAAACATCAAAACACGCATCTTGAACCACAGTCTCGCCAAGTAATAGTAATTTCACCAAATCGACTCTTTCAAAATGGCGGCGAAACAGTCAGACGTTCCCAATTTCACCATCAGCGATTATGCCAAGTTCTTTGGCGCAGGAGCCCTCGCTGCGACGTCTACTCATGGTGTAAGTCAAGCGAGTCGCGTACTTCGCTTCCCAGAGCTAACGAGCCCCAGGCTGTGACCCCAATTGATGTCGTCAAGACCCGAATCCAGGTCGACGATGCCCTCAAGGGCTACAACATGCTTTCAGCTGGTCGCAGCATCGTCGCCAAAGAGGGTGCTTCAGCTCTATTGACCGGTTTTGGCCCTACAGCTGTTGGTTACCTTGTCCAAGGTGGTGCCAAATTCGCTGGATACGAATACTTCAAGAAGAAGTACATCTCTATGCTTGGAGGCCCCGAGAAGGCTGTCGATCATCGAACGGGCGTCTACCTCACTGCCAGTGCATCGGCCGAATTCTTCGCTGATATCCTTCTCTGCCCGCTCGAAGCTACACGTATTCGACTTGTTTCGCAAAGAGGGTACGCCAATGGGTTGTTCTCAGCCTTTACGAGGATGGCGCGCGAAGAGGGCTTCAGAGGATTTTACTCTGGCTTTGTGCCCCTCTTGTTCAAGCAGGTCCCTTTCGCTGTCGGCCAATTCTCTGTCCACGAAGCAGTCAACGAGGTCATCTTCCGCGCCATGGGTCCTGAGCGCAAGGAAAAGCTCACACAACTCGAGTCGACAGGAGTAGAGCTCACTTCTGGTGTCACTGCCGGTGCTGCAGCTGCAGTCCTTTCTCACCCTGCCGATACCCTCTTGTCCGCCATCAACAAGGGCGCTGGTGATAAGAGCCAGGGCGCAACAAGTCGCATGTTCCAACTCGCGCGCGAATTTGGACCTAAGCGATTACTTCTCACTGGATTGGGTCCTCGTATCGTCATGACATGCGGTCTTGTCGGTGCTCAATTCGTTGTGTACGCGCAATGCAAGGCGTTGACAGGAGCTCCACCTGGCATTGAGATCCACAAGGAAGAATCTCTGTGAGATGTCGTAACGATTAAAAAGTACATATCGATTTAGAAGGGCGTTGGGGCGACAATTTAGACAGCAGGGTACAAAATCTTTAGAGCGTGTTCCAATGTTAGATTTAATTCAAACTTCATATTTCGCTGCAAATCCCATACTGGCACCCACATTCCGAAGGAGCTTCTTGTTTCAGGCCCGTGCCGCTATTGAGCCGCTATTGATGCCCCGTCTGGGTAGCAGCTCGGGCCTGGATCTGGTCTATTCTCGGTTTTAGTGTTTGAGATCTGTCTTGAGTGGCGGAGCTGTGGCTGAAAATAAGAGTCGCTGATGATGAATAGAAACGACATTTTCATAATAGCTAATCTGAGATCAGCGGGGACTAGAAGCCGGAAGGACTGGTATTTTACTTGGATTCAATATTTCCTGCGTAGTTTCATGCCGTGCCGATCTCTTTCATACCAGAGCGAAAATACATGATTGAGACTTTAGTTTAGGTTGCATTGACCATCTGGCCTCGCCCGCTTTGTGGCGCAGTTAGAACCTGCCTTTTCAGACCGTGCACTCAGCACAGGTCCCCTATTCTGTCAGGAACTTTGGCGGTATCTGCCTTGTAACCTTCGAGGCCACGACATCAGCATCGGAAACATACAACTCTTTGTTCCTTTAACCTACCCTCTTGTGTTCCTCATAGTTTCATACCGAACACGCGCACCCGAAGCACCTCATTCTCTCTCTGCTAATAGGTACGCTTACAACGGTTTTCGCCTGGCATATGCTGTGCGACTTGCGCCGACAATTAAGTTGGTCGTACCAAGCGTAGCAGCATTCTTGATCTCCTTCTCGCCTCGAGCTCGCGTGGCAACCCCGTCGATTTAACTTTCGACTCAATTCCCGCCCTCTTGCTGCAGACGCTGACTTTGTCACTTCAGTTATCGATTCGCTCCTTTTCGACCGTTACAATTATCCTGGATGTGTTAAACTAGATCGCCTCCTCGCACCTCCCTTTGCGTTGCAAGGGACTCTTCCCCCACACCAACATGAAGATTGCTTCACTGTTGAGCCTGGCCGGGCTCACGGCCCTGGCCCAAGGCTCCAGACCGACACGAGACTACGATGCCAACGATTACTATGTCATCCACCTCGATAGCGCAACGACACCCAGCCAAGTCGCCAGCCGACTAGGACTCGCTCACGAGGGACAGCTCGGTGCGCTCGACGACCACCACGTTTTTCGAGCCCCCAAGGTCGACCATGATATTGTTAAGCGAGAGATATCAGAGCGTAAGAGGAGGAAACGAGATTTAGGCGGTTCTGATCCGGTCGATGGAATTCTACTGTCAAAAAAGCAACAAGCACGACAGCATCTTTTCAAGCGAGATGTTCCCCAGACACCACGAGGCTGGGCTTTTGGCGGCCGTGCCGATAACAAAGTTGCAGATCTAGCGGTGTACCAGGAAACAATCATGAAGCAGCTCGATATTAAGGATCCCATCTTCAAGGAGCAGTGGCATCTTTTGAACCCCCTACAGCCCGGTCACGACGTTAACGTAACTGGCCTCTGGTTGGAGGGTATCACAGGAAAGAATGTCACTGTGGCAGTGGTGGATGATGGCCTCGATATGAACAGCGACGATCTCAAGCCCAACTATTTTGCCGAGGGTTCTTGGGATTTCAACGACAACGACCCCGAACCTGCCCCTGTACTGGACGACGATCGACACGGCACCCGTTGTGCTGGTGAAGTCGCGGCTGCTCGAAATGATGTTTGCGGTGTTGGTGTTGCCTACGACTCTAAAGTCGCCGGAATCCGTATCCTCAGTAAACTGATCAGCGACGCCGACGAAGCAGAAGCGCTCATGTACAAGTACCACGACAACCATATTTACTCTTGCTCGTGGGGTCCTTCCGATGACGGTCAGACTATGGAGGCACCTGATGTTGTTATTCGACGAGCGATGCTCAAGGCCATTCAGGAGGGACGTAACGGTCTTGGCTCTGTCTACGTCTTTGCCAGTGGAAACGGTGCGGGTCAAGGTGACAACTGTAACTTTGATGGATACACCAACTCCATCTACAGTATCACCGTCGGAGCTGTTGATCGAACTGGACTTCACCCTTACTACTCCGAAGAGTGCTCTGCCCAGCTGGTCGTAACCTACAGCAGCGGAAGTGGTGATGCTATTGTATGTATTCTTTTCTACTGTGGAATTAATTTCGCTAACCGATTAAGCACACGACCGATGTTGGAAAGAACAGCTGTTACAAGGCTCACGGTGGCACTTCTGCTGCTGCGCCCCTTGCTGCGGGTATCTTTGCTCTGGTCCTTCAGGTTCGTCCTGATCTTACTTGGAGAGATCTCCAGTATCTGGCCATGGATACTGCACTGCCCATCGAGGGTGATGAAGCCAACCAACAAAACACAACAATTGGCAAGAAGTTTAGTCACACCTTTGGATACGGCAAGATCGACTCCTGGGCCCTGGTTGAGAAAGCCAAGGATTGGGAGCTAGTCAAGCCCCAGTCGTGGTACTTTTCTCCCTGGATCCATGTCAAGAAGTCGATTCCCGAAGGCCGAGACGGCCTGACTGTTACTCTTGATGTTACTAAGGACATGCTGAAGAATTCCAACTTGGCCCGTGTGGAACATGTAACTGTCACCATGAACGTCGAACACAGCCGACGTGGTGATCTGAGTGTTGATCTTGTCAGCCCTGACAATGTGGTTAGTCATCTTGCTGTTGCTCGAAGAAGCGATGCCAAGGAGGCGGGTTACGTTGACTGGACATTTATGAGTGTTGCTCACTGGTATGTATTCCTTGTTTCTCTGCTTTGTCTGTTCTAACAATTTCCAGGGGAGAATCTGGTATCGGAAAGTGGACTATCATTGTTCGAGACACCGAGAAGAACTCATACAAGGGCAAATTCACCGACTGGCGCTTGAAGCTCTGGGGTGAGGCCATCGACGCGGACAAGGCCACCCTACTTCCCATGCCAAACCCAGGTGATGATGACGACCATGACAAAATCGTAGCGACTACATCAATCGCCGCTTCTACAACAATAGCACCTCCCGTTACCAAGCCTACCTTGATTGATCACCCTTCCGACCACCCTGACAGACCAGCCAAGCCTGCTCGACCTAGCGATATAGAGGAGGAAGAGCCATCAAGCACTCAAAGCTCCGCCGAGGAATCGTCAACAGCTTCATCTTCCTGGGTTTCCTGGCTTCCAACCTTTGGCGCTTCCAAGAAGGCCCAGATCTGGATTTACGGAGCTGTCGGTTTCATCGCAGCCTTCTGTATCGGTCTGGGCGTCTACTTCTGGGTCGCCCGTCGCCGTCGTCTCCGCAACAGCTCCCACAACAACTACGAGTTCGAGCTCATCGACGAGGAAGAGGCTCCCCTCAACGCAGGCGAGAAGGCCCCCGGCAACAAGCCTCGCAGAACCCGTGGTGGAGAGCTGTATGATGCTTTTGCCGAGGGTAGCGATGAAGAGCCGTTTGAGGACTACCGCGACGCTCAAGAGCCCTCTCGTGACAGACTTGCAGGCGAGGATACGCAGCATTATGCCGTTGGTGACGATAGCGACGACAGCGACGAAAGCGATGATGATAGCAGTGATGGAGCCAGGGCCGAAACAAGACCTTTGGGTGGTAGACGTTGAGAATAAAGCGGAAAACAGTTCGGTAAACTTTGGATCGCGACGAGAGCTGCTTCGGGTGCTTTTTTGCATGGACAAGCGGAGTTTTATGACTTTATCTATGTTGGTATATTGTCTTTAGTCAATAGATCTTGGATGGGCGTTTGGTTCAATGTCCAGAGATTGTCAAGAGATTATCTTACTACGGTGATTTATATAAATGGAGCGTATTTCTACCCCAGTGTGTCATCAACTCTAACTCACGTATTGAAATCTTTATTCAGACAGCTACTTAATCAGTCATCCCTCATCTCGTCTTTCCCATCCCAAACGCCATATCCTATAACGCCATTACCATTAAACCACGATCCCTCGCTTACTTGAATTAAGCGCTCGTGATACCCTGCTTCTCCATCTCCTCGACATACTTCTCCCAAATGCTCTCCACTTCTCCGTAAAACTCGATGTGCGCATCCGCTAGGCTACCCAGCTGCGCCTTCATCTCGATCCTCTTGATGCGCTCGAAATCGGCTACTTCCTTGACCACTTCGTCGTCAAACATGTCGCTTGTCTTGCGCGCGCTTTCGACCTCGTGCGTGAGTTCTTCGACGCGGAGTTCTAGTTTCCGAGTGCGCTCGCGACGGGCTTGCTCGTGGTCTACACCGCGGACATCTTCGATCTTGGCACGGAGGAAGCTTCCTGCGCCAGAACCACCGCCGTGGCCGGACTGAAGAGTGTCGCGCTCTGTTGTTGACTTGTTGAGGTATTCGGTCAGTTGTTCGTAATCGAGCTGCTTCTGCTCTCGAGCCTTAAGGAGGTTCTTGAGGGCGATGGAGTAGGCTTGCATGTCTCGCAGGGATCCGAGGTAGTCTTGATCCGTGATGTCCTTTAGTTTACGCAGGTGAGTCGCCGTGTCCTCGATGGAAGCAGAAAAGCCGTGAACCGCTGGCTCAACGCGGGGCTCAAGAGGAATGAGCTTTTGGAACTGCTCTGCGAGATCACGCAAGTCCACCTCCAAATCCGTCTCGCGCCGAGCAACCCTCGCGATGACCTTTTCAATATGTCCCAGATCATCATCAAGCTTATCGCTCTTCTCCTTGACCTCGAGAAAGCGGCGATCCGGACGATGCAGCTTTGTGAAAGCGTTGATAAAGGTATCCGCAAAGTTATCAAATACACCCGCAGATCCGGGATCGCTGGCTGAGCTCACGCGCGAGCCACGGCTGCGCATGGTGGCATTCCAGTCGGGACTCTCGAGGAAAGTGTGCAGGATCGGGGCGCGGCGCAGTGTAGGGTGGAGAGACAGGCGGTTGAGGAAGCGCTGGAGGGAGTTGGCGCGGCGGGCGGTAAAGTCAGAGCCGAAGCGATCGCCACGAACATACTCCATGCGCTGCTTGTCGGGCAGAGGAGGAACGGCAGTGGCGGGATATTCGCGGGTGAGTTGTTTGTAGAGAAAGACAAAGTCTGTGAAGCGACGGCGGACAGTGGTAGTAGAGCGTTGGAAGGAGGAGAACGTGGACTGTAATCTGTAAGTATCATTGCGATGCGGCATGAGGGGAGTGGTTACGAACATGTGTGGTGATGAGATACGAGACAAAAGCATCCTTGGTGCCGTCATTTTCCTTGATCGGCGTATCAACAGTACACTCGAGCTTCTCCGTTCCTAGCGACGGAGCGTCTCTTTCGAGGCCAGTACCAGGCGCATTCATATCATGTCCCGGCTCCTCAGCGTCAGGAACACTGCGAGCTTGTTGATCGTGGACGTGCTCGCTCCACGAGACGTTTGAGAAGTCATCCTGTTGCTGTTCCATTGCCGTCATTGCGGGCAGCGCGTGGAGTTTCGCAGTGAGATGGAGTTGTAGGTGTGAGGTTCGAGATGCGTTGATTAGGGTTTAAAAAAAGGTTGAAAGAAGAGAGAGAGTCGTGAGGTCAAAAGTTAAGAGTGGGCGGAGTTGGCGGGAGTTGAAGCTCGGCATATGCTAAGTTGAGAGTTGGGAGTGGTAAGTTGACGTGGGGAGCTGGGATGGATGTGGCGCAGGGACCATGAGATAGCGAGGGGCTTATAAGCTGACAGAGTATAGACAATTGATCAATATTTGCAGTTGGGAAAATTATGCAAAAATACTTTTAAAATCAGTCTTGATCTCAATTATCTTCAGTGATTTTTCCAACTTCTAAACTCCATCTTTAGTTGTTGTAGTAGTGACTTGTATTCTCTGTCCAGGTACCCCTCTATCAAGATCTACGTCAATGACGATGACGCAGCTGAGCCAAGGGTCTCGCAGGCATCAGGGAAAACCAATTTAACAAGGCAATCAATTAACCATGAGACTGACCAGAATGCTTTCACGCTCATGTATTGCAAAAAGAATTATATATACAGATAAAAAAAATCATTCAGTGGAATCTATTGCTTCCCAGCCTCGAGAGTAGTCTATCCCAAACAAGTAATACTGGTCCTCTCAATGCTGGGCCCAGTTATTGACACAGCGCCTTTCCCATTCCGCCTTTGATGCCATACCATCCATACAGTCATACATATGAAACAACACCCCCAAGTCATGGTACATGAAGCCCGAAGGCTGGTTCTTCTTCGTCTCTTGTCTACTTCTGCTCCTTGGATGAACCGGAGCTGGCGTGAATCTCCTGTTCTAGTGATCTGGCAGACTCGGCGGCCTTGGCCAACTCGGTCTCTGCCTCAACCATCTCGCTAACCTGCTTTCGGCCAAGACCCTCAGCCTGAGCCTGAGCGAGTCTCTCCTCCTTCTCGTCGATATCATCTGTGTCACGGGGAGTGGCGAAACCGGAGCTTTGACTAGCTTGGTCCTGCTCTGCCTCATCCTCAATGAGTTCTTGCTGCTCACGGATAACCTCGAGTCGCTGCTTGTTAGTGGCAGCACCCTCAGCACTGTGAACCTCGAGCTCAATCTCGTGGTACAGCTCCTCGGGAATAGCAGACATGACACCAATAAGAGCCTCAACCTGACCATGACCCTCACCTGAGCCTTGGCCGTACATATAGGCGTTGCTCAGGACAAGAAGTGTTGAAGGGACACCCTCCTTGAGACGCAGATCGAGCCAGGTCTGGAGGTCATTTCGCATGCGGGCAGGGGAAACACTGTGTGTTCGGATACCACGAGCAGCACATGCCGCCTGAAGTTCTGAAACAGTCAAGCTGTCAACACCCTCGTAGGCAATGGCCTTGTCATCACGCTTGATTTGACGCATACGATGACGGATCTGGTATCGCAACATCATGTCGGTTCCGAATGTGCTGAGGTTCATGTATTTGCACATGGACACAAGCTGGGGTCGTGACAGGTTGTCCAGAGTCAGATCATCACGGAAGGCCTTGCAAATCTTGATAACGTCCTGAGCAGTGGGTGTCTCGCCTGTCGCGCGAACCTTGCGGAAGAAGTTGGAGAATTCCTCCTTTTGTGTTGTGGCTTGGCTCAGAGGTAGACCCTCGCCAAGTGTTTGTCTCAAGAATTCGCTAACCTCTTTGCGTGTTGATCGCAGGATAGTAGCCTTGGCCTCCTTTGACTTTTGTCCCTCGAATGTGCTGGGAAGCATGTTGGGGAAGAGCTTGAGGGCAAGAGGCAGAAGTGCCTCACCCAGGGGCACAATAATGAAGACGGAGAAGGGCACTAATCGACCGAGATCCTGGACCGTTCGCTGAAGCTGCTTGTTCTCACGACGGGTGAGCTCGTATCCGGCAGCCATCTTGAGAGCTAGTCGCCAACTGATCTTGACCTCAGCAACAAGAAGCTTGGATCCATCCCAGTAGTGGTGAGCCTCCTTCTTGACCTTCTCCCAAAGGGTGAGCTTCTTCTCCTCCTTAGCCTTCTGGGTGGCATCAGACTTCTCCATCATACCCTCATTGGTGGCAACGACTTCTTCGGCGATGGCGTCAGGGCTGGCGGCAGCATCGGCGGGTTTTAGAATTGCGGAACCATTGACTGTCTTTTCAAGCTTCTTGTCCTCCTTCTTGGCGACAAGAGAACCATTGGAATCCTTGGGGAGCGGTTTCTTAGCCTGCTCGGCATTGAATCCCGGGGGTGGGCCAGAGCTGGAGGGATCGGGTCGGTGATGATCGGTACTCATTGACCGCGGGATCAATAGAGCGATGGCGGGGATTTGGGCATGTCGACTGACGTGGCGACCAAGAACGGCAGGAGTAACACCTCGAGAGAGGGCCCGGGCTTTGGTGGATTAGCAACAAGACAACAAGCATCGGTGAAAAAGGCGGTGCTCACCATTTCCCAAGAAGGGGTTCCGGGCAACCGCTCTGCGGGCGACAATTGAGGAAGCGCTCATGGCGAGCTGTGGTTGAGAGTAGGGAGAGTTTCGCAAGTGGCGGATACGTTGGTAGTGTATGATTTCTTATCGGCGCATGTATTTGTATCGGTTGATGTCGAGTAGCTAGGCAAAAGACAGGAGGAAGAGTACGATGAAGAGACGACAAGAAAGTGACAAAAATTGATGTAAAGTTGAGATTCTCCAAGCGAAGAGGCGTCGCCCGCTAATGGCGAATGGGTGTGGTGTAGTAGTGGTGGTGGTAGTTGTACAGTACAAGAATAGTAAAATGGATTATGATGATGGGATTGGATGGATGTCAAGTACATACATGGACCGTCTTATCCATCCTAGCTCCGTCTCCCGTCGACCGGGGTTCGCCGCATCCGGACGGAACAGCTATTATTCCGGCAGGGCTTACAATGATTGCATCCAATCCCTGCGCTCTGCTTGCGATATACAGGGGTTTGCGTCAAAAGAATCTAGAAGATTCAGGGTGTTTAGCATCACGTGATATCCGGTAGTGCCGACTGTATCCTTTTGTTGGGACTTGAGAAGGAACAAGGACACTTTTTTTTTTTTCTCTCAGTTCCCCCTCTTGTCCCCTGCATGTGACTGTGGCTTTGGAGTATTGGCTGTGATTTCCCAACAATGGGTAAAGCCCGCTGTTATCTCCGCTATGTTTGTACAGCACTTTTTTTGTAACTTGTAACACGTCGGACCATTCTGCCGAAATTCTTCAGCGCAAGCCTTTGTAGACAATCATCTTCTGGCCTCATTCCACACTAAAATGGGTTGTCAAGGTTGCCTTGCAGGCATAAGCTGAGTTGTCATAGCAGCATTGGCCAGTAATCTCGGAGATTATGAAACACTGCTTCAGACGCTTTGAACAGTTTCTCCTATTGTTTGATTGGTTTCGAAATTGGACAATTAAGCCGTCTGCAACCATATGGCAGTCTAGATTGTCTCATCAAGCAAAACATACGCCAACAGTCTCCTATGGCCAAATTCGTCAGGATCAATTAATAGAACCGTGTCTGTTTGAAAGCATACATGCAAAACAACAATAGGTCAACACTTCGCTTTCTAAGTACGTAGGCAGTGGTTGGTAAACAGCTCATATCTATTACGGCTCTTATCGGCCAAGCTATCATTATCATCTCATCATCGCATGACTGCCTACTTCCAAACTAGGAGCTTTCACAAACATCCTTATACCGCAATCCGTGTCCATATTTGAACAAAAGCTCTCCATCAAACGCCACATCCTCCATTTGCGCATCAGCAGCAGCTTGGGAAATAGGCAGACCAAAAGGCAATTTGCCCTCAGGACCCCAGCCATCAGTGCCGAAAACAACATCCAGGAAAGCATCGTGACTGCTGCCGTAGCTAGCAAAGAGAGCAGCAGCGTTCTCGGCAACCTCTGGAATTGCGGCAGCGCGGTTCAATCTGATATCAACAATGGTGGGCAAAGTCGCATAGATCTTGGCTTGGCGGGCCTTCTCTGTGGCGTTGAACTCGATACTGCCGTTGTTGATCATGGCGGGCAGACCGGGTGCAGTGGTAGGCTTGAAAGGTGACGCGAGACGAAGCAAGGCGTAGTCAGCGTCCTCGGGCTTATCGACAACGGTGAGGTTACGCTGCTCGAGGGCCTCGGCCTCCATACCCTCGATATAAAACTTGGCATCAAGGGCGGCAAGAGGGAGAGGGAGGATATCGTCCTTGTTGGTAAGCATAGTGAAAGCGCGACGCTGGGTCTCGTTTCCGAGACGGCTGAAGTAGTCGTTACCAGCAATGCGAACAGCCCTCTCGACATCAACAAAGGGGTTGTCAAAGAGGCCAAGCTCAAACTTCTCCCTCATAAGCTTACGGACAGACTCGTCAATGCGAGACTCTGGCACAAGACCCTTCTTGACCAGCTCGATGATCAGTTCAGGCTTTGTCTCACCGCCAAAGATATCACATCCAGCCTCAATCACACGTCGGGCACGCTCAAGCTCAGTCTCATCCTCTAGACCCCAGAATCGGGTGGTAACGATACCCCAATCGGTAACAACGATGCCCTCGTAGCCAAGCTCCTTCTTGAGGAGGTCGGTCACAACGCCCTTGTTGAACCCAAAAGCAACCTCCTCCCATGAGGTATTGATGGGACGGGAGTAGTAAGGCATCATTTGTCGGGTGCCAGCTGCAATGGCAGCCCTGAAAGGAGCTAGGTGATACTCGCGGTTGTCACCAGGGTAAGTCGCGTTCTTGCCCTGCATCGTTGTTAGACAAGGTTGGAATCGTTAGAAGTTTTACTTACCCAAGGGAAATGAGAATCCTCGCCGTTTTCCATTGCACCTCCGCCTGGAAAGTGTTTCGTTGTGGCAATAACTGAGTTGGGGCCAATCTTGTCACCTTGCAGACCCTTGATAGCCTCAACCACCAAAGCGCTGGTCAAGTTGGCATCCTCACCCATGGTACCGGTGATACGTCCCCACCGAGGCTCAGTAGCCAGATCAATTTGAGGATGAAGAGCCTGTCGGATTCCAACAGCAGTGTACTCTTCTCGGGCAATTTCGTGGAAAGTACGGACTAGCTCGGGTGATCGCAGAGCAGCGAGACCAAGAGGCTCAGTCCATCGAGAGAATCCTTGAGCGACAACACTCACAGCATTCTCATCTGTCCAACCATGCTGAGGATCGGAAGAAATAGTGATGGGAATACCGAGGGGTGTGCTGAGAGCAACTTTTTGGAGCTCGTTGTACCAGTTTGCAACACCGCGAACATCATTGACACCTCCGCTCAAAACATATGCGGTGATGCGCTTGTCGGTGACGTATTCTTGGATGGTCTCATCAAAGGTATTGTTGACAACCACGGTGCGAGCGTGGAACATCTGTCCGGCCTTGTCCTCTAGGGACATGCGAGACATCAAGTCATCAACACGCTTGTCAATGCAAAGAGTCTTGTTGCGGTAGGCAGGGTTGGCATCATGTCGAACAATTGGGTTGGCGATGCTCATAGAGACGCCTCCCAAGAGGAGGAGACTAGACCACATGGTGAAGAATGGAGAGGGAGGGGAGTAGTGGATGGGAGAGCGAGTCCTTGGATCGAGTGGTCCTAGACAAGAACATTCACCTTATATACTCAATTCATGTCAGAGTCTCTCCATATCGCCAAGTCTTCGCATGTCCAAGGTTTCCATCGTCATGGTAGTCAACTTGGATAATTCTTCCCATCATCAGCCTCTTTATTCGGTCCGACCATCTAGATCCTTGCCTGCGCGAGCCCAAGCTAAGAACATGAGATCCAGTGTCGTACTCTTACGGATCATTGCTTCCCTTGTCCAGTAACGAAAACTACAATATCCGAGTTCCTCTTGTTGACTCCGGTCCAATCATGATGCTTGCCGAAGGGCCCTTGCTTCCTGGGTACCAGAAAAGTCGGCCTCTGAGCTTTAGAGTACAAAAATAACTAACCTAAGAAGTCTGGTCTAAATAGCATAAACTGATCTACTAATTTCGTCCCTTGTGCTTCAAGAGGCCATTTTTTTCCTGGAACCCTGATGCTCGTCCAAAGTATGGCTAAACGCCGGCAAAGAAAGATGGACTACGTAAAAAGAAGGACATTTCCCGCAATGCCAAGAATACAGACCGAGTAGAAACCTGGTAGTTCGGTGGAAGTACGTGACTAAACGGGTGAGGGTTCGCATGACTCGGGTTGGTGCTATAACATAAACGCGGGGGATAATCTGGGGACAGAAATCGGATGCATGCTCTAAACCGTTTAAACATGCGGGGAGCCCATATAACTTTTCGGCCCTTTTATTATATCCCATGACTTCAAAGAACCAGTTGCTCGGAGAGTAATCCATGGACGGCCTGTCTGGAGAAGTTATATCATGGGTATCATATACGTAACGGGTACCACTGGCTGTGGATATATCGGATGGCCAAGCCTGGTCGTCTCCAATAACCACTGGAGATTTGATCATCTCATTGCTGGGAAATATCTAGAGTTGGTATATCCAAGCGCAGACTTGAGGTTGGAGAAAAGGTCCAAAGTGCTTCGACCTCCACATCCCGATGGAAGGCTACTTTCAGATTGGTTTGTACATATCCGTACAGTTTTTGCTGATCATGGATGCAACCCACGATTCAAGTGTTCGGGATCTGTTTACGGCAAATGAGAATGGGACATGACGCTCATGCTGTGTCTGCCAATTTTATCTAGAGTTTTTGCTTGACGGCGCCGAGAAATAATAGAGAATTGTACTTGATTACACTCAAGTCGCTCTCTTATTGGATGTTTAGGCATGTCAGCATCAAATCAGGAAGTAAGCGACTTACAAGCTTGTTGAACTACAACAAAGGCAAAGTGGGTGATATTTGGGGTTGCAGAGAAAAGAAGCTTGAAATTAAGATTTTTCGTTGGCCCCTTCTTCCCGTTGTACCAGCGAGTAAGCTTAATTGGACATTTTCGCCGCTAAATTAGCTGGACAGTGGCTGCAGTGGAACGAGCTTCGGGGAAAATGGAACACACGTCCAAAGAATTGAGTCTTTGCAGTCATCAAGCTAGGTCCGATTGAACTCTGCATTGTTTTCATCGGATTCTAAACACCATCTTCAACAGTGGAACTTATACCTTGGATTTCCTAAAGATCTAAGGCCCTATCGGGCTCAAGGCAGCACTTCGTGCCCCTGCAGCTAGCCTTAGGCAACTTAGCGCAATCATCGGCCCTCGTCAAGTTCACTGGTGAAGTTCCCCTGCAAGATACATTCCCATTGAACACATTTGTCCCGTCTACCGACGCGATGGTCGAGAGGTACTCCGAAGGCCCTGACGACGTAGACATACTGAGGACCCTCGCGAACGTCATCTTTGGCGAATTCCCCTGCGTTGGCTACGCCGAGATCCCCAAGCCCTGAGGTGCCATCGTCAAAATCCTCCTACATCATCACAACCTGACCAGCCATCTCTGTGCAACGCAATCAACTACTTTTATGCACAGTTATTCCCAGATTCGACAGTTATTTAGAGGAACTTCTGTACCATTTCTAACCTGCCTATAAATATCCCTGTCCTTCTCAAATCCTTCTCATTAGTTTCTTTTCTTCTTTCATCATTGCCAGCTCCTTCACAGCTGCTTGACAATACTTGACACTGATTACAAGAAGCTTGGCACTTCTTAACACGGCTTGACACTGTTCGACAACTGTTGCTCACCCAGAGAAACAAGGCAGCTCTCGTTCTCCCTAAGCAACGAAATGGTTTACAAGATAAATATACGCTTGCCAGCCGTTTGCCAGCTCTCAGATTTGTTCATCCATCACTGTAGTAACAAGGTTCAGCTCGCTCCCTCTAGACCAAAGCAGCCACCCCATCCAAGTCCATGTGGACAACACGGTCCTTCCGCTCCACCAGACAGCAGCGTCGTCTTATCTCCAGGATGAGAGTTACTTCCCCGTCGAGGATCACCTCCTTCTAAGCGAGAACCTCATACATCGCGTCCAGACGAAACATAACAATAATCCCCCCCAGCAGGACCCTATCTGACTTCCAGCTGATATTTCAGCCGCTTGTTTCGTTTGACACCACCTAGTATGCGTTCTTCATTTTCTATCTCCCCATCTATCATTGCTGACTTGCTCAAAGCGCATATAACCCCTGCACTGCTGCAGACGGAGTTCCACGGTGTGTTCCTCATCTGGTTCTTGTATATAATAAAGCAAATGGCGTAAGACACACATACTGAGTCGTACAGCATAGGCTTCTTATAGGAGATAGCAGACAGACTTCTAATCGGTATAGCCTGTTGACTTAGCAGGGCTAGGGCTAAAGTTGCCAATCGGACTTGAAGAGGCAATCTGTAACTCCCCTGAGTCTACAAAACCTTCTTTGATGGTGCTGGACTTGTGTCGCTTGGGTCTTGGAGAGAATGGCCCTGGCGACAGGGAACCTCCAGTAACGATCTTCCTCATCCGCCGGCTGTTTTGAAGCCTGGCTTCAAGCGCCAGGTCACCCAGTTTACCCTCGCTCTCAACCAGGCTCGCATGTCGCAGACTCCTGCCCGGGCAGCTCGCCTACACCCCCCCTCCGAGGCTCCCGCCGAGGGCGAGAGTCCCGCCCCTCCTGGTTCCGCTCCTACCGCACTCGCCCGCCGTTTTCCAGACACAATTGTCCCCCAAGTCGTCGCCCGGTTTTACTATCTGTTGATAGTCGCCATAAATACGCTTGTTGGTATCAATTCTGTCAGATCTGATTTGATCCGGAGGACCTTTTAGTTCAGACATTATGAAGTCAGGGTCCATGCCGACATTGTGTTCAAAGTGAACATCAACATCTGTCCATCCGGGGACTCGATGATACTGAATTCGTCCAGATGGGGCACATCGGCGAAAGCCTTCTCGATCATCATCTGAAACTCCTGCTTGGATGCTAGGCCGACAATTGTGTACCTGTCGTGTTCGAATGCACGTTCGTCGGGTTCAACGACATGTCAATTGCACCTCGGCTGAACAGTTGTTGGTTCGGTTCATAGGTTTCGAGTGCTGAGATGATACTTGGCTGTCTGATCATCTCAGTGATTGCTTTGCGTGTCCGGTAGGTTGATTGATATATGAGATAATGCATTATTGACCCCATCAATACGCTGTTCGACTTGGCCAGCTTTGCAAATGCGCTGACGATAAAGTCAACGACCTCGACGTCACTAAGGTGCAGGCGACGTCGTGCCTCAGCTGCAAACAGGCGGTGGACGTGTTCCTTCTTGAGCCATCGTCGGAGAAGGCCAGGCACAATGACAGACCTACAAGTCATGCCCATCCTCCTGACCACCACGACCTTCCTCATCCCCGCCATCCTCATCATCCTTCTTGCCACTGCCACTCTTCTCGCCCACACTACCCTCACTGTTGCCATCCTCCTGACCACAACCTTCCTCATCGTCATCCTCGCCACTGGGTTCTTCGTCGCTTGTGTCAGGATCTTCGTAGTCAAGGTTGGCGGGGAGAAGAAGCCTGCGTCGGTTGTAGTAATCAAGTACTACGGCTTTCCGTGCCTCCCAAACGGTTTCGAATGACTCAGATGTAGAGTCATCGGCTGAATAGCCGCACCACTGGATCTCCAGGTTTCTGCGCTTCCCTTTCCTACGTGAGTGGGACAGGATCTGTAGGACGTAGTACCGGTCAAGTCCGGTCACAAATCGACGATGGTCAACGTCTTCACCGAGTGGTTCCTTGCTACGCTCAGTAGCTTCGGCGATCCAATATGCCAGTACGAGATCCTCTTTCTTCTTCTGGAGCCAAAATTCGCCAATATACGCAGTTGTGCCATCGTCAAGTCTGCAGGCAAAAACGAGCTTAGGGTTATAGAAAGCTAGTTGGAGGATGGCCGTCAAGCATAGTTAGTAGGGTATAACCGTCTTCCCACTTGTTGTCTAGTGGTGTCGCCGTCATTAACAAACACGCTTCGAAGTGCCCCCTCAGTGCCGAAATCGCATGGCTTGTGCGGCTTTCGTGATTCTTGATGGCATGCGTCTCATCAAGAACCAGCCACTCACCGATTGGCTTTCTGGGTTCTTGCTTTAAAATCCCTGAAAGAAGCACCAGCGTCGTCCTGGTTGGTTGTGTCCTCCTTGTAACTTGAGACGGCATCGAGGAACTTCTTCGCACGCGTCACTTCAGCAGCGACATAGCTATAAGAAGTGACGACGACTTTGAACCTCTAGAGATCAAGAGGGCTCAGTGCCTCTTCCAAGAGACAGATGGCTGGCATTTGATTCTATATTTTGTCTCAATATCACATTCACGATATGTCGATCATGTCGGGATTACTTACCGGGTCAACGAAATTGTTGATCTCTGCCATCTATTGGCGGCAGCACGAAAGAGGTGCGACAATGACACAAGGGCCATTTACGCTTCGAGTCCTTCCAGCCGACACGGCTATGGCTGTAAGTGTGGGTAGGTCTTCTTCGTGGAGGCTGATGGTCTTGCTCGTACGTGCTGTGCAGAAACGATGCCTGGAAGAGGATGAAGCTTGATATGGGATGGTCCGAGAGCATGCTCATAAAGCCTACCCATCATCCCACTTAGTGTCAAGTGGCGTGCCTGTCATCATCAGACGACTGTTAAACTGACGTCTCAGCGCCGAGATTGAATGGTACGCGCTGGTCTCTCGGTCTTTGATTGCATGGGCTTCATCGAGAATAAACCACTCGCTAGTGGGTTTTCACCGACCCCTCCGTCTGGCTGTTTCTAGATGTCGTCTTCATCCCTTTCGCTTGCCAGACAGGGTGTTGTTCGAAATTTATAGTCTATTATTTCGTGAACACTCCGTATGTGCTTGGTCATGTTACCTTGGTCTGAGGATTTCCTGTGGCAATACCGACATTCGAAAGGTTTTCTTATCCAGGTCGAGTTCCAACAGATCGACTAAGCTCTTCAAAATCTTCATTTACGAAGCTCTGGTTATGTGGGCTTCGGCTTGAGCTTGAAGTTGAGCTGATTTTCCCGGATCTTGTTCACTTAAATGCGAACCAACAGCTCTCAGCACTGATGTCCAACCTGGCACACGAGAGGTTTTGCTGATATATAGTATAGACGTAGGAAATGAGACGTCAAAAAGAGTGCGTAGAGGAGTATATAATACGAAAACCCAAGCTTGGGATGCAGAAGAGAAAAGGTCTAAGAGCGAGTCGAAGGTGGCATTAAGTACTAGGTAAGTTATTTTGTTTCTTGGGCAAGCAGTGTCTAGCAGTGTCAAGTAGTGTCACAGTTATTTGTTCAGCAAACTGGACCTCACGATATCGGGAAAGTGAATGTTACAAACTAGCGGTAGAGGTGATGAAAAGCAAGTCAGGTAATACAATCTAGACTCAATTTTTGTGTTCTCTATGTTGACATTTTTGATTGTAAGGCCAACTTACTTGATGCCTGTTCGCCGAGCTACCTACCTATGAATCGTACAACAAATGATAGAAGTTTGATGACGAACAAGCGACCACGACAATTACACCACTGTGTTACTCAAATATCTCTTAGCTTTACTGACTTTGAGGTATTGTCACCCAAGGAAATAAATAGGAAAAAGAGCAAAACAATTGAGAAACAGTCACATCATGTCAAAGTACGGCTCTATTAACCGTGCCCACTGTCCTACCCTACGCCCAATACGAAGACAATGCTTGCACGGGTATGCGCGTAGCTTGGCTCTTGTTTGTACCGAGGCAAGCGAGGTACCGCTCTAGTGGATGGGTGGCAGAAAAAACGACCTCCAAGCTTGGGGATACAAAAATAAATGAAATAAGCCCGTGGTCTAAATGGAGTAGCCTGACCTACTAGTTTTGTCACCTGCACCTCAAGCGGACATTTCTTCTGATACCCTGAGGGCCGCTTAAAGTGTCAGCCTGTCAGGCCAGCCATGGGCTTGGGAAATCCGGGGTGCTTGGAAATCGAATCGGACAAACTATTTGGTGATTGGCTGGTAATCGTTACACGTGCTGGACATTGTCTTGGGATGCCTTTGACCAAGAAGGCCAACTTGTTTTATGCCACACCCTCTTCCAATGACGAGACTGAACAACCGTTCATCGCAATCTGTTTAGATTCCAAAGCAAGCAAGAGATAAAACAGCCGTGATTAATAAAGCAAATACCAGAGTCAAAGCAATCTGATTAATGATAGAAGATGACACACTATGATGCAGACGTAGCATTGCGCCAAGAGAAAGTTGCACCGTTTCCCCAGATCGACAAGATGACACCCTGAAATGCAACAGGACATTCATCCATTTCTTCCGGTCCCTTGGGTGTGATAATCCGGACTTAAGGCAAAATACCGATTCGAGTTGTTGTCACCACCAATGCTCCGACACATTTCCCGGCCTCCGAATTGTCCCGGCAAGAGCGTGGAATCAAGGAAAAGGTGCTGTTGACCAAAGGGTATCACCTGTTGTACAAACTTATATAACCGAGTTGATTGTGATACAACTCATGCAGCTGAAATCTAGAATTGCCCAGATTGATGGAATACGTAGAAGCCAAGGCAAACGGCAAGCCACGGTAGAAACTACCGTGCCCACCCTAACGACCGTTCCTGCCTCGCACGGTCCCACAACCCATCTCAACGCCGCCTTCCTTCGTCCGATACTTATCAAGCACGCAAACGTTTGGTGAGACGACAAGTACCACCCTTGCACCTCAAACTCTCAACACCAACACCATCTCTTGCGCTTTCTGTCGCCCTATCTTAAGGCCCCCCACTTCCAACCTTCCAACGCATCCTCAACTCTCCTCTTCTTACTCTCCATCCTTTGCTTTTTTTTGTCTTATAATCTTGTACGAACCTATTGAGTGCTTCCTTCATCATATTCGTCATCTCCCCCTCCATAAGGACCACCGCCTGTGTAATCATTCCCATCCCTCCGATCTCGCTTTTCGTGGCTCAACAACTCCCCGCGCCAGCGCCAAAGTATCGTACCATTGACCTCAACAAGAAACGTTAAATAGTGCAACACCATTTTTTGGATACATAACCGCTCAACCGCAACTGTATTGATCGCGCGTCAATACCCGCAAAAGCATAGCTTTTACAACAAGCTAGCTTCTCAATTGCTTTTCCTTCGCGACGGCCTCATCGTTACAGGTCGCCTAGAATGAACCTGAACAAGGCCGCTCGAGTCATCCTCTTTGGTGCCCCTGGTGTTGGCAAAGGAACACAGAGCGAGCGCTTGCTCTCGCGCTTCCCTCAACTCAATCAAATCAGTACCGGTGATCTTCTTCGTCGAAATGTCAAGGATAGGACACCACTCGGTTAGTTTAGGCTCCGGACCCCTCCATTTGTCATGATGCTGACTATTTCCGCAGGCATCAAGGTCGAGAACACCATGAAGGCCGGCGGCCTCGTGGCTGACGATTTAATCCTCCGACTTATTTCCAACGAATTCTATACTCGTGGTTGGCTTGCTAAGAATGGCTCTAATGTTATGACCCTTTCATCCGAAGCCACGGCACTCGAGCATTCTTTCAACAGCAACGCCGGTGTCGAATCTTTCATCAACGCTGCGCCTTTCCTCGACGGGCACAGACCATCAGATGCCTCCAACGACCCCTCAGCTTCTTTTATCCTCGACGGTTTCCCTCGAACAGCATCCCAGGCCGGCCCCCTTGACAAACTTATCCCTATCAACCTGGTCGTCTCACTCAAGACACCCGTGTCCGTCATCCTGGAGCGCATTCTCGGACGTTGGGTCCATGAACCTTCCGGCCGTGTGTACAACACCAGCTTCAATGCGCCCAAGGTCCAGGGACTTGACGATATCACCGGCGAACCCTTGATTCAGCGCCCCGATGATTCCGAGGAAGTTTACCGCGCCCGATACAAGAAGTTCCAAGAGACCAGCGAGCCTGTCCTGAACCACTATGCTCAAAAGGGCGTTTTGGTCGAGATTGAGGGCATGAGCAGCGACGAGATTAGCCCAAAGCTATTTGCCGAGTTTGAAAGGCGCTTCGTCTAATGAAAAGGAAATACCCTACGGTTTCAAGATATTATGTTTTACTGTATATGATTTTTTAACTTCGTTCGTTTTTGTCTAGCTTTACTTGTTTGCTTTAGGAGTTTATCGCGGCGAGGATGCTGCTGATGGAGTTGCAAAAGACAGGACTGGCAAGGCAAATGCTGTTCTAGTCAGATGGCGCCAAATGATGGGAGGAGTTGTCCATAGGGACATGGTGACGATTGTGTACGGAAATGTCTGGACTGGTTTGAGCGTATGGAAAAGGCTCCTGGGCAAGGTTTGCCTGAATGATATCCACACATCAACCCCTTCTTTGATTCACATGGTGATTGTAATCCAACACTGATATGTGCCAAAAAGTCTTTGAGCTTTAGGGTACAAAAATAAGTGATCTAAGAAGTGTGCTTAAGTATCATAAACCGGCCTACATATTTTCGTCTCTTATGCTTCTGGCGGCCAATTTTTCTGATACCCCGATGACCGTGACTTTGAGTAATTGGGATTGACTTCATCTCGCTGAGACTACCGTTAAAGACTTTCGCTATGATACATACTTTAACCTAAAAATCATGTTGGCCCACTGTGGCCGTTTCATCCGTCTCTTCTCTTCTAACAATTCTGTGCATCCGTCGCATTCAACGTTGCACCAAAAACGACAAAACCGGGTTATACCTTCCAAGACAGCCCAAGTAAACAATCCGTGATACTCCGTTCGAGTTCATCCTGTAAAATCATGTGGGGGAACGATGCCGGCTTAAGCTTATGACAATCTCGTCAGCTTAGTCGCGCCAGCCCTCGCCGCCCTGAAGGCCGCTGGGTTGGCCTTCTGTTTGGCCAGGTCGCAGAGGTGTGTTCTCGTCGTCATCATCGTCCAGCGCTCGCGCAAGCTCATCAGGATCCTGCATCTTGGCATCGGGGTCAACTGGACCACCAAATTCTTCCTGGTCGCGGTTGTGTCGTTCCTGCTCGAGAACACCATCGTCTGCGCTGACTGAAATACCACGAGCTCCCCACTTGGGACGAGCCCCGCGCCTGTTGCCACCCTGGTCATCGTCGAAGCCGCCAGGACCATTCTCCTCGTCATCCTCATCGTCGTGGACGAAGCGCTTGCCAAAAATACGACGGAGAAGCCAGCTGCGGCTCATATCATCGGCGTCAACGATACCACCACCACGGAGCTTGACGCGCTGGCGAGTGTAGTAAACCCAGGCAAAGTCGACGTAGAGAGCAGTCTGGATGACGCCGAAGATGACGGAAATGATGTTGGGTCCCCTGCCGTGCATTTCGAATTCGCGGATGAACCAGTTAAGACAGTAGAGCGCGCGATAGGAGCCGAGGGCGACGAGGTAGAAAGAGTCGATGACGGTGGGTACGGTCGTTTGTCTCAGAAGGAGGAGTTGAGGGAGAACACAGACTGATTCGAGAATCTGGGAAAACACCCACATCCACTAGAAAGACGTCAATGATATTGTCACTGTTCGCAACAAGGGTTTAACTTACGGTTTGGAAACCTCGATGATCACTACTCTCAAACATAAACATGACGATTGGCGACAGGATGAAGGAGCCGCCAAGAATGACAGCGCCAATCTTCCAAGACACCTCACGCTCGCGAGAACGAGGATAGATCCATTGCATAATAGCGAGAATATAAATCGACGAGAGGATATAAAAGATCTTGAACACAATGTTCCACGGCACAGACTCTCTGAACAGGTCGAGATAGCGGGTGCAGAAGACCAGAGCGTACAGGACCTGCGTAATGAGGGAGACACCCTCGGCGCTGCGGTTGCGGTGGATGGCGAAGATGAGGATGCATTTCGAGAGGGCGTGGGACAAGTCGCCCAGAACACGGAAGAGCTAGAAAGTTGTTAGTTTGAAGATCCCATCATGGCTGCAACTCGGAGTGCGCTGAAGCGTTACGTACGTTCCACGCGCCCATTGTCAGGGCGGGTTGCTCAGATGTGAGCTATCGAAGGGAGGAGAGGAATTCGTCTGGTTGTTGACCTGCCCGTGGCAAGTTTGGAGTTGGGAGAGCAGTTGAGTTGATGGGATGATTGGGAGAGGAAGGAAAGTTGATAAAGACAAGTTGTCGACTTAGTACTGTAATAGTAGGGGTAGCTTAGGCAGCTCAGTTCAGCTCTAGCTTGGTGATGCGATACGGTACGGAGGCGGAGGAAAAGGTGGAGTATATTGGCCCTCTGACTGGGGAACTTTATGTCTGGGGCCTGGAGCTTGCGTCAGTAGATTCCCTTGAAGCCCGGTTGGTCCCTTGTTAAGCGGGCACTTGAACCCGAGCCTTTTGACCTCCCTGGAGCATTTCAGCCACGGCGGTTTCCATTTCCGGTCAGCTGCGCCTCAGACAATTGAATGCGTGCCTGAAGCGAACTACAGTATAGGTAGGTATGGATATATACTTATCTATGTGTACGAAAGTTTGTAAGATTGGGCCGATAATTCTATTTCCTTCATGGTTGATGTACTCTATGTTCCCATTGTGATAAAGGTCTAACAACGTGAAAGTATGGCGAGGTTCAAGGGTCGTACTACAGTTAGGTACTCTAGCATGGACCACCAATTGAATCAATGTTTGGTGAATGAGTCGCTGAAACTGCTATCGAAACTCAACTTTTCTCCTATCCAAAAAAAAAAGAGTCCAATCTTAGTACTTTTTTTTTTTTAATTTTTCTCCCCATCTACCGCCTTAAGCATTGAACTTTTGAGACTGTCAACGGCTTCATCACTAACCCGTGCCGCCGTTGAATGTTACTGTCATTGTCACTCCAGCTTGACTTTTAACACTCAAACCCCTTGCCCAACCCCTGCAGATCCAGCCGAAACAACTTCACTCCAGTCCACGTCACCTCATGATTTATATTCCTGACGGCGCGCACTAACTAGACCAGGCATCAGTCAATAGTTCTTCATACTCACCATGAGGCTGCCAGCCTTTTGCGCCGCACTCTGGCTTGTCTGTGCCACTGCTTTAACTATTCCTGACGTCGTTGAAAAGATTGAGGATAAAATACCGTCAAAAAATGCCCTTCCACCGAAATATTTTCGTAAGTTTGTCCTAGACATAAGAAGATATCTTAAGAAGAAAAGCATCTTGTTAACAATCTCTAGGGGAGCCTGCGTGAGTATTGTATTGATCCTCTTTGATATCACTTACTTATGGTACTGCCAAGACAACACCAACACTATGTTTCAAAGTATTTCGAAGAACCTCTGGAGCCGGCTGCACAAAACGCACGCATCAAGGTCCTCATGCAGACATATCTATCTACGTTTCGAGATCTAGGTGTCCAGACATGGCTAATGCATGGCTCCCTACTTGGTTGGTGGTGGGGAAAGAAGGTGAGAAACTCAGCGGCCGATATCCCGAGACACTCTAACCAAACCACTAGGTCATGCCCTGGGACCTGGACGCCGACGTCTCAGTGACCGAAGCTGACATGTACTATCTTTCTGCCTACTACAACATGACAATCTACTACTACCAGTACGACGGGTGTCCGGATGGTTGCTTCTTCCAGCTTGAGATAAATCCTTACTTCAAGCATCGTGGAAGAGATGATTGGATGAATGTCATTGATGCTCGTTGGATCGACATGCAAACTGGACTGTTCATCGATATTACAGCTGCGAGATATGACCCTGGCCATGAAATGGGTGAGGGCGTCATGTACGACAAGCATGATCACGAGTTCAAGGTATGTCCCTCTGGTTGTCTAGATGACCGCTATGCTGACCATCTGCGAAATAGGACAAGTACATTTTCCCTCTTCTCGATACCACCTTTGAGGGTGTTCCCGCCAAGATCCCTTATCGTTATAAGGAGATGCTTACTTCGGAATATGGCCTGGCAGCTGTATCAAAGACTGATTACAACAGGTATGTATAGAGAAGATCAACTTATACTACTTCTTTGGCTGATTAGGAACCAGGCACCGATTCGACACACAAAGGATGCAATGGCTTCCCGTTAACTGAGGGAAGTTTATCTAGCAAATGATGATTCATGGAGTAGGTTACATAGCATGATAGCGACAGACTGAAATATAGAAATGGATTTAGCGACATTGGAAACTAATGGTGGATTATTTTCATGCTACTGTTTTGTTTACTTTCAGTGCTAAGACTGTTTAAGTGGAATGTGCGTTGGCCCCAATTGAACAAGAAGACAGTCAAATAAATTTACTTTGTACAATAAATGGTTGGAATGATTTCGCACAATGTTATAATAAGCGACCTCTCGAGACGAGTATGGTTTAATAATAGCTTGGCAGCTGCTCAAGACATCATTAATTTAATGCAAGTGCCCCGCGACTCTGGAACGCGTCTCCCCCACGCGCTATCTGCATCTTAAACATTACTTCATCAACATTGCACCCCAAACGTCCAATCGCAACAACAACTTCTTGTTGAACCTGGATACCACCGACCTGGGTAGAATTGATGCGTTTATAAATACTGACTACAACCCTTTCCCGTCATGGCCACAGGCATGTCTCAAATAGCCACAAATAACCATGCGACAGACTTGCTAATACAACCAGCAGGCCAGCAGGGCCGCGATGAGCGGCTACAGCAACGTCTTCGAGGTGCTCAGTAAGGCTGACCAGTTCGAAATCTCGGCAACTTCCACTAATGCGACCGCAGACGTACGAATATCCAGGACGAATCCTTCAATCTCGACTTCAATCTCGATCTTGCCGGCCTTAACATAGCCAGCTCGACACCCGCCGCTCCCAAACCTGCGCCGCCAGCCTCGTCAGCGAACACTTCTGCTAAGAGAAGAAGATTAGATACTGAGCCGCCACCATCTGCGTCGGCACAGGGAAGCGCACGAAGACGGTCGCCGAGAATAAGATCTGATGATCCTTACGAGTTGCCCGACACATCTAAGGAATCGGGCGCGCAGGATACTTCAGCAGAGGCTGCGGAAGTCGAAGAGCCGGTCGATGATGCGGCGGAAGAAACAGAGGTCGAACCAGAGTCCGAACAGGAACCAGAGCCAGAGCCCAAATTGCCCAGCCCACGGCAATCCGTAGAAGCACCAGAGGAGAACGAAGCCGATATCGAATTGCCAGTCCTGCCGAATGGGAATGCCTCTACATCCCCAGATGCCCAACCATCAAGTCAAAGAACCCAGGAAAATGACCAAAGTCCCGATGAGCCGCAGATTGGGCAGATTGACGCTGTATCATCAACTACTCGATTACATGCCGCACTTGCAGAAGAAGACGATGTACCAGCCTCCTCGTCACCACTGGTCAGCAAACTGCGTCGGAGCGGGGGTCATTCGATGTCTCGATCGAGAATCTCCCAGGGACGAGCGTCGAGAGCTACAGAACTGAGCCTGGTTGCCGATGAGCTTTCGCCAGAACGACCGGCTCAAGCTCCTGCAGATGATGAGGCTTCGGAAGACAACCAAATTGAGGATGAGCCAGCGGATATCACGATAGAACCAGCCGAGGACGAACCTGAAGAGTTTGAAGAGCCCGAGGAATCTGAGGAGGAGGAAGAGGAAGGGAATACGCAAGAAGAGGAAGATGCTGTTGCGGAGGCAATCAATGCAGTTGAGGCAGCCAAAGCTCTTGGCAAAAAACGTCCCCGAAGGAGTCTACCATCTCAATCACCTGAAGCAGAGCCCGAAGAACAGCCCGAAGAGGAGCCAGCACCGAAACGACGACGCGGACAATCGTCAAGAAGCCCAGCGACAGAGAAGCAACCAGCAACTAAGTCAAGACCCAGTACAAAATCGAGAACAGGGCCAAAGCCACTTCCGAAACAAGTGCGCAAGACGAAGCAAGCCGAGAAAGCCCGACGAGTCAGTGATGGCTCAGCTATCGAGATTACGGTGCAGCGGTTTGTCAACTTTAAGAAGTTTGGCAGAGATGATGGCGAGGCGGACGAACTTAACACAGATGATGTGCCATTCATAATGAAGGGGGAAACAGTGGTAGATGTCTTTTCGCAAGTCTGCTTCGAAGTTATCGATGGGGTAATAGCAAAGCTCTACGATACACTGGGTCATACAGAAGAGAAGGAGAAGAAAAAGGAATGCAGGATAAAAATACTGGCTCTTGAGGCATATAAAGAAGAGCTCACGTCTCGATTACTTCAGCAGGTAAGATGTTCAATGCCTGCATTGGTAATACAAGCTAACAAGCCAGGCGATTCATCTGAACGACTTGCACACACTGAGAAAACGAGTCCGAAACGTGCAGCGTGAGAAGTTTGCTTTACGAGAAGAGATATTGCGCCTCAAAGCAGAGAAGGAACAGGTTGCTCTAAAAATGGATGCAGTACGTATCAAGCATGAAGAGGATACCAAAGAGTCAAAGGTAAGTTGTTGTTGAGACGATTCTTTTGAGCCTTTCTAACATTTGCAGTATCGACTCGATACCTCAGATTTAATGCACGATATAGACATGGCGATTGAAAGGGGACGAGACGCCCCTGAACTTTCGCGTGCCCAAGAGAAAAAGGCCGATCTGGCTAACCTCGAACTTCTTGTGGCACGCATAACCGATGAAGCCAGCTCAGCGAGCTCCGCAGGCGGAATGCTTCAACAAGTCAAAAACTTTAATGCTTTCCTTGAACGCGCAGCGGTTGCGCTAGAAACAAAAGGCAGATGATGAAGGGTACCACGACAGTAACGAAACGAAACGTCTTCTTTTTTACAACTCCAGGCATAAAATACTTTTTGTTTGGTTCTTGCTCTGCTTACTGAATCTTGGCCTTGCTAAAGTCCATCTCGGGGTGCTGCTCCTGGAACTTCTTGAGGATGTCCGCCTTCTTCTGCTCGTCAGAGCTGGGCAGACCCTTCTCCTTCTGCTGCTGGTCGAACATCATCTTCTCAACCATGCCGCGGGTCTCGCCGTCGAGATCGGACAGCTTGGAGTTGTCGGGCTGGATCTTGGTCACGTCGATCTTGGGAGCAGAAGTGACAACGTGGGGCCACCATTCCATCTTGTTGACCTTGTCGAGGTGGATCTCGACAGTCTTGGTGCCATCTGAGTTGGTGCTGAGAGTCCAGGTGGAGTCATCAACGTG
Source organism: Fusarium armeniacum (assembly GCA_013618295.1). Taxonomy (NCBI): domain Eukaryota; kingdom Fungi; phylum Ascomycota; class Sordariomycetes; order Hypocreales; family Nectriaceae; genus Fusarium; species Fusarium armeniacum. The sequence continues at coordinate 236,064 of JABFER010000090.1, read as the reverse complement.
GACGGCGTGAGGAAGATCGCCCTGGGGTTGGTTGTTTAGTCGGATTTACGGGAGGTTGCCTGAGAGTTGTGTACATACCTGGATGATTGGATCCTGACCCTTGATACCCGCCTGTAGGCTCATCTTCTTGATAGTAATGACGAGATCCCTCGACTTGAGGTTTCCGGGCACATCAAAGGTGGCATTGAGCTCAGAGATGGTCTGAGTCCACTTGTAGGGAAGAGCAGCCTGCTCCTCGGCCTCCTTAGCCGTAGCGGCAGCGGTCTCAGCGGGTGTAGGTTCTGTCATGAGTTAGTATGTGACGGATTACTCGTGCGTGCGAGAACTAATCTCTGAAGGGAATTCCAATGTACCTTTATCAGCCATTATGACGGTTTGTTCAGTGTTGGTGATATGTTATGAGAGAAGTCGATGGAAGCTGTTGGTTAGGTGTGAGAAGGCTGACAACCATGGAGGGGCAGACTAAGAGTGGGGCGATCTCTCCCAAAGCTTTGACCAATGGGGTAGTGCCCGTCAAGCCTCTTATCCCTGTAGCTTCAGCCGTGCAGAACCAACATTTGACATAACCACTTGTTGATTATCAACCTGCACCTTCCAACAACAACAAAGGCTTTTTCCTTTTTTCCCCTCGTCGCACTCGCCTCCCAATACTCTCATCACTCCAATCAGTCAAAATGTCTCGCGCAGGCGTCTCAATACGCCACACCACAGACATCAGCGGGCCTCCACCGCCCGACCAAGACGAGACATGTCCCGTGTGCAAGACAACCCGCTACTTTAACCGCGACATGGAGTTTCTCATCAACCCGGAATGCTACCACCGCATGTGCAAAACCTGTGTCGAGCGCATCTTCAAAGACGGCCCTAACCAATGTCCCTACGCGGGCTGCCACAAGACGCTGCGTCTGCGCGGCTTCAAAACAGCCTTTTTTGCGGATTTGACCGTCGAGCGAGAAGTCGATATCCGGAGACGAGTCGCGGCCGTGTTTAACAGGACAGAAGAGGAATTCGAGACGTTGGACGATTACAATGAGTACCTTGAGATGGTCGAGTGTTTGACCAGTGATCTCGTCTACGGAACAGACGAACAAAAGCGAAAAGCCGAAGCGCAACTCTCAGAATGGGAAGCGAAGCACAAAGCCGACATCGAGCGCAATAGACGGTTGGCGCGTGAATCAGATGATGCTCGCCAACGCCGCATCGCAGCAGAGGAAGCAGAGGCGCGCCAGCGCCGTCTACTCGAACGACAACAGGAACTGGAAGAAAAGGTCAACGCGAAGCGCTTCCGCGAGGAAATGCTCGATTCGCTACAGAGTGCCGAGACGGGTCGCGCGACGGAGGCGATGGATAAGATCATGCTCAAGAAGAGAGGCCAGAACAAGCGCGACGCCGCGTTGGGAGCTGCCGGTGTCGGAAGCGGTCTTTCGATCCGTGGACTGCGTGAGAAGAAGGGTCCTGTGGTGGATAACAAGCCATACGATCCCTACGGTGGCGTGCGTGTGATGCCGGATCGTGTGGACCTTGCGCCTGAGAAGCTGGCGACGTATTCCAACGAGTGGGTCGAGATTACAAGGACAAAGGAGTCTTTCAAGGCTGGTGGATATAGTCCTGACGAGTTTCTCACAAGGGCTTTATTCGAGGCCTTTTCAGGACTGGGAGTGTTTGTGGATGAGGAAAAGGTCGAGAAGAGTGTTTCCACGGCGGGGGCAAAAGAGGCTGCCGCAACGGGTGAAACAGGTGGTAAAATGGACGTTGACGATCCGTTTTAGATGTTTTTTTATTGTTTAAACAGGCATAGCTATGGCGTTACAAGGAGTTTGGGGGAGTTTGGGAAGATATGCAACGAATATCACGGATCTCGTTAGAGGTGGTTTCAACTAGGGAAATAGACTGTACCATGGAATTGGTCTATACGCAATATGAATGCCCATCACATAAAAATCGCAAATTATCATCATGAGAAATAATTTTATGACTGCTACTATACTAATCCAAAAGAGAAAATCACCAGGAGAGGATCGAATGGCAATGTTCATGAGGGTGATATGTTCCCTCTGAGTATGCCTATTATTTAAATCGTTCTTCGCTTTGTAATAGTCTTTTCGATCTCATCCCCCGAAAACGCCTCGCTTACTATGTGAAAGGGAGGATGTACAGCCAAGAAATGGAAACAAGAGTGCGTTTTTCAACGCAATGCAGATATTTGGATAAAAGCTAGAAGAGTGTGTTGAAACCAGTACTGGTCTATTGTTGCCACGGAACTTGGTTTGCTGGACGTGGGAATACAGGTACTGTTGGGATTTGATCGAGGCCACCTCCAATCGGCTGCTGATTAGCTTGCCAACCCTGACCTGTAGCGTGGTTGACAAAGGCGCCTTGTCGGAAGGGGTTGGTAGTGCCAGTAGGCTGGGGAGCGAGGGCAGCACCGGCTGTCTGTGGTCGTTGCTCCTGGGTGGCTGGTGGTAGCATGGAGTTGCGAGCGAAAGGGTTCGTACCAGTTGGTGCGGCCTGCAGAGGAGCTGCTTGCTGCTGCGGTTGTTGTGGCGGTGGTGCTTGGAAAGCGGAGTTCGAATTCTGAGAGAAAGGAGATGTATTCTGTTGCGGTGATGATCGGGCGAATGGGTTTGTAGACTGACGGTTAATATTTGGTGTTGTAGCAGATGATGGCAGGCCTGACTGTTGAGCCATGAGCATGGATTGGCGGAAAGGGTTGGTGCTTCCTGTTTGCATAGGTTGAAGTCCTTGGGGTTGTCCGGTTTGAGCAGGCTGTTGTACTTGAGGAGCAGCATTGGGGAAGTTGGCCATTGAGTCTTGGGGAATCGGAGAGAGCGAGTTTGGCTGGAAACCCTGTGGCTGAGGAGTGAATCCTCCGAAGCCGGCTCCAGTAAAGTCTGGTTGAAGTTGAATTTGGGGCTGCGGTTGCATAAATGCGCCGGTTTGCTGTGGCTGTTGAAATGGACTGTTGGACGCAAAACCGGTAGGTTGCGCGGCAAAGCCGTTCTGTTGAAATGGCATGCCAGTTGGCTGCTGTTGGAAGGCTTGTGGTTGCGGTTGTTGGGGGTTCACGTTCATGGTCGTCTGGTTCTGTTCGATCGAGTCGAAAAAGTCGATTAGATCCGGATCAGGACCCTTATTAGCTTGAGGCTTGGATTCGGGCGCGTTATTGCCAGTCGAAGAACTCCCCATCTTGGGAAAGGGGTTGTTGGAAGCTGGCGCTGGGAAATCGCTGCTCTTCTTCTTGCTAAGGCCTCCTTGCTTCGAACTCGAACCACCACCAATCTTCTTGACGTCCTGCTCGGCCAGGTACTGTCTACGGTGGACTTCAAAATCGGGGTCGTGGAGATACTCCTCTAGCTGCCGGCCGAGGTTAACAGGAGCGTGCTTGAGCTTGGGAACCTCGACTCTAGTGTGGTGTTCGTGCTGTCGCGCTACGCCGAGGTATTGTACGACGTAATCGGTCTGCTTGGTGAACTTTCGATAAATGGCCATAGCACGCTCGGCATCCACCTTTGACATTTCGAAAAAGTTACCTGTGAGATTGGAATGTTAGCCAAAACGGCAAGCTGAGACAAGAGGGGGAGGGGCAAGGAAACCAACCAAGAATACTAATTAGTCCTTGGTTGAGAACTTGGAATAGCGCCAAAAGATCCAAGACAAGCAGTCTGAAAACAGTTATAGTGATTTCGTTCTCGGGCTCGTTCTCCATTACCTGGTATTTATTAGTGCCAAATTCGAGTAGAAAACAGGCGCACGCAGTAGGTTTGCTTACGTCGCATTTTAACAGGGCTTCGAGCTGGTGTTGCACAATCTCCGTCTCTCGTAATAAGCCCTTCTCGACCGAAAGCTTCTCAAGTCTCGACTCGGAAGCGCGTACCCAGTCAGTCTTTGTCTTTTCGTATGCGCGGGCTCGCTCGGCTAGGTAGTGAGCATAATGTCGAATATTTCGTCCTTGGATTTGTGCTGCCAATGTGTCAATTGCTGGCCGACATCTTGTTTGGTCCATAACGTACCATCCGTAAAGCTGCTTATTGCCAATACATTGCGGTGTGTGGAGAGAAAGGCGAGTGTCACGTCAGGAGATCCCTCTCTTATCATTAAGTGCACCGTGATGAGACTCTTGAAGACGATAGTCCATGTTGAATCGCGAAGTCGGTATGTGAGTGCGCGAAAGACCTCAGCGACGCCAGCTTCGCCGGAATGAGTAGCAACAAGAATATGCTCGATGTATTTCGTCTTTGGAGGAGCGTTCTATGGCGGTCAAGAGTCAGCAAAGGTATGGAAATCCTCAAAATGATTGGGTTCGTATATCGTTGCTAAACTCTTGGTAACTTGGGCGCGCCGCCAAGAGGTACACGTACCTTGATCTTTGTTGCGCCCTTTACGGACTTTTCGAAGGAGCTCGACATGTTGTCTGCAATATAAGCTCAATGGAACTGTACTGAGCTTACTGTCGTCGAGGAAGAGGGACAAAAAGTTGGGACGACGGAGGTTGCAATGAGTGACGGGGGACTGTAACAGATAATGATGCTATGGAGCGATGCCGATACTCCGGGACAATCGATGCCGCGATAATGATTGCAGTGCTGAAGATATCGCCGTATCGTGTCGTGTCGAGTAATATCAAGTGGCTCAAGTCACCAGCGCAAGAGAGGGACTTGAAGAAAGAGAGATTGACCGAGAGAGACAACGAGTATCCGCGCCCGGGGGACGTGGACGATTCTGGGGCGTGGAAGGACAAGGGGAGGGGGGCGTGTAGTAGGTAGGTCGTCGGGCAGGTTGGACTTGACTTGAGGTTGGGCTTTGGTTTGGTGGTTGTAGGACAAAGTGGAGGTGGCTGATAAGGAGGTACTTGTGCCGAAGAGCAACGAAGAGGCTGCTCACTGTATCCCCCAAACTCTTGGCCTCCGGAAGCGTACTTGACTCCGATATTAGTGGACGCTATCGCTAAAATTCCAGGGGACACTACGGATGTCGTCACCGCGGATTCTTCATTTCCAAGGGACTTGATGCGCCATGAGGCTCCACTGAGGGAGATGGTGATGTCCATGATGGATTAAAATCTGGGGACTGGCAGTTTCTTTTTCCTCTTTTTTGAAGTGCTCAGACAACAAATAGAAGCTCATACGGACACCAGCATACCTACCTAGTCGGCATGCTGTGTGTACAGACGTTTGGTTGCTTGCGGCGCACTAATCGCTTCTTCACGTATCACGAAAAGTCCTTTCATCTCGGGCCGTACGAACTGAACTTTAGGCAAAAAGGCAATCAATCACTTGGCTCAAAATGGGCATGGTTCTCGAACAAGATTACAGAATAGGTCGATTCTTTAAATTAATTCTTTAGATAGATAAATATAGCGGTCTCACTTGAAACTCGCTCCCCCGGTTCTCATCAAATTTTCTTACCTTTTTGTAGAGTTCAATTTCTGCTGCTAGGTTTCCCCAACTGTGCGAACAAGAATCCCTTTCCATTCTTCATAAGTCAGAGCTTTTTTCCAACGCGTCCGATGATAAACAAGGTCGGTGTGTCGAACGCCCATTTCATGGTACCAACCTCTCCTCGCTCCGAAACCACTTAAGCTGCCCCGAAAGGCAGAGGGTTTCGAAGTCCGGAGAGGAGGCACTACATCATATTAAGCACGCGGTTCTCATCATCTGGGAGACAAAAGTTAGTAATAGGTCTTGCGGGCGCTTGATTGCGTTGGTGGTAAAGACTCACATTTATTTGAATGGAAGGGTCATAAGGAGAAAAGAAAAAGAAAAAGAGAAGGAACGCGAGCCGCGCAGATTTTAAAGGCTTTGCGACTTGCGGGTACTGTGGGGTTGTTGGCCGTGGTTGATCTTCGGCTGTTTTTCACCGAACATCTCACCCTAGACTCACCTCGATTAATTCAACATTAACAAGTTCCTAAGGCATCAGGCGAAAGCAGCAACTCAAGTAGGGTCCCCATGGTTTAGAAAATAATATGATGCAGGTTTTTTTATCTATCTAACGGGACCGGGAGGAAAAAGGCTCAAGCAAGACTTGCGGGTATAGTTGCTGCATTTGCGAGATTTGCTCAATGATTTCGTTTCTTGATACAAACCCTGCTGTTGAACTGTCATCAACACTCAACTCCTCTGGTTCATGTTCCCGCATCCCTGCCCTTTCAACAATTTCTTCGGGTTTAAACGTGTGACGGGCATTATGTTCAGCATCCCCATCTTCTCCAAGACGTACCTTGAACACCAAATTATGAGCCCCAGCTGCCTCGCGCCATTCGCCCACAGTTTCATCTTCGATTTCAAGGTCCGGCTTCCCATTTAACTTGAGACACGGATCCTCAGGAAATATCGTGCAAAAAGCAAGAGACGTGCCCCACTTGTCGTTGAAGTCGATGGAGTTGTATTCCGTCTTGGGCATGCAAGCTGAGCATTTCGCGGCGGCTCGGTAAAACTCGTTCATCAACCCCCCATGAGCGTAGATCCGGTCCCAGTTCTCTGGATTCCATGCTTTGCGAAAGGGTTCCTTGGCGCGGAGACAGGCGAGCTCTTGCACACGGTCCATGTTCAAAACAAAGGATTTGAGAGTCGGCCAGTGTCGTGGGTCACATGTATCCGAGGCTGGTGGCCAGAATATAGAGGGTTCGACGCAGCCATAAAAGGTAAAGTCTTTTAGACCTTCTCGTTGAGAGAACCGGCGCAGTTCGCGTGTGAGGGTATCTTCCCCATCTTGCATGGCTAGCAGACCCTTTGGGAGATAATCGTGCTGGTAGTATTTCAATGAGAAGTTATGTATCGACATGGGTAGCTCGGGGAGCGATTGAGCAAGTTCTAAACGACACATTGGACATGAGAATGGCATTTACCACCCGTGTTGATAATCACTTACCGACTCTTTGATATATCAAGAAGGATTTGAGTTTCGAAGAATTTAATGCAGCAGTGAATTCCCTTAGCTGCGGCATATTACTAGCCATGTACAAGAAAACGCGCGGAGAAGGGTCGACATCAGCAGAGCTGTTGGTTATCTCAAGAGACCTAACCATGGGCAGGTTAGGAAGATCTGGCAATGTGAACTTGACAACAGGATCAGGCTGGTAACCATAGTCTTTTGAAGGAAAGTGAGCATGCTCGCCGAATAGAGGGACGATCAGCTCAAGATCGAGCAGTGGCTCTTGGCCAAGTGGTATTTCTGCAAGTTGGTAAAACAGCATTTTCACAACCAGGTCGAACGCGGGACCGTTTTTGTACCATTCGTCGAAAAGAGTTGGGAAATCATGTCTGCATGGAAATTCGTACACTAGTTTGCGGAGGTAGGAAAGTCTTCTTGGTGTCAATACCCGATTCTGAGCTACAAAGCGAAAGGACTCTCCATCAAGTCGAAGGTGTCGGAATGTTTCTGCTTCAACAAGAGGTTGCCAATGTCGGCACAAAACTGCTAGAGGTGCCAGAGGTGCGATAGGATGACGTTGATCACGACCCCCAGAGTAGAAATGAGAGATGATGTTGGATATAATCTCTGGGGCTAATCGATCCATTTTAAATGTAGTACCTGGCACAGCCCAGAGGTTGACATTGGAGATGTAGTCAGAACGATTGGAGTAGGAATGAGTCATGGTGAAGGAATTATAATTTCCCGTAAAAGTTGAGAATCAATTTCTGCCTAGGAAGGTAGCACTGGCTCGACTGCTCCACGAGACAAACTACCTACCGAATCTTGCCTCTAAACATTAGGTGAAGACTATCTCATTACAGAGAATCTATGAAGAAGATCATGTCAAGAATTTCAAGAATGTCAAGAATCAAAAGATGTTATACACCTCAATCTCGATCTCCTCTTGCTTTTAGCGGGCATTGTGTTGTGGCTAGGATCGGTGTCAGCAACAGGGATCAGGGTGTGGGCAGATTGACTGACTGGTTGGCTTTTTGGGTCTTCATAGTCCATTCAAGATTGGTGTTTTCTTAGGTTGTATGGGGAAAGCAGAAGCGGGCTCTTTAGCTGTGCTTTTGTATTGTGTGAAAATAAGGTTGCTATTCGTGCCTTATTAGTATAACGTTAGACTTTGGTCTTCAGCTTGAATTACCAGGACAACCTTTAATTCGTGCCTTATATTTAATATCATAGTTATGCGTATCGCGAGGTGTTAGACTTTAGTCTTCGACTTAGATAGAATTCGCAAATCAAACTCTCAATACACCTCGATCGAAAGAGCAGTCTTGGGTATATGTCATTTTTTCTTCTTCTTTTTAGCTTTAAACCGAAGCCTAAGCCTTCTTAATATTCTTAAAATTCTTAACTAGAAGATCTATAGATTAAAAACTTAATAATTATATTATAGGTTATCTCTTTAACTTTCCTAATAAACCTTTATGTGACTTACCTGCCAACGCAGCAACGACTGAACTCTATGATGAGGCTATGGTAGAAAATGCTTCTGCCAAACTGCACGCACAGTAGCTGTTTTTTCCATTGGGTATATCTACACTCAACAACCTTCAGTCTTTCATCCAATCAGGAAACAACAAGGCGCAGTGGCGGAGTGGTCTAACGCGATAGACTAGAAATCTATTCTCTTCGGAGGCGTCTGTTCGAATCAGGCCTGCGTCGTTTCTGTTTTTGTCTTTTGCTGGTAGGTATAAGACAGTTTGCCGATCTTTTTGTTAGAAGAGTCAATGTTGGTTGGTTGATATGGCCGTTTGTGGCAGTTGGGTATATCTTGTCAACCTGCGAGGCTATAGCAGACTGTATCGATAGATTGATAATAAATTATATATTTTTCTCGGGAAGCTTATATCTTGGGGATAGATTACTTGCTATGGTTTATTCTGTCTTCCACTTTGAATATTGAAACTCCAGTAAGCGCCTCAGTATAGTCCCTGAACATCCACTAGCTGTAACATTATGTTCCTAAACTTCATATCAACAGTTTCAATCATCGTCCTTTATCTGCACTACTATGCGCCCTTTGAACGAAGCATCCTCATACATATCCACAATGCTAGGTATCCTGTCAAACGGTATAATCGTCAAATGCGATCTTACTCCAACTTCCTCTACTATTCGCATCATTCTGTCCGTCGCTTCCTTCCCAGCGACGTAACTACCCTTGATGGATAGCTCCTTAAAGACAAGCGGAGCAGCGTCAAATTGCCAAGGACTCTGAGGAAGCCCCAGTATCCCCAGCGTCCCTTTGATTCTGAGGATTTTGAGTGCCCAGCGATTCGCCTCGAGTGACGGCGTGCACACGACGGCTGCAGCGACCCCCCCGCCCTTTGTGAAATCGTAAATGATCTTGGAAGCGCGGTCCGTATCAGACGAATCCACCACCAGGTCAGGCCTTAGTTGGTGATTTTCCACATCCTCTGCTAGCTTCCTCCCAGCTTCTCTGCTGTCCACCGCGATAGTTCGGAAACCCAGTGCTTTGGCGAATTGTACACCAAGATGCCCGAGTCCGCCAATACCCACGATCGCCACTATCTCTCCTTTGGAAAGTCCAGATGTCGCGGCCTCGAGAGATCCCCAGACAGTGGCACCCGCACAGGTCAAAGGCGCGGCCTGTGGAAATGAGATTAAATCAGGAAGCTTGACCGTCGTTTCTGGATCGGCAGAGGCATAGTCTGCAAATCCGCCGTCATGCAGAAATCCAGCTGTTTCGCGGTCGTTGCAAAATCGTGGATCAAGCTTCTCTCCTTTCCTCGCTGTCAATTGACATCCTACGCAGGAGCCACATGCATGCTTAAAGTTCAAGACGCCAACTCGATCTCCTACTTTGAGATCGCCCTTGTAACTGCTGCCAACCTTGGCAATGGTACCCGCTATTTCATGAGAGGGGATAAGGCCGATGGGCGCTGGTTTCTCAAATTCACCTTGCAAGGCTTGTAGATCTGAGTGGCAGAATCCAGCAGCGTGCACGCGTACAAGAATGTCTGTGTCTCTGATAGACGGTAAAGGGCGCTCCCCAAGAGCATATGGTTTATTGTACTATCTGAATGTCAGCTAGACTAGTTGTTTGGATCACCTTGGGTTTGATTGACTGACTTCTGCAATGTAGGCTGCCCTCATACGAGACGGTAGTTCAGTGTCGGAGACCATATTTACTTTGTGCCCTTTATCCATCAAGGTATCAACCTGGGAATTAACTACCGGTTTAAAAAGCGATGCTGGCATGAGCTCATGGGGGAAAATACCTATGGGACTCCCAGTAGGATTGCCACACAGCTGTTTCCTCCTCCAGTGTGGTGGAGTACTCCAACAAGCCTTTGGGGTCGGGCTAGTGGGTGGCAGAAAAAATGACCTCTAAGCCTTAAGATATAAAAATAAATGAACTAAACTTATAGTCTAAATGCCGTAAGCTGACCTACTAGTTTTGTCATTCACACATCGAGCGGGCATTTCTTCTGACACCCTGAGGGTCGGGTCTCGGGTGACCCCAAGCTACCCCAACCGCTTAGATGTATGGACCTACAGATTACTATCAGGAACAATGTAGTCCACCTTCAAGCCATGACAAATAGCTTGTTGACTGATATGGATAAATGGATGGTTGGAATCTTTATCTCTTGATTCAAAGCCTATATCAAGCCACGATAGATCAAGCTATCTTATCAGCCAGACGCCCAGATATCCATCATGTCCGTCTTTTTCAAAGAGATTCTACCGTAGGTTCTTACTCTCCATTGACAACATAACAAGATGCTAATTGGCCGCAAAGAGGCAACCCTGTTCAGAAGGGTGATGTAGAGGCTCTTCTTGACCCTCTAGAGCTCACCATCCGCCCCGAGGAGTCGGCAGACTATCAACTCCTCCTCGCTGCTGTTCACGATTGTGCTGAACGCATCTCAAGTCTACCAGACTACCAGCCCATTCCGGATACCGAAAGGTTTCCCCGCCAAGATGTTCGTTTGGCTGAAAAGCATGAACAAGCCTTCGGTCACGCTTGGGCACACCGTTTCACCATCTATGGCGACAAGACATCACGCTCATCACTCGCCGGCAAATTAGTCTGTCTGAAAGATTGTATTGCTGTAGCTGGCGTACCGCAGTTCTTTGGAAGCGACGCATTTCCCGCATGGACACCATCCACAGACGCTACCGTTGTGACAAGGTCTCTGGAGGCTGGAGCTATCATTACGGGAACAGCGACATGCGAGAACTTTTGCAACTCGACGTCGTCCTTTACCAGTGCTCAGGGCACTATCGATAACCCACGCAAGGCTGGTTACTCAGCTGGAGGCAGCACCTCTGGTGGTGCTGCCCTTGTCACAGGTGGTCTGGCCGATATTGCCATTGGAACGGATCAAGGTGGAAGTATTCGCGTACCTGCTTCCTTGTGTGGTTGTGTGGGATTCAAACCGACACATGGGCTCGTGCCGTACACTGGCATCTCAAGTGGTGACCAGATCGACGATCATGCTGGTCCGCTTGCAAGGACAGTAGACGAGATTGCAGCCTGCTTGGATGCTATTGCAGGTTACGACGGAATCGACGATCGATCTCTTGGAGCGGCGTCGCATGGGTCATTTGGCTTCCTTGAGTCACTGAATGGCGCAAGTCTACAAGGTGTCCGTATTGGTGTTCTGAAGGAGGGATACGACAACGGTCTCACACAACCGGGTGTCAAGAAGGCCTTCTTTGAAACGGTAAACAGACTTGAGTCTCTCGGAGCGATAGTCGAAGAGATCTCAATTCCTATCCACAAGGAAGGCCCTTCGATATGGACCATTCAACAGCGCATCTCAGGCTCGGCAGGCATTCTGGGTCAGGCCAACGGTCGCCGAGGTCTCTATTTGACTGAGTTCGAACGGGCTCGTCTACCTTGGACCGCTTCGCAATTTGAGAAATTGTTCCCTTCAACAAAGAACACAGTTATCAATGGCTTGTACTTGCAACGCAATTTCCCCGGCCTCTATTCCAAGACGGTCAATATCGGAAGACAGATCCGCGATGCGTATGAGACCAAATTCAAGGAGTACGATGCCATCATCATGCCTACCACGCCGTTTGTCGCACCACGACATGGATCAAGAGAATCTGTGCTCAAGTCGTTCGAGCCTAGCATTGGTATGACCAATAACACAGCCATCTTCAACGTCACAGGCCAGCCTGCGCTGTCGCTTCCGGTTGGGTGGTCGCAAGCTGTTGATGACGAATCTGTCATGCTGCCAGTTGGTCTACAGATTGTCGGAGGACTTTGGGAGGAGAAAAAAGTGCTTCGTATTGCCAAAGCTCTTGAAAGTAGCTTTGACTGGGAGGCTGGGGGCAAATCTACGCCAGCCGAAGCTGGTGACATTTTGAACGAGGTTCAGCGCGTTAGAGGGTCTTCACATCTGTAACTGCATATATTCCCACAGAGGTAAAAGTCAAATGCATTACATGAGGGCAGCATTATAAGCATGCGATGAATTAGATACAATTACCAGCTTGGAGTATTTTATTACACATTGAACCCCGTAAGCTCCTTGATTATCGATACAGTAATCAGTTTTCTTCTTGATTAAGTAGACGAATCTCTTGGCAATAGCTATCTCGCTGAACGTTTGATTGTGGGCTTGATGCAATGTGTTTGATGTAACTTGGTCAGGATTGATAAGATCGTAATACGACCCCGAGAATTTACACTGATAACGTTCTTTAGCAAGCCCATCCATGATTGGTCCGAGATATATAAGCGATATGTCTCGACGTTAGGACGCTATCTAAAGTACTATGTATCTAGTCTAGTGACGCTACCCCAACCCCACTCGTAACAACTCCAAGATAAACTGGACACTACCCCATCAGCATTTGTTCTTCTTGCTCCAACTCCAACGATCGATTGGAGTCAAGATGACTCGAGATATGGTCCTTGATGCGTACAACGGATCAACGTCTCCAAACAAGCGACAGAAAGTGGGCCAAAATGGAGGAGCCAATCTTCGCATATGCCACCACTGTAGGAGAAGTTTCAAGCGGACAGAGCATCTAGAGCGTCATGTACGAACACGTGAGTCCTTTTACCCTGCAGGTGTAGCATAGAATGACTGACATGATGTCGAGTTGACCAGATACCAAAGAGAAGCCCTTTTTGTGCCACTGCGGTGCATCCTTTGCGCGACGCGATCTGCTCACGCGTCATCAGAGGATAGCTGAGCATGAAGGTGATGCTCCATCGCCAGGGTCGGTACCAGGACCAGGACCTGGGGCGTTAACACACTCAAGACAAAATAGTATTTCCGGTGGACAGGTAGATTTAGCCGCAGCGGTATCGCTGTCCGGTCATAACGTCGACCCGTGGTTCTGCGCCAGGTCTCAACAGGCGATGCAAGTTCCTGTTCCCCTGACAGTCGACGAGCAGACTCAGCGTCCACCCAACATAGATGCCGGGCAATTCGTTCCTAATTTTTTGTCCCCTCAGATGCTTGACAGTGGTATGTTGTATCAAAATTCCTACATTGCTAAGGTGCTGACTTCATGGAGGCGTTGACTTTGATACACACTTTCGCGAATTCACCAGCTTTCTTGATGGTGTTGGCCTGTCTGCCGAATGGAGTCCATTCTTTGGCGATCGCGACAGACACCCAGACCCTGTTGACCCTGATTTACGGAATGAAGAAAATGAGACCGCCTCTCCTCAGCAGGGAGCACCAACACGAGCTGGAACGCCTTTCAGCTCATGGCTACCTTCTGCACCTACTGGAAACAGGATCAACAATTATGTCTCTGACACGGACAGTAAGCAATTCGCCCAGTATGACACACAATTGTTACTCACATTTTGCTAGATCCTCGCGCTGTGGATCCTGAGACACGCCCGTTCAAAGTGACCGAGGAGCAAAGATCCAAGGTCAAGGCTTTTATCCAAGACTTTTCACATCTACTTGATCCTGCTTTTTGTGTTCCATCCCGACATGCACTTACCAGATATATAGCCTCTTTCTTTGGGGGCTTCCACTCCCACATGCCTTTTATCCATGTACCTACGTGGCAAATCACGGAACACTCACCTGAACTGATTTTTGGCATCGCTGCTATCGGTGCACAGTATTGCTTTGAAAGAAAGGCTTCAGAGAGGCTGTTCTTCGCCGGGAAAGCCTTGGTGCTGGAAAGATTGCGAAGAAATACAGAGCTGTTTGGCATATCGGCAATACCCGGAATCCATACGATAAACTCTGCCAAACAAAGTGGTCGTGATACCAATGCTCCAGATAAGGAGTCGCAAGTCGAGATTATAAGAGCTTTGGTTACCCTCATGGCTTTTGCTACGTGGGAACCCAAAGCAGCCATGGTGCAAGAATCTTTTGTCCTACAGGGCATTCTCACTCAAGCTCTTCGCAATGCAGGCCTCGAGGAAGTGGATGAGCTGGTCTCGTCAACGCCGCCCAATCACCCTCATGATAGTAATGCGCTATGGCACGAGTGGCGAACTTGGGCCAAACAAGAATCGTGTAGACGATCTAAGCTCATCTGTTTCTCCTTTCTCCATACGCATTCCATTGCGTATAATGTGTATCCAACTCTCCGCAGTAACGAAGTTGGCCTTCGATTACCTTGCTCAACAAAAGAATGGAAAGCTCCAAATGCGGCATCATGGCGTGCTGCGGCCAGGGAGGTTCAAGAGCCGCAGCTATTCTTTCGAGAAGCCCTATCGCTGTTGCTCAAGAATAAAAGCGAGTCTGCGCCATTGTTCCCAATCCCAACACCACTGGGAAACTATGTTCTACTTCATGGACTACTCCAGAGGATACACATAGTTAGAGATTTGAGCTTGCCAATTACTAGCAGCTCAGCCTTCTTACCTAGCGAAGAGGTGGAGAAACTTGAGTAAGAATAACCAACAGCCGCATCTTGCTGATTTTACGCTAACTATCACCATAGACGTGGTCTGCGGTCGTGGACCTCATGCTGGCAACAAGCCCCAGAGTCCACTCTCGATCCTAACAACGAGAACGGACCCATCCCCTTTACTTCCAGCTCCCTTCTAGCGCTGGCCTATGTGCGAATTTACCTCCATCTGGGTCCTTTTAGGCAGCTGGAAACACGGGATCCACAGCTGATCGCCGAAGCCATCGCGAGCAGTCCGGATATTGAGCGGAGTGATGGCATCATTGCAGCACTGCTATATGCTGCTCACATGATCGGCATCCCTGTGAGACTGGGGGTCGATCGTGTGGCTAGGAGTCAAGCATTTTTCTGGAGCGTGAGGCACTCGTTGTCTGGCCTTGACTGTGCTGTACTGTTGAGCAAGTGGTTGTCCAAGTTGGCTGAAACAGTTTCCGAAAGCCCGCTGAGTGGTAAATTATTGTGCCCTTTTCCAAACGATGTCCCTAATGCTGACTGATTGATTTGTGCAGATAGCGAAGATAGAATCTTGCATTGGGTGAGATGCATTGTGGAAGAGGCGTACACTGTCGTTGACTTTGAGCAAAGCCATGATCAAGAGATTGCAAACCTTCTTGACTTCACAGACCCCCGGAATCTATCTCTGGCTGTACTGAAGATATGGGCGCATTTCTTTAAGAGCAATACGCAGTGGCTGTTTATCAACATCATCGGAGTAGGTTTAGAAAAGTATCGTGAAATCCTTATACAGAAGATGTGATTGGAAGAGTTGGAGTTTGTGTTTCTAACCCTACGGGAAACAAGTACGCCAATCAGTGGCATATCCTTATCACTCACTGTGCTGTTGATATTATGATTATACCCCTAACAGAATTCTACTTTGCAATCTCAATGTGTGCTTCTAATAGTTCTCCCACCGTGACCTCGTAATCCTGTAAGAGCTTTGAGCATTGACGGACCATCTAGAGCTCAATATCTCAGGTAAAAGCAGCTGCGATGCACTCGATTAGCGAACTGCGAAGTACGGTCACTCGATCCGAATTCTCAGAAATGTTGGATTCTATCAAGAGCTGGTATATTCCAGAGAGGCTATAGCAGTATTCAAAGTCTGCCAAAGTCAACAACCCTTTATTTGCTTATAATATAACATCCTAGTCTAACTTTGAGTCTTTGGCAGTAAAGCACCCTCGGGCGGCTGATTCTTCTTCTTGAACTCGTCACACATCTGCTCCATCGTCACCCACTCAACACCTTCGTGCTTGTTGATATACTCAATCAATCTGTGTTTTCCGTCAGAATTTAAACTACATTCTAGGCATTATATTTTTCTTACCTCTCATGCATCAGAAGAACGTGTGGTCGGCCTGAAACGTCGGGATGACATGTAATAGGGAAAACACAAATGTTGTCGGGATCATCTGCCATTTCCCGGTAGAAGTAATCAAAATGATCTCTCCACAGATCCTCAACGTCTCTTGAGTTAACCCAGCCGTGGCTATTAGGGCTGCCCTTGATGAACATCATGGGAGGAAGACTGTAAAATAAGATTAGTATCTTGTGATTTCGTTCTTTGTCGCCAAGGATAAAGCATACTGCCGGAGGTGTTAGCATATCTATTTTCAGCCATCACTCAGATATATGTTACTTACCTCATCTAAATACCAGTTTGCAGGAATCTCAACGAGACCTGTTTCTTGACCTTTGACTAATGGCTTCATCCAAGTCTCGGCCTTTTGTTTATAGTCAATCTTGGTCCAACTGTCGCCGGTCCGTAGCCAATACATATGGCAGTCATCATGAGACATTGAGTGGTCATATTCGATGCCGTAGCTAAGCATCAGATCTACACCCTCTCGGCTAGTTTCCCACCAGGGTGCCACAGAACCGCGCGGAGCTTTGCCACAGAAGTCGGTTAGCATCTTGTGTGTTTTATCCAAGACATCCCGCTGCTGCTCTAGCGTCATGTCTGACGGGTTTTCATGCGAGTAGCCTGTCAAACAACCAGTCAATAGGAAATACATTTAAATTTTGGACTGTCTCACCATGAAGACCAATCTCATGGCCTGCATCGCGTACCATAGCACATTCTTCTGGAAAGGTCTCAAGGCTGTGTCCAGGGATAAACCAAGTTGCCTTGATATTGTACTTATCGAACAACTTAAGCATGCGACGAGTTCCATGGGTTCCAGCAAATAAACCACGAGAAATATCACTGGGAGAGTCCTCGCCTCCGTATGAGCCTAGCCATCCAGCGACTGCATCAACGTCGACACCGTACGAACAGAGGATGCGTTTAGGCATTGCGTGGGGCTGATGGATAGATTTGATGAGACTGAAGAAGAAAGGGTCAAAGGAGACTAATATGATGGCACAGTTGTAGGCGATAAAGATCGGACGTCCTAGAGGTGGAATTTGAGACGAAGGCTGGGATATGAGGCACGAATTAACAACTCAACTGCCGAGTACTTGACTCCAAGACTGTCAGATAACAGTCAGTCTGATAACTAACTAATCGAGGGGTAATGACGCTTATCGGACGCCATGTCCTATCATGGGGTACTCCAAGACATCCCCAGGAAACCACACCGACGCTAGTCTCCAACTCCAACGCTATACTCCAACTTTCTTATCATGCTCCCTCTACATCGAGTCAGGATCTTCCCCAGAGTTGACAAGGATGTTTTACCCCAGACCTTATCATTAGACTTGGGCAGAACGACCAGGTTTTGATACAGACTTGGTGTGTGCGTTTTGTCATGGCTCTGCTTGGCTAGTCAGACCATTGGTAGTTATTCGAGTTTCGACAAGAGAGCCACTAACGGTGATGGACAACTAATAATAGGCTGAAGATCTCCTGAGTTTTTCGAACCTACTAACTCGCTCTCTTGCTTCACATCACCAACACATCAGTCATGATCAACATATCTTCTGCCAATATCAGTTCTTCTGAGCCAGAGATTACCAAGGCTGACAAGCAGCCATCTGGCAGGCTTAGTAGTAGTGGTAGCATTGAACTTGGACGACAGGAGAAAGTCGATGATGGCGAAGTTTTTCGGCAGGGTGATGGCGTTGTCGATTTCCGAACTGTAGGATGGATCCAGGCTTCTGTCATTTTCCTCAAGGGTATGTTTCACAGTTCGCTATTACTTTTCATGTGCTGATACAGTGCTAGTCATCTTCGCCACTGGTGTCTTGACCATCCCTTCAGCCATGTTCGTCCTCGGTGCACTTCCCGGTGCGATCAATGTCCTTGGCTGGCAGGCTCTGAACACGTACTGCGCCATTATTCAAGGCAACTTTCGCAATGCGCATGCGGGCTGCCATTCCATCGCCGACATGGCCAATGTTGTCGGCGGTGCATGGCTCAAGGAGGTCGTTGGAGTTCTTTTCCTCGTCACATACGCCATCGTCGGCGCATCCGGTATCTTTGGTACATCTGTGGCTCTCAATGTGCTGTCGAACCATGCCCTCTGCACTAATTGGTTTATGCTTGTTGCGACAATCGCTGTTCTTATTCTGGCAAGTGTTCGCAAGTTTGAGAAAATTGCTTGGCTCACATGGGCGGGCTTTCTGACCGTCTACATTGCTGTTTTCATCGTCGTGTAAGTTCTCTCTACTCTTAGCTCCTATTCTATATATTCTTTTACTGACGAGCTTTTTAGTGTCGGTGTCACTACCCGCGACCGGCCTGCTGCTGCTCCTCAGACCGGAGACTACGACTTTGGCTATCACGTTATCGGCAACCCGACTTTTGTCACTGGTATTACCTCTGTGGCTACCATCTTCTGCTCTGGTGCTGGCACATCCGCATTTCTGCCTGTTATCTCGGAGATGCGCAAGCCCCGAGACTACAATAAGGCTGTCTATCTATGTATGGGCATCGTGACTGCTTCGTACCTGACCTTCTCCCTTGTTGTTTACCGATACTGTGGACAATGGGTCGCTTCTCCTTCCTTGGGCAGTGCCGGTGAGACCATCAAGAAGGTTGCCTACGGCATCGGCCTCACTGGTCTTCTGGTCAGCGCTTGTCTCTACGTTCACGTTGCTGCCAAGTACATGTTTGTCCGTCTTCTGCGCCATTCAGAGCACTTCCAGAAGAACACCGTTACCCACTGGGCAGTCTGGCTTGGCTGCACATTTACCATGTCGGCTGTCTCTTTTATTCTCGCATCTGGAATTCCAATTTTCAACTACCTCCTCGCTCTGGCTGGAAGCCTTACCTTTTCGCCTCTCGCATTAGGTCTCCCAGGATACCTTTGGATCTACGACCACCAGCACTATCGCCAGGGAAAACGGTGGCAGATTGTTGTATACTATCTCAACTGGCTGATGATTGCACTTTCTGTCTTCTTGACGATTGGAGGAACATATGGAGTTGTTCAAAACATTATTGACGCGTATGCGAATGGTCTCATCGGAGGAGCCTTTTCGTGCGCCAACAACGATAGGTAATCTAGCACGGCCAATGCTGTTTACAACATAGGTCTCAGCACGGCATACCTATGATACAGGATTGCAGTTTATATACATCATCTGGCTTTGAAATAACACGTTTAATTCCCAATTTGTTTCATTTCATTATTCATCGGTGATATCCCACCACTCTTGCTCAACGTCGAGAAAGTTATAAAGGGACCTATTATGCACAACAGATCTGCGACTCGCATGAATGCTAGGAGGAAGCCAGAAGGAACGGACTTTTCATGATATGATACTCGATTTTCGTTCTTGAAGTGAAACAGGTGTCTTGGCAATTTAGGTTAAATACATACTTGTAAATCTACCCTAGACTCAGCCTGAGTGCATCTGAAACAAATTTTGAGATAGACAGGTCTAGTCTAATTGATAACATATCCGCCATCCACCATCATCGCAGATCCCTGCACAAAGCTAGCTTTACTACTGGCAAGGAACAAAACACAGTCAGCAACCTCAGCTGCTGTACCCATTCTGCCCATTGGCGCAATATTGACTGCGGGAGCTAGAACGTCGGCTTGTGGCCGTGTCATGGCTGTGTCAATAACGCCGGGGCAAACAGCGTTAACGCGGATAAGATCCTTGGAGTACTAAAATGCATGCAGCATCAGAGACTCGCTAAGAGCTTGACTTTGGAAGAGGTTTGTACTTACGTCTATGGCGTCGCATCTCGTCATGTTGATCACGGCTGCTTTACTTCCGCAATAAGCCGCTAGAAGTTGATCGAAAGGTAAGTAGTTGAAGCTTCATAAGTAGGGAGACTCTGACGTACGTGCTGCTGGACGGCCAACGACTCCTAGTTGACTGGCAATATTAACAATGCTTCCTCTGGTCCCAGGTCTACCGTCGTGAGTCGGCAAAGGCTCTTGCTTTAGCATTTGTCGAATAGCCGCGCGCGATGAGAGCCAGCATCCGCGGTAATTCACATTGTTAATCAAGTCGAATTCCTCAATGGTAGACTCATGTGATCTCTTATTATTACTCAAAACACCTGTGTAGTAAATCAGTCAGTAATCCGTCACTTGTTCTAGCCCGTTAGATCGAGAGCTACTAACCAGCTCCGTTGACTACATAGTCAACCCGGCCAAACTTTTCGATAGTAGTTTTGTAAAGATTTTCAATGTCATTCTCTTTTGAGATGTCAGTGGGGACAGCAATGACCTGAATGTTTTGGTTTTTCGACATGTCGTTGATTGTGTTTTTAGTATCCTTCAGCTTGTCTGCATCCCGGTCTGCTAGAACAATACGCAGACATTTTTCACGAGCAAAAGAGATAGCAGTTGCACGGCCGATGCCTGGGAACCTCGTCAGTCGTTGTTATTATTTTGGACCAGAGTTCTCACCTGACGCGGCGCCAGTGACAAGTGCAACGCCTTTGAAGATGGACATAATGCCAGGGTTAGAAAAGACTTGATATTCGTTGGTCAACTCAGAAGGGTTGGGCTTTCAATGGCATCTTTTTTCTCTCTTCAAGATCTGGATGATAGTCTACAGAAGATGCTTATCGAAATGCTACATAGTATACATAGAAATCCCACTCTTGTTATCGGTTATCGGTAGTCAGTCCGGATATGTCTGCGACAGAATGACGCTAAGCTCCAAGTCTGGCCTGAACGAGGAGTTGGAGTCTAGTTCCATATGTCGGAGTAGCGCTTTCATCCCTTCAGCCACGCTAAACTAGATAAAGATAGCGATTTTCGAGTGTTCGCATGTCTCCCTAGTTTTGGGATTGACGAGGCATAATACACTTATGTACTTCGTGTCGAAAGGTAAAAAGATGGAATCAACCTGAAATCCTGATTAACCCGAAATTGATGAAATTATTCTAAACTGAATTTAGATAACAAGAGAAGATAAACTACAGAGAGGTGCCTTGGATAAGGATTAGTGTAGATAAAGGAATCAGGATCCAGCATTATGTCCTCCTAGTGACACCCAGGGCAATCAAAACAACCAACATCATCCCAGATTGAGAACCAAGACGGATCTTTATCAGTATCAAGCTTTAAATCCCCAGTCAAAGATAGGCTGAAGCCCATCCACTTGCACCGCCCGTCCTTGTATCCAGATGCCTTACACCAGTAGAAACCCCGGCAAATAGCGGCGCATTTCTCCGGCGATGTTTGATCAGATGCTGGGTACTGATCGATCATTTGATCGCCAATAACATACATGCCGGCTATCCAGGCACTGTAATTACAGATTTTGCCATCAGGCGTACTAACGCGCTGGCATGTGTCATCGTGGGTGTAAGCGCAATCGGCAACATCAGACTTGGGATCTGAATCTTGACAAGTATCACATTCCGTGTAGCAGCGTTTGTCCAGCCAAGCAGTTGTCTTCCATCCATCTGCCTCTGGCGTAAAGTCATCTTTGATCAATGCACTACTTATGAAGTAGCATCGATTCGTGATCATGTTATAACCAGCTGATTTGCAGTTGGACATGCCTTGACAAATGGCTACACATTGTTCCAGTCTACCCTGGGCAGGATAGTCTGTACGTGACTCGGTCCAGACGTCACCGCTGTAGATGCCTTGCCATGAACAAAGTACATCCTTGGGGTAGTTGAACCGATCGAAGTTGCACATTTCACCGTGGCTGTACTGGCAAGTTGGGCTGGGCTCTTCAGAAGTGGTGGTAATTTCCGATGTAGTGGTAGTCTCTTGGGTTGTTGATGATGGAGCTTCTGTTGGCTCAAGACTGGTATCTGACGACTCTGAGAACCCATCTGAAGTTTGCTCGGGCCATTCTGTAGTACTTTCGTCGGCAAAGGTTGGTTCCAAATCGACACTAGTCTCCTCGCGAGATGGTAGAAGGATAGTTGGCTTCGAGACAGGCGTACTCTCCATACTGCCAGTACTTGTCTCAGGATGAGGTAGCCAATCAGTCGTATTCTGTGGAATATGTCGAGTGGTAGGTTCCCAATCATCTGATGTAGGCTTTTCGATAGAAATACTGACGTCCTGGCCAGTTCCGGAGGTAACCGGGTCAATGGGCTGGCGTGTTGGGATACTTGGTTGTCCAGAGGTCAGCTGCTCGGTCGGACTATCAGGTGCATCATCTCCATCACCAAAGTCAAGCTCAAACTGGTCAATGTTTTCTGGTGTTACCCGACTAGACAGAAAGACAGAGTCGACGTATAGTAACGCCAACCCGTTGCCAGAACAAGTCATGGAGATGCCAAAGTTGGCACTTCGCGAGTCTGCGATGACTGTGGTAAGAACCCTATTCCACGAGCCACTTACACCAGAACTGCTAAAGAGACCCATAGTGTAGAATTGGCGATTTCCCAGGTAGGCACTGATGCTACATGACTGCTGTCCGACAGTGATGACAACATAGTAAAACTGAACAGTGTAACGTGTAGTTGTGGACGGAGAAAGATTGTTAAGCATCTGGAAAATGCTTCCTAAGCCACCAGATGCTCGCTTTCGTACAGTGGTAGGGACAGAGTTGGACCCCAGTGCTGCACAACCGTCATCAGGACTGCCGTCTGCCTTGTAGCAGTCAGACTTCTGTTGCTTGGCAGAACCCTCACTAGACCAAGCAACTAGACCAGAACCAGAGTTGGAAGACCTGGCAAATCTACCGTTGACCACGGCGTTTGTAATGACGCCGCCAGGTACAGGCTGAGTTGCTGTGGGAGAATCAATGGTGGTTTCCGTGGTTCGATCTAAGTCTTGGGGATCACCAGTGAGTGACATTGATGGCGTACTGGTGGGTTCCGACGTATCGATCTCGTCAGATGGTTGAGACGTAGACGTGTCGGAAGGACCAAGTGGTATATCACCTGTGAATGAGCCCGTTCCAACAAATGTTGGGAGGAGGGTGGGCTCATCGGAGGTCTCTTGAGGTGTTTCTGTTACATCCGAAAGACTCCCAAGGGATGTTGGAGCAATGATATCAACATTTGAAGACGTGTGATACGCCGAGGTGTTGTCTGACATGCTAGTCTCCGCAGTTCCAAAGTCTGTAGTCGTCGCATCAAGACCATCTAATCTACCATTGACACATCGTTCCGCTATTGAGATTCGTTAGTGCTTGGTGCCCAGAATGACGGTTATGAGTTACTTACCTGCATAGACATTGAGAGCTACTGGGACGCAACCAGACGGCTGTGATGAAAACACAATGTAGACTTGGCCATCGGAAGACGTTTGGCAGAACGAAGCGTGACCGTTTGGCAAGGCCGAATTTGCAAAGGTCAAGACACCTCCTTCAGTGCTGAATGTTGTCGTGATCGGGTCAATGGGCAACGCAGGTGATGACTCAAACGTTTGGTAGTCATCGCCAAGATACGCAAGGGGTATACCGTTTTGAGATAAACGACCCTGACCGAGAACAAAAACAGTGGCGAACGTGCAAATGTCGGGGTTGCCATCACCAACGAAGCCTCCAACATCTCGTTTGGTATTGCTTCCTGACGGTGTGACAAGAAGAATGATGCGCTGGCCAATTGGCTCGAAGCTCGCTGAAGTTGGAGCGCTACCAGTGGCCGATGAAGAAATAGTGTTAAAAGCAGATGAGGGTATGGCAGTACCTCGAGTTACGCTTGTCGAAACGAATTCAGAGTCCGAAGAGTTCGAAGAGGGACGAGGAAGGGCGCTTTGATAAGATACAGGAACAAGGTAGGTTGAAAGATAAGTGATGCACCAAGCAGCAGGGTCTTGTTGATGGATGTCTTTCACATCAACAGCACTGACGATGCTACTAAGCAGCGCAAAAGCTGCGAGGTGACCTTTCATCTTGAGAGTACGATGGGAACAGAGCTTATTCTGTCAGTCCTCTGATGGGAACATCTGTTTTTCTAATATTTATCTAGATCAAACAAACCAGATGTAATTTGATCTAGCTATGCAGTTTGTTGGTGGCGGCTGCGTTAACATGCGAAAGTTGCAAGGGGTCCTCAGTAACCGACGCCATCATTTGATTCTATGGTCTGGATTTC
Organism: Fusarium armeniacum; assembly: GCA_013618295.1. NCBI lineage: Eukaryota > Fungi > Ascomycota > Sordariomycetes > Hypocreales > Nectriaceae > Fusarium > Fusarium armeniacum. The sequence goes on along the minus strand of JABFER010000090.1, from coordinate 211,838 downwards.
GGTCCTGAGTTTAGAATTATTTTAAGGCTGAGACATTCTCCTGATAGAGTGGGAAAGCCGATCTAAAACTCATGCGATGCCTGGTTACCCCTTGCTGCGATGAGACAAAGGCCGGTCAGCTAGCCACGAAGCATGGGAGGAATGTTTCTGCTTAAAATGAGTTGTATACAGAAACTTTAGCCTGTACTTCTCCAGCCTGGCCGTCCTACTCCTAAGTAGGCTATTAGCAAGGTCTGGCGTGCTTTCAAGATCTTGTTCTGGTATCCCAATATTACTTAGGTAGGTCTTTTATACGGCACAAACTTGGCCTGGTATAGATAGGGCTATCAATGCTACTATGTCCTTTGTCTTGGGAGGGCAACCTTATCACGCCGTGGCATCCATGCTACTGGTTCAGTCCACGTGTTGTACGAGAGAAACAAGGACGGAATAGGGACGGGGAATCCGTCAACGCCTTTTTTGCAAGGGCCTAAAAGGGCGTGGCAGAAAAGGAGATATTGAGACCTAGGCGCCTAAAGCTAAAGCTAGGCGCTATTCTCATCTTAAGTATGAAACAGTACAGGAGTAGGGAATCAAAAACAGGACCGTGCTTTAAGCTGTAGCCTTCAGTAGCCAAAGCGGACAAAAGCAGGGCAGCCAGGGATTTCAGCTCAACGCCAGGAACGCTAGTCTCAATCGGTAAAGCTCATCTATAGAAGACTCCGAGTCCTACTCCCTTACTACTTGAGACCTCCTGACAAGAGAATATCCTGTCCTGTAAGATATCCTGTCTTTGCCATCCTGAAACGGTCAACTCTCTGCTATTGATTTGACATGGGGGTAAACTTACATGATCGCCACGTTGGCGACCTCAGCAGGATGGCCTAGACGTCGAACTGGAACACTGGCAGCGATGGCGAGGCCTGGATCTGTCTCTTTGAGTTCCTCCAAGTCTGTTTTGTTTGTCCATGTTCTGTAGAGTCATATAAGCATGATGAGAAATCGAGTCAAGACCGTCTCGAAACTCACGTTGATTTTGGAGTAGGAATCATGTCGGTAAATCCAATCATTGCGGGAAGAATCTGAATCGATTTTTAGCACTTGTATAGTGTTTCTTTGTTTGACTTACGGCATTGACAGTAACTCCTTCACCAGCCAGTACAGTAGACAGATTCTTACCCATTGAGCTCGAAGAAATTAGCATCTGTTCCATTCAAAAGCATGAAAGGAAATTCACACCTTAAAGCACCCTTGGTAGCTGCATAGTGACACCCGTTGATTCCACCGCCATGACTGGAAATACTTCCAATAAGAATCACACGCCCCCAGCTTTGCGCTCGCATACCTGGCAAACAAGCCTTTGTCACAACAAACTGACTTCGCGAGTTAACTTCCATGACAGTATCCCAGTCATCTTCTTCAATATCTTTGATATCGCGGATGCGTCTCCCAAGACCGGCGTTGGCGACAAGGATGGACACTGCTTTGTGCTTGGCTGAAATGTTTGAATGCTGAAAGACTTTGTCAACGAGACCGCGAGTTTGATCTCGTGAACTCAAGTCGGCTGAAACGCATGGGAAGAGCTGTTCAGGATATGAAGACGAGAGCTCTTTGGATAAGGACTCGACTTTATTCTGCGAGAGCTTGTCAGTCAACGGCTTATGATACGTTGGGAGATCTTACCAGACTGGAGTTACAGTGCAGCACAACATCACAACCCTCGGCTGCTAGAGCTCTAGCGATAGCAGAACCGATACCGCCACTGGAATTAATCAGCAATAAACTCTTTAATCTGCTCTTTGGAAGACGTTACCTGGCCCCAGTAACGAGTGCAAGTCGCCCTTTCACCTCGTTGTCAACTTCACGGATCTGATATGTAGTCATGGCTGCAAGTTTGTCAAGGGATTGATTTTACTTTGTGACGATTATCAGCAAGTAAACAAAAGACCAACGCGACTTGAAGAATAATGATTGATCATAAAAGTGTTTTCCGAAGTTCTCGTCTTTATCCGAAGAGGGGTTGTGGGGAATCTGATAAAGGCAGATCTCGGAGGGAACACCGGAGGCTTACATGATGGCTTGACCTCGGTAGCTGGTTCAAAATACGATGTCGCATAGGATCAAATCATGTCATTGTTAAATCGTAGGAAACAAAGATCAGGATTGTTTATCTAAACCACTGCTGTTCTGTGAACATACATTATTGGAGTCCTGTAAATCGTCGAAGAATGAAAGCAAAACCGTGCTGTTCCATCGATTCCATGGCATGCCGGCATCATCTGTCGCCCCTTCATTTGCACCCTCTTTCGGCTACCTCAGCGTTGAAACAGCCTGTAGATTCCTTAACCCTTGCTCAAGAATCGCTCAGTTCTATGGAATGTAGCATTTCGTCGATTGCTGCAACAATTTCTTTGTTGGTTTGCGCGGATGTCTTTACACGAATCCCATACTGCATAGCATGAAGCGCAGAAACTTGCTCAAACTATAACGTTGCTTCGTCAACATCAACAGCTTTCCCTAGCCTCTTCATGAGATCGCTCATGCTTGGGTGCTTCAGAAGTGCTCCATGTTGGCCTGCAACTGACTCCAGAGCTCTATTTGCGCGGGCTACTGATGCCTCTAGATACGACTTGATGGCAGATAGGACCATGCGAAACTTGGCGGAAGTAACTGGCTGAGAAGTTGTTGGTTTGATATTGATCGCTTTTTCTAACGAAGTGAGAGGACAGTCGTTACTGTGCCGTTTGCAGAAAGGCAGAATCGTCTTGACCTTGTGCAAAATCACATCGTGATGAGGCTCGGGTTCTAGCAATATTATTAGTGTTGAATCGGTATTAATCTCAAGGTCACCTACCCTGATTTCCTGGATCACCTCAATTGATTGGGTATGGGAAAGGCTCGTATCGAAATCGAAGAAGTCAGTCGCCTCATCGGTCCATGTATGAGGTCCGTATTTGAGAGCCGTGCTGATTTTCTCACTCAGATCCGTAACCAGGGAAGCTCTCATCCGAGTTTCGGTTCAGTGATCAAGTGCTGCAGCTTTTCAACGATTTCCGCTCAGCATCTTGACACGATTTCTCGCATTTCCGTCGACATTCTGCTAGAATCCGGCGTAAAAGAAGATATGCTCGCCGAAGAATGGTAAGTTCTTCCAGTCGCGCCTTGCCTTTCCTCTGAGAAGGGGTTCGTGTTTTGGAATTAATTACGAGAACTGCGGGCATCTTGATAGATGCAATGCGGGTCCGAGGTTCCGAGGTTTACTGCAGTGCTTTGCGGTGACAAACACTCGTATGAATTATGAAAAGTACCAAACATCGATTAACTCTTTAGATGCACTGTCAGGTCCATTGCATAAAAACCGGTACTGGTTTAGTGGCCGATCGAAATATTAGACTAGCTTTAGTGAATATATAGCCTAAGGGGGCTAATATCTTCGTCTGATCTGTATCAAGTCCTTGTTCTTTTGCGAGACACGACTGACTGTTCGCTTGAACTCTTTTTGCGCGCTCTTCTTTCCAGCATCTAGCAACTCGATAAGACCTCTCTGATACGAGATTTCCAACAGCAACGGCTAGGGTCACAAATCTGAGACATTGTCAACCTCTTGAACATGGATTCGATATATTTGACCTAATCTAATGTTATTTCACTTGATGATCTAGGGCGTTATCCTCACACCGACACGACCTTCCTGCATCTGCAGACTACATAGCATGCAAAACTCAAGGATGCGCATGCTCAACAAACTCATCGTGCCTCTCTTTGGGCTTTTCAGTTGTGTTGCTAGCTCTTCTGAGATACCTGTCGTCGGACAAGTGTCCGTGAAGGGCAAGTTCCTTCTGCATCTCGTGAGCCACATGGACAGCGTTTCCACCTCTAGCAAAGATATAATCAACCTCTTCAAGAGCTAGATTAGAAGTTTCTGGGTATAAGAAGAAAATAATGGGCACGAAAACTAGGTTGGTTGCCATGAAGATGAGGTAGGCTTTCCATTGAAGACGATTGATGAGGATCGGTGTGATCATAACCTACCACTTGTTAACCGGGGCGTTGGTAAACATCGAAGACATATACATACCACTGTAAAGTTCCAAAGCCAGTTTGAGCTAACACCAATAGCAGTGCCTTTGGTTCGGGCATGAAGAGGAAGAATCTCAGGGACGTAGACCCAAGGAACACAGTTCATGCTCGCACCAAAGATGAGCATGTACGTAAAGAAGAAAGCAACCGATCCGGCAGCAAAAGACCTTCCCCTAGATGTATCGTCTGCTTGGGATAAAAGTGCGGCTACCATCATCATGGAGAAGGAAAGTCCAGCTGATCCCCACATCATGGTTGATCTTCGTCCCATCTTGTCTAAAGCTAGAGTGGGAAGAAGCGAACCGATGGGGAACATGAGTTGGATACATCCTGCGATAATTTGGGCGAGTCTGTGTTCAAGTCCAACATTGTTGGTCAGAACGGCTTTCATGTGTTAGTGTCTTGACTGTATGTAGCACTTTAGAATTAGTGCTTACTTAGAATATAGTAAACCACCAGATTGATACCGCCCGCTTGATTCATAAACTGAACAAACCAGGCCAGGAAAACTCGATATCTCGTGCGGATTTTATCCTTCCTGAAAGTCGAAGCCCAAGTCGTGGATCCTTCAGCCTCAGCCTCCGTGGATAATGCCGCCTCGATACAGTTAACCTCTCGTATGATATCGGGATGATCAATAGGCTTGTCGTAGATAGCGGAGAGCACTTCGGTCGCTTCTCGTCGTTTCCCATGATTGAGAAGCCAACGTGGAGATTCGGGTACGCCAAATACGACAAAAATAACCCAGAACGCAAACACTGCTTGGAAAGCGATGGGCCAGCGCCAAGCGAAAGGTCCTCCGACGAAACTAAAGGCAAAGTCCCACCAGTAGGCGAATGCAATACCGATACCGACGAACATGACTTCGGCTGAGACAAGACGGCCTCGCTTGGTGCCTTCGCAAAGCTCAGATTGGTACCTCGGGTGTGTCAGTAGCTGATGGATGCTAGTGTTATATGGTAGACTTACATAGGCACTGTAGAGGTCTTGAGTCCAGTACCAACACCAGTAACGATTCGCCCGACGATAAGGTGGCCACGCGTAAAGGCAGTTGCTTGTAAAGTAGCTCCCGCGAGAATCCAACCCATGGCGACCCAGATGGTCCATCTGCGACCGAGCTTCTCGCCAAGAACGAAGTTCATGAAGCAGCCGACGAGGCATCCCAAGTTATAGCTTGAAACAATGAAGCCGGTTAGAGTATCTCCGGGGTGTCCAAACTGTCGCAGCCAGTCTTCATTTTCAAGAATACCTCCAAAGACGCCTTGGTCATAACCGTATAGAACAAAGGCGCAGAGACAGCATGATGTGACTGCAAGCTGCAGCTTTTTGCCGCGGCCAAACCAGGTTCTCATGGTGAATCGCCAAAGCACAATATGTAGATATCGTAACAAGATGAAGGTGTGAATATTTTCAACCACAACCTTAGACGAGGGGAATTGCCGGTTTATGTACGAGAAACCATCATCATGGACTTCTAACCGAGAGTTGTTATTCCCGGTCGCTACTCTTACTGTTTGGCCGAAAACATGGGGAACCCCAGAGATCAGCATCGGTAGCATGGGACGGATGATTCAATTGTGGAGAAGGGGTGAGTGCTTGAAACTTCCATCTTGGGCAACGCCGGTTTATCTGCCTCGTTTGATCGTGATAGGCAATGCGAAGCGGTTGGAGATGCAAAGTTAAAAACAAGTTTAGAGAAGAAAGCCGTTAAGGTTGCTGTAGTGTTTCTTCTGTTCAACCAATGGCGTCGTCATTGTCTTTTGATTTACCTACTGACTCCCCTATTGGGACTTTTAAGCGATGTTTGCGTTTGCCATGGATTGAGCCCAGCTTCAGTCATTGTTCCCTATACTAAATTTGGAAAATAAGTTGGATCATTCATTTCTAGGCCAGTGGGTTTACCATAGTTTTGGGAGGGAACCATGAATGGTCAATGGTCTAATTTATTCTGTAGCCTAGAGTCGGCCTCAGTGGCGATAGTCGACAAAGTGGTTCTGAAATTGGGGCTCAGCATAATCATGTGCATCAACACAGAGACTAATTTGACGAATGGGATTCTTTCCATTATCATCAGCGTCTTGGGCATACTGACACTGTTTTCCATCATCAAAAAATTCGGTCTCCTGAAAGATAGTCAGTCAAGCGGCACATTGAACCTGTTTCAGTGTCCGTAATCGCCTCGTACTAACATTAATATGGAGTGAATCCAAGTTCCACAATCCCATGAGGCTGACCTCTGTATAATCGACTCGGTCTAGACGATAACCCTAGTAAATGAGTAGAGTTCGCTCTAACCATTGATATATCAGAACAGGGGCAGCAAAACCAAGGTTTTAGGGGTATCTAATATTTTTAGTTAGACGATTGGTTGAATCTCTAAGAACCCCCAATCGACATTGGTATCTTGGCAAGGCTGAGTGTCAGATGGAAGCAGGGGCAACGCATGGTTTGTATCGTTTTGGGAAAGATGATACCGACCATTTTTACTTAGTTTTCATACACAGCCAATCATGTTTCATATGTCTTCTGTCAAAGGAAAAGATGCCTTCTGGGGGCTGGGGCGATCCGATTCAACATGCTTGCTTGAGCCACAGCCGTTGTATGTCAGACAGGCGCGAACACTTCAGCTGGGCACAGGCCAGGGTCCACTGTCAAAATTGAACTAACCGCAAAGGGATGAACCCAGCGCTCGACATTTAGATATCAAACCTACAGAGAGTATATTGTGCGACGAAATAAAGAGTATATAAACTATCAGTAATAGAGTTAAAGATGAAAATAAATCAAAATCAGATAGCAGTTCACCATCAGTCAGTGAGTTATAATCTTCAAGAAAGTCAGGTCCATCGCTAAATGTCCAGTTCGTTCAAAACATCACTTACACTTACACCAAACCACAATGATATTCCCTCCCTTCGTCCCATCTCTTCAAGATGACTACAACATCGAATCTCCAAGTGGTCTCTCTACTCCTGGAACCCCATCTGAAATCTCGGATCAAGTCCTCAGCATTGGCTTTCCCCAAGCTATGCAACTTACATGGACAAACTCATCTTCCACCATGGCCCTCTTCATCTCCGAGCCAGGCTCAAGTGTTCTCTACGCAGCCCTGATGCCACGCGGACTTCAAGGCCCTGTCTATCTGTATCCGGGTTCTGAGTTTGTTGGAGATGCAATGGCATCTTGCAACAAATCTGGCGAACGTTTTACTTTTCAACTTCCGGGTGTCCCCAGTTGCCATATTTCCTCCAACCAAGTTACCATGTCCTTTCACAGATCGAGATCAAACCCTCGGTACAATTTCTCTATGAGGGTTGAGCACGAAGGGAGTCGCAGAACTGAGTATTTTGAGTGGCGGATCTCGTCTGAAGCGCAGAGTGGTTTGTATAGTACAGTATGGGAGCTCGTCTCTCTGGGACGTAGTAGCAAATCCAGTTCACATCGTCCCAGGAGCTCCGATATAGTTGCCATGATTTATGAAAATCACGGTTCATCTATACAGCAGTCAGGCGGGTTTCAATTTCTAGGCAGACCTACTACAACTTATATGGGGTATCACTGGACTCTTATGGCTCTCATGAGCGGTATAACTGTATGGCAGCATGCGAGTAGTGGTTAATCAGGGAGGTAGAGACTTGAGGAGAGCATGAATGTGTGGAAGAAGAATATGTCGAAGGAAATAAATTACGATAGCCGCAGGCAGCTAAGTATAAACTATTACGTCGCAACTCAGCCCTAGTGCATGTCTCCCCATAGAATATGATACGCAGTCGTCACCCCACGATAAATCTTCTGAATCTCAATTTCCAACTTTTTGACTTTCTCAATAATCTGGGTGTGGTCAACGCTCGCTTTGCTCTGCATGCCATTCTTTAGCTCGCTCAGGATTTCGCCATCGAAAGTCTTCTCTATCTCTAAAAGTGACCTCTTTGCTATGCCTATAATTTCCCCGTCGTCGTTAGCATAGCTCATTATAGCCGAGTCGGAAGAGGAGAAGAGGGTTAGGAAAGAGGATTTCGTACGAAGTGCATCCTGAAACGGTTCTCCTTCCAGGAGGAGATCTTGATTCTTCTTATCTTCGTCATCATCTTCATCATCCATGATGCCCTCGCCCTTGATCAGTTGAAGTCCTTGTTGCAACACTTTGTCTAATTCGACCAGCTGCATATCGATGACACGGATGTCCTGGGATAGCTTCACTTTCCTCATGGAAAGCAAAGGTCTCTGAAGGCGGGCAGTTTCAAAAAGAACACAACGTGCAAGATGAGAATCTTTGCGAATGGCGCCCAAGACATCCGAGATGGTCAAAGAGACCCAGATTCCAACGCTGAGGGATGGTATACGGAGATCCTTGGGTTGGTATGTGGGTAGCGATATGTTGTTGAAATCACTGAGGAACCCTTTAGCAGGGATAATAGCAGTGTCATCTGTGTTGTGGTTCCGTCCCCGAAATCTAGAGGTAGCAGAAAACATGTTCAGCGATGTATGGGATTCTCTGAACCTGAAGTCACGTTGCTGGTTGAGGTGAGGTTGGTCCTGTTAACAGGTAGTATATACTTCCAGGAAATTGATCGATAGTAGCTTGGTGTCGACGAGGAGTACAAGTAGGGTAAGTAGCTATTTTCAATCTAGCTGATGATTCCTAGAGGCTTGAACAGGTCAGCAGTAACCTCTTTTCCATCAGGTATCAGCCTCAGGCAGACAAAATTGGGTGTGATCAACATTGAGACATCGAGTGGCTTACGTTAGTTCGGCGCTTCCGTGTCGTTTAATTTCCTGGATATATACGGTATTCCGGTGATAATAGATAGTTAAGGTACTTGTTAGCTTAATTTAGTATCAACATGCCATCCCGTCTACCAAGTTCACAACAGAAACACCAACCTCGATGTTTTAGAATACGAAGGAATAAATAGCCTGAGAGTCTAGTCTAAACAGCGCGAACTGCCTTACTAATTTCATCTCTTATGTTTCTGGCAGCCAATCATTTTGACACCCTGAGGGCCACGTCAGTACGTAACAGCCACAACAGCCTCATTTTATGATCTGGTTCGAGGTCTCAACTGTTTGGTTGTAACTTGAGTAATTGATCAAGATGGAGCGAGAATTACCTGAGCCTCAAACTCAGGATCGAATTCAGGATCAGAGCGAGGATCAAGGCGACCATGACGAGTCCTACGGAGAGCACCTTTTTAGATACACATTTGACGAACGACGGCAAGAGCCCCGTTTCCTCATATTTCGAGGCCTCCAACTCATGAACATCTTCAACATGCAGAATGACTTGGCCAAGCTAAAACACGACATTATGACAACAAAGACTGCGGAGCCACATCAAACTGAATCCCTTACCAAAACTATGCACAATTACAGTATTCCCAACCTATATCGATTCTTGTGAATACCGGCTAATACATCGCCTCACAGCAAATGCAATTCGCGACTATGAATATCTGACCCGTCTTACCCCCATCACTGGCTCCCAAGCGCGCCGCGGCCGACTGGACCTGGAACGTGTTTTCGGAGACGAATCCTACCAATTTATTGACGAAGGCTATGGCTACCGTCGTTTCGATGACCCTTCCCTCCTCCCGACAGATAACCTTCGGGAAGTTCTAAAGGGTCTTCTCCCTCGCTCAATGACATATACAAGTTACGACTTCCATAACCGCACAGAGGAATACTTTAATAATGAGCCTGCTGAGCAAGTATCCCCGGTGGTAGATAGGCTAGCAAGGTTCTTAGTAGCATTCTTGGGGGGTTCAATGTTGGTTGTGCCGATGCTGGTAATGCGGCTGCTAGAGGTCACGATTGTGAAGAGCCTAGTGACAGTTAGTGTTTCGGTTTTAGCATTTTCGGGGGCATTGTCTATTTTCTTCAAGGCTAGTAATACTGATACATTGGTTGCAACTGCAACGTATGCGGCGGTATTGGTAGTCTTTGTTGGAGTTTCGGGATGATACGGGGGCAACATTACCAGCCCGTAATGCATGAACTCATAAGAAAGGTGCAGGTTGATACCTACCTACCTATGGAGAAGTATAATGGGTTCTGGGACAGGACACTAGACTAGCATTGTAAACAAGAAATCATCTTCTTGTCTCTTTATGATTCCTTTTCTTTTTAGCACACCCCCGTTCTGTTTCTGTGTTTCATACCACCATTCAACGGAGAACATATTACTAGATCTTCTAGGTATTGTCCATCGTTATCAATCTTTGCTAGGGACTCATTATTATCTGACATGCAGCTTTGATCCAGATGACCCTCAACTGTGTACGGGAGGAATTGACCTCTGGGGTTAGGGTATAAAAATAAACAGCCTAAGAATTCTGAGCTAAGTAGCATAGACTGACCTAATTATTTTGTTTCTTATGCTCCCAATGGCAGCCAATTTTTCTGATACCCCTTACCCGGGTAAGATAGGTAGTATTCCGAGTTAATCGACCTCCATTCATGTCATGTCTCATCTCAGCAAGAGGTCAGCCCTACGGCCAATTTACCGGCCGTTTGATAAGGGGCACATGAAATTAGTCAGACTCACCAACATTGACAGTATGGAAATCCCTCATTGATCACAAAAAAAGAAAGATCTGGATGGTTCTTAGACATACATTCGTTCATCGGACATTTAATTTAATCGACAGCCCTACAAGTTGAAACAAACATTCCGATTGTGGAGCCCTGAGTAAGCTTGTCGATCCCCTGTCACTGCCATACTTTTGTTGCTCTGCCTTGTCCGCCTCCCGTTAAGGCGCAGTCAAATTCGACGTCAGGTCACTTCGCTCATCACCGAGGATCGTCGTTGGGTGGACCCTTTGTCTTGAGACATCAACGGCATATAAACGAGTGAATTATTGCAAGGAATCGAGCTTCAATAGCGATGTCCTTTTTTACAAATCACCATGCCAGGAACACCGTCTAGTCTCGGCTGCGATGGGTGTCGCAGGCAAAAGAAGAGAGTGAGCAATTATTCCTTGCTTATCACTGTCCAAAGTACCTGACTCACATGAAAAGTGCGATCAAGCCAAACCAACTTGTGGAAGATGTAGACGCGTCGGGATATCATGCGTCGGGAATGGCGTCAAAAGATGGAAATTTCATTCCTCTTTTCAAAGCGAAAACAGCAACGAACAAACCCTCATCAGATCATCCCCAAGCCGTAGCCCAAGTAACGCCCAGACCAGAATATCATCTTCACTAGTCCATATCCTTCAGACCGAAGACTGTCGTTTCGATATTCGCGCGTTCGGCGGGAAACTCATTCCAGAACTTGTGGCCCAGATCGGGTACAACGCGGCACTTGATTCATGTGTAGCCGCCATGGTTACACTTTATAGATCTCATCAGTGTCAGAGTTTGAGGGTGGAAGGGTTGACACACTATGGAGAAGCTCTGGCAGCTACGAGAAAGGTAATTGTTGATCCGAAAGAACCTATTAGGATGAAAATGCAAGTGGTCTCGGTCATGTTTGTGTGTCATGTAAGTTCTTCTTATGACCTGGCATATCGAGTCGAGTTGACATATCGACAGTACTGGATCGATCGTAAATCAGTTGAACAACATCGTGAAATAATATCAGTTCTGTTCAGAGAAGCAGTTTTGAAAAAGCAACTCGATGATCTGGAGCCATACATGGTTGGATTGACACAGTTGGCAGTAAGTGTCAAGATATACTGTCCGAGTGGTTACATGAACTCAACTGACTACGTTTATAGGTCCTAGCAAGCTTTTTAAATCCCCAGTTCGAACTAGGGCCATGGTTCTGGGAAGCATGCGAAACGATAGGCACTCCTCGACCTGTCAAGTACCACCAAGGAAGCTTCATCAGCCTAGAATCAGGAACACTAGCTGAGGTTTCCATTTTTATGCGATCACCAAAGAAACACCTTCACCAACTTCAATGTATCTACAACGTTATCCAATTCGAGATGCCAAAGGTTCGACGACTCATCGCAATGGCGACGGCGGCAGCAGCAGCACCCAACGCACAAGCTATGTCAAAAAGAGTCTGCAGTTCGTACAGATTTGCATATGCGATACTCCTCGCGATGACTGCAGTGATCAACCACACTCTTCAAATATGGGATAAGAGTCTTGATCTGGTTGCGGATGTACATGATTGTGTTGATGAATCTATTGCTCTGGTGCAGCAATGTGAGAGTGCTCGTCCGTACGGGGCCATGTTTGTACCTGAGTTTCTTACTATGGTATATGCGGCAGCAACAGATGGATACAGGAATGATGAGATGATGGGTGTGTTATTGGATTATGAGAGCGATTGTATCGGAGCCGACTATCTGGGGCATGCTTTATCGGTGAGGGAACGACTTTATGCAATGGAAATGCGAGAGACTGTGGAGGAGATCAAGCTGGGATTGGACACGGGTCTTGAAGGAGGAACGCAGGTTGCGACAGAGGAGGTTGAACAGGATTATCAGGCAGTTAGTGAATGCACAATACTATAGCCGAATGACAAGACAAATATGGTCAATATGTTGACTCGAAGGCATTGTGTCTTGGAGAGTGGACATTCGTAGATACAGCTTACAAGTGGCAGACCTCGACATGTGAACCCCCACCGCCCTTCCATCCGTCCATAGGTGCCTAGGTAATCATGCATAACACGATTTCAAGTGGTTGAAACCCGGGGACTTTTAGCTCCCAGAAGTGTATCTGTAACTCTATATCTGTCTAAACACCGACCCTCCCCGAGATATGCCCGTTACAGACCATCAACAATGGCTATTCTTGCCTTTCAACAACCTCACATTAACAGAATAGCTTTCATCCGTTAACTAGTGCCCTAATTAATGACAACATTTTCAACCTTGCATTTCCGAGCCTGATCTCCCTAACGACTACCCATGCTCTTATTAACCACTCACAGTCACGATAATAACCGCATCCGAGGAGTGTATCGGGTGGACCCGGGCTGGATCTGGGGAAGACGTGGTTAGCGGATCCAGAGACCGACTTTTAGTGGTTAGGTGCTAATTCCCCCAGTGGGCCGTTTGGGCTTGAAATCTGACCCGATGCTCCCCGCGGGAACGGGAAGCAGTCGGGCAAGTCCAGTGGGAGCTCCTACATTTGCATAGCCCAGCGTAAACTTCCAGGGCATCTCGATACCCGGAACACCGATTCCGCTCACCTGAGCCGACAATTCGAACAACGACGGGATAATAATTCCTTTCCCATTCCCATTTCTTTTCTTCCTCCATATCATGTCCCCCAGATTTCAAAATGACAAATCCAAACAAAGTTGTCAAACGTCAAAGCGGTCGGGACTCCAAAGGTTCGTCCGGTGGCGCTCTCTGCAAGACTTGCACGCCATGTCGACAAAAGAAAGTCCGTTGCGACGGCACGCGCCCGCAGTGTGTTGAATGCAGCACCAACAGTCTACCCTGCGTATACCCTCACGATGCCCGACGAGAACCCAGACCTTCCCGCGCTCGCGTCCAGAGCCTCGAGGCCACCGTCGCCGCCATGCTCGACCACATGAAAGCCGCCGGTATCCTTTCGCCCGAGATGCAGTCGACTTGGACGGCTGAGCTCATGGATACCGACCACCCGTCTCGCGCTTCGCAGGATTATACAACACATGGTTTGAGTCGCCTTGCTTCGACTGCTGCGATTGCGAGTCCTCTTCCGACTCCTACGGCTTCCACGGTTGCGCAGGAAATGAGCGCTAGTTTCTTGTCTTCGCCGCCACGAAGCAGCGTTGGTCCGACGGACGGAGATACAAAACCGAGACTTGATAGCTTCAACACGATCCTCTCTCGAGCGAGTCAAACACAACTCGATTCTGCAGAACTTGCTCCCGTGAAGTCTGTTCCCCGACCTATAAGTAACGACGGCAATGGAGATGGTACGGGATTGTCACCAAGCGAAGCTCGAGTCGCTGGTGTTTTCCACGAGAACGGCTATGTGTCTGCAGTCCACGGTCTGGCCAGTATCATGAACCCTACATCTCGCGCGCAACACCGAGAAAACATCAACAAGATGACCCGAAAAGGCGATGATGCTATATCAGCTTCTAAAGCTCGGCTCATAAGCAATGCTGCGCTTCAACGGCAGCGAGAAGCGCGCATGTTTCGAAACCCGCGAGACTTGATGGATCTGGACGGAGTAGACCCCGAACTTGCCAAGCATCTTCTTGACTTGCACTTCAACCGACAACATTATGCTTACCTAATCTCATATCGCCCTGCTATTATGGACAGTCTTGCCAGCGGTGGTGGTCCTTTCGCCAATAAACTCCTTCTCAATGCCATTTTCTACTCAACTTCTCTCTACAGCGACCGTCCATGTCTCCGCGCTGACCCCGACGATCCTCAAAGTGTTGGCAGACGCTTCTACGATCGATTCCGTGAGCTTCTGGTAGATGAACTTGACAAGCCCAGCATTCCTTCTGCTCTTGCCCTGCTACTCACAAGTGTATCCTTGGTATCACAGGGCAAACCAAGCGCTGGATGGAGTTTGTCGGGAACAGCACATCGTATGATTATCGATCTAGGGTGCCATTTGATGCTCGGCCCCGATTATGAGAGCACCGGCGGTGTCAACGAGCAGCGTGTGCTACGGACAGATTTGGAACAGGAGATGCGCAAACGTCTTTATTGGGCTGCTTTCACAACCGATGCTACTCAGGCCTTGTATCTTGGACGGCCTTGCATGTTTGCCTCGGCTCAGGCTAGAGTACCCCTGCAACTGCTCGATACCTTTGAAGAATTGGAAGAGTGGGAGCCTTATATCGATCCCAAATCGCCAGCTTCAGCTCCTCCGCCGTATGGTCGCCAACCAGCTCACGCGGTGTCAACGTTCAGCAGTCTAGTGCGGCTTTTGCAGATTTCGACGAGAATCAATGATCTTTACGGAATTCAGTGCGTCAAGTACACAACCGAGTACCTCCTGAACAAGAAGGAATCAATCGAGAGGGAGTTTGAGAAGTGGCAGAGCAGTCTCCCCAGTCACCTGCGCTTTGATCCTGATGACACCACCACCGTTACGCCTCCTCCCCATCAAATCACCCCACAGTGAGTCTACCCAACTGACCCCATGTCAAAATGGAGATACTAACAAGGACGTTTAGTACGACATTCCACGCTCTCACCATTCTACTACACCGTGCTTTCCTTGAAGAGGGTCATCTCAGACGCCACACTGACGAAGCCATGAAGCGACGAGGTGAAGAAGCTTGTATTCAAAGTGCCCTGATGATCCAGAAGCTCGTCCGCCGATATCGCGAATCTTTTACTCTACGCCGTGCGCCATTCCTGCTTTCATATGCAGTGTATTCCGCCGTTATTGTCATCCTTCGCCAGGAGCGTCACGAACGAGGTCAATTTACAGAACCCATCTCTTTCTTCTGGACATGTCTCAGCGAACTGCAAGTCGGCTGCAATTTCGGTCTCAAGAAGCCCCTCAGCGTTCTACAGGACATGGTTCGCGAGTTCCAGACTAGTATCAAGGAAAGCGGCACTTCTGGTACGGAGCAGCCTCAGCCAGCTGGCCTCGATGAGAGCTTCTTTTTCCCGCTCGCCATGGCACCGTCAACAAGTACAATAGCGCCCAACACATCCACGCCAACGGGCGCTTACGTTTCCGCTTCTACATCGGATTATATCCCAAATATGGATCACTTTGATCCCACGTTTGGTCACTCGCCAGGTCTTCTTGACTTCTTGAACGACCAGGAGAAGGATATCTCGCAGGACGCACTATACGGCCTGTTTGCCCCGTCGCAGCCTTTCCCGTGACTGTCGGGCGAGCTCGGCGAGACCTTTTTTGCAGGACCTGCTCCAGCAGCGTAGGCAGGCTCCTCGAGGCGTGTCAGATGCTTCGGTTCGCCGGCTCGGTGATTCATTTTTCAAGCCTCATGCAGCCGAGGCATATCAAGTTCCAGGCAGATGGTTGACATTGATCTGCCAGAACTTAATTACTTCCACATGGGAAGACAACTTACAAGGGACGAATCAACTCGTATCCAACAGGAACCATTGCATATATATACGTAGAATCTTGGTTATGGATATGGGTACGAACTGATGAAGATTTTATTGTTAGCAGCATTTGCTGAGTCTTTTCCCAAGCGTATAAACTCGGAGGCGTTTAAAATTATTCAATTGGCTAATCTCCAATACACTTTTACTATCCATGGCTTTCATCTGGTGATTTTCATCCAACCGTTTCTTGTGTTTGTTTGTTTGTAAGTTGGTGTTAGTGTGGTTCACTGATGCTGGGCTCGGCGTCAATTTATACGCTCTGATTTGCGCCCTTGAGCAACACAATTTTGACCGACTCGTTGTTCATTGCATTCTACAGATTTTCCTCTCCAATTGTTTATTTTTCTAGTTCGTTAGTGCTCACTGTTGGATGGGGTTGTACATCAATAAGTGTGTCTTTTGGATGAGTCATCAGCAAACAATTGATGCTGCGCCTGGTTCGGCATTCTGCTAAGGAATACAAAACTAATACCACCGCGCTCGAATTCATTTTTGATAAATCAAGTCTCGGTCTCTTATTCTGCCATTAATACCACGGATTTACAATCGCAATGTCTACAGAAGGTCCTAACCCACGTGTTGGCGTCGCAGCCCTTATTTATGCCCCCGACGGCAAGTTTCTCACTGGCAAGCGAATGGGGAGTCATGGAGCAGGTAAAATATGCGAACAGGCTTGATATATCTACACATCTAATACGGTATAGGTACCATCCAACTCCCAGGCGGTCATCTAGACTACGGCGAGACCTTTTTCGAATGTGCAGCGAGAGAAACCCTCGAAGAGACAGGCCTTCAAGTCCGCGCAGTCAAGGTCGTGGCTGTCACAAACGATGTTTTTGAGAGTGAGAAGAAGCACTACATCACGATATTTGTGCGCTGTGAGATGGTGGATGAGAACGCAGAGCCTCAGGTATGTTACAGTAGAACGAGTGAGAGATCAAAGCTAACACCATGGAACAAGATTCTTGAGCCGCAGAAGTGTGGGGGCTGGTATTGGAAGACGTGGGATGATCTGAAGGAGGTTTTGGCTGGTGCTGAAGAGGAGAAATTGTTCTTGCCGCTGGTTAATTTGCTGGGGCAGACGAATGATTTGGAGAGTTTGAGATGATGAGGGCTGATCTGTCTACCGTTTATGAAGCTGGGTTATGTGATTGAAGAGTCAGCTTTAGGCTCTAGATTAGGGTAATCAATGGCCTGAAGGTCCCTTCTTAACAGCATAATCTGATATACCTATTCCACTTCTTGTATCTCGTATGCCCGAATTTTTCAATATCCTTGGGATAAGCTTCTGGTGAATGCAAGGTCTTTATAAATGTCTCACTTTCGATTTAGATCCGGGGTAGGTCAATTGGGAGCGTAGGTTGTGCTGGGACACTCAATTCAGCTCAGCTCTTATTTTGTACCCTGTTCATACATGTCAAACAACTAAAGATATGAAAACTCTATAGAAGATTTTGTCCCTAATTCTAGTGAAATCCATGAGAATGAGAATTTATTTACAGAGTGCTAAGATGATAAAAGTCGAGTCTTGGAGGATCTCTGCCAAATGCCATTAAAGCGGATATGCAACTATCGCGATTCGCGATTCCAGTTAAGCTCGGAGCTCAGTTACCATGATGACGACTCCCCTCTCCCCACGCACCAAAATCCATCTACAACTGCTTCTCAAAAGCTTCACCCGCTCTCCCCCCTCCAATGTCATAGCCGCCAGAATAATCAGCTGCGCGAACGCGGCATGCAAAATGTCATCTCTCGCCGAACCTCGTCGCCCGCGTCTTCTCGCCCAGAATCGCAAGCTGCGTCACCTTCGTGGAATATGGCTGCGCAATTTGTCATTTGCGCCCACGAGCCTTAGAACGGCAGACGACGGCGATCTAGCAACGAGTACGAACAAGTTGCCCGTTCTCAGGGAGACGGGCCAATTGCATCCCTCGCGATCGTCGGAGAGCTTGAGGAAGGATAACGTGCGACATGATGCTTTGCGACCTCAGCAGAAACGCAGGACGAGCTTGAGCTTGGCGCATGTGAACCCTGTTGCTAGGCAGAAGAATCTGGAGATGCTATTTGAAGGGTCTGTTGGGGACGTCTTTTATTCGTTGCATGTGGATAGCAATGCTGAGCCTGTGTACATCAGCGAGGTGCGCGAGCGAGCGACGGTAAGAATAGTGTCAATTGAGAGACAATCACAATTGCTGACTGTTTCTAGAGCTTTAACTTCAAATTCTTCAGCTTGGAGAACTGCCCCCCGGCCATTTCAAGATGCGATTCCTTGTTAATACGAGTCTGGGCAAGGAGACCTAAAGCCGAGACGTGGACCTTTCTCCTCGACGAATCAGTCGATCTGCGCCGCCTCAACTTTATAGGAACTCTCATGGACCGAAACTTTCCCCCAAACGCGTTGATATTCCACCTCGAAGACGGAGTTTACTCTTTCGACTTTCCCAATAAGATATCAGAGCCGAAACAAGCACCGACAGTAGCGACGTCATCCTATACCGCGCTCATGAAGTTGGCCAACTTGGAGAGCTCGATAGAAGACGCAATGGAGACGCAACATAAATTGATGGAAGAAATAAATAATATGCTCGAAGACTCGCCGGTCGACAAGTCAGAAATAGCGCGAGAAGCCGTCTCCGTGGCGGAAAAGTACGTGGCCGCGCAACAGCGCTCTAACAACTTGGCGCAGAAGAAGCGGGATGACTTGCGGGAGTCTATAAGGGCTCGGCGCGAAGCTATCGTGAAAGGAAGAGAGCTCGAGGCCCAAGCGGAGACTGACATGGCTAATAACCGAGAGAAGTTGACTGTTTCCAAGGAGCTACTCGAAGAAACACAGCAGCAAATACGAGGGCAGCGAAGGCGCATTTGCTCTGACCTTGCAGATATATTCCCCATTACGCCCATTCCTAATGCGCCACCGCTTTCTTTCCAAATATGCAACATACCACTTCCAAACTCGACATACGATGCTTCGACTGCGAAACACATCTCCGAGGATGTTTTATCAGCTGGGCTAGGATTTGTCGTGTTACTCACGAAGCATTTACAATTCTACCTAGCGCATCCGTTACCATACCCGCTGGACTGGTTCGGCTCTCGATCATATGCACGCGATGATATTTCCCAATTATCAGAGAAGACCGTCTCGCGTAGGGAGTTTCCTCTCTATTTACCTCGTGGAGGATCCACCGCTGGACAATGGCGCTTCGAGTACGCTTGGTTTCTATTAAACAAGAACATCGAGGCTCTCTGCTCGTCCCAAGGCCTACGCGTAGTGGACATCCGGCACTCCCTTCCAAACCTCAAATACTTGCTCTACGTCTGTAGCGCCGGCAGCGACCAGGTACCAGAGCGCAAGAAAGGCGGCGTTCGCGGATTATGGGCGGGCAGACTCAAGGGGAGGATGTCTACCATGTCGGCCCAAATAGACGGCGATAATAGCAGCCTGAACGAGAGTCGCAGGGATAGTACGGACAGCGAGATGAACCACCATGGCGATGCGCTAAGAGATGCGCTTCTTAAGAGTAATGGGCATAACAAGACTGCTGGGCATGATAATAATGCGCACCTTGAGAGTCTGGATGATTTGCTTTCATTGCCGTTTGGAGAGGGCGACACCAAGTTTACACTGAGAACTAAGGGTCTGAGGGAGAACGTTTCAAGATGAGGAGTGGTTTGGCGGGTAGTCTTTTGCTTCACATTCAGCGAGGTGCTTGTAGGATATGCTTTTGATCTCATACATAGAACGGACTTATGCCTGGGAATCATATAAAAGCCGTTAACGTCAACCTTCCGAGACCGGTCAATCTATACTACTGGTGAAACCCACTTCTCACGTACATGCCTCATTGATACCTCACCATCTATCTACCCTTTCCTGACATAGCGTCCCTGTACGCCCGAAGTAAGACCGGGTAGTTCATCCCAATCCATGGAAACAAGCTCAAGTGACCTGTCAACTGCAGAGTCTTTCATGAATTATCCCCACACAGATCGTTACCCCGGATTATGACTGTGGGGAAGTGACGTCTTTCGGCCGCGGCGCCGAACGCCGTTGGGACTATCATCGGCCCCGAGGGCCGTTTTACACGGTAGTTGGCGTGTAAGTGCATTCGAGGAGGAGTATATATGCCTTGGTTGGGATTCCTGCTATGATGATAGTGTCCCAGAGACTTGAATAACACTGACTACGATGCTGGGTACTGCTCTTCTTGCGTTGGCGGCTGTGGGCGTGGCTTCTCAGGAAGTACCAGCGAATAGTCCAGTCGTTCAACTTCGCAACGGGTCATACTATGGCATTCGAAACTCGGCGTATAATCAGGACTTGTTCCTCGGTATGCCTTATGCTCAGCCTCCTCTGGACAACTTGCGGTTTAGACACCCTCAGCCTTTGAACGAAACCTGGACCGATGTTCGAAACGCAACGGAGTATCAGTCCAAGTGTTACCAGTATGGGTATCCCTCTGGTCCATTATCAGGTGGCTCGGATGACTGTCTTCACCTTAATGTCATCCGGCCAGCAGGCGCCGAAGAGGCGAAGCTTCCTGTCCTTGTGTGGATTCACGGCGGTGGTCTGGTCGGAGGTTACAGCGGAGATCCATCTTCCAACCTCAGTTGGATCGTCGATGAATCCGTCAAAATGGGCTCACCAATTATCGGCGTCTCAATCAACTATCGTCTCGGAGCATGGGGATATCTCTGGAGCTCTGCTGTCGAAAAGGCAGGCGAAGGAAATAACGGCTTTCGAGACCAGAGACTTGCTCTCCAGTGGATTCAAGAGAACATTGCTGCATTCGGTGGCGACTCAGAGAAAGTGACCATATGGGGTCAAAGTGGCGGAGCCCGTGGTGTTACATCTCAGTTAACTGCCTTTGGAGGCCGAGACGATGGGTTATTCAGAGCGGCTATTCTCGAAAGTGCTACTGGATTTCACACCAATTTTCGAGAGGAAGAACACGACGATGCACCGAGCTGGGACAAGGGATACAAATCGCTTCTCAAATCGACGGGCTGCGAAACTGCAAAAGACTCCTTACAGTGTCTTCGAGAAGTACCATCTTTGGAACTCGCAGAGATTATCGGAAATGTCTCGTTCCCGGTATACCTCGACATTGTCGATGGAGACTTTATACAAGATGACCGCTCAGAGCTAGTACGACAAGAAAAGTTCGTTCATGTACCGGTCATTAACGGTGTCGCAACCGATGACGGCGATTTCTTCGCCCAGAGAGGCATAAACACAACACAAGATTGGGAATCATACTTGCGCAAAGAAGGAGCCAGCAACAGTACCATCGAAGTCATATCCGCCTTATATCCCGATATTCCCCGTGTCGGTCTGCCTGCCACATTCAAGGGACGTCCCTCAGGAGATCTCGCTTCGTATGGAGCGCAGTGGAAACGCGCGGTTGCATTCGGAGGCGATAGAGCGATGCATGCACCCAGAAGGGCCTGGAATAGGAAATGGGCCGACACAAACCTTACGGCCTACAGCTACCGCTTTGACGTTGTATCAGGAGATCGTAATCCGGTACAAGGAGCTGGTCATTCTGTTGATTTACCGTTTGTCTTTCGCAACACGGAGCGTCTAGCCCAGCTCAACGCTACGGAGCCCAGACCTGGCTCTTTTGATGGATTGTCGGTTTTGATGTCGCGCATGTGGATCAGCTTTGCGAGTAATCTGACGCCCAACTTTGAGGGGATGCAAAGCTCACAGTGGCCCGAGTATGACACTGAGGAAGGCAAGAATATGGTGTTCCATATCGACAACTCTTCAGTGGCTTATGTGGAGGAGGATACCTACAGGACCGAACAGCTGGAGTACCTGGATTACAAGCTGTGGAAAACAGGACTACAGAGTGGTATATAGTAAATATACAAGGTAACACTTGGCTCGAGTATTGACCGCAATTTGATAGCTTGAAAATGACATCCAGGTACTAGAAAGATTCCCCCCTCGAAGCGTAAGGGACGAAATTTGTAGGTCATCTTATGCTGCTTAGACAAGACTTCTTAGGCTATTTATTTTTGTATCCTAAAACTCAGAGGCAGATGGCGACCATTATTCCACTACAACGAAGCCGTTCTAGAAACCACTGGCCTTATCTGAAGACACATCTATATATAGAAGGCTATTTACTCTCAACGAGCATAAAGAAAGTCTATAAGAAAAGCCTCAATTCCCACCAAAGAAGACCCCGCAAGATACCTGCAACAAATACCCCGATACTTATACTCTCGGCCCCCAAAGTCTCATCCTCTCAGCTTCAAAGCCTGCCTTATCCTCAGCAGTAGTCTTCAAGAACCCAATTTCCTTCCAGATGTGAATATACTTCCTCACCACAATCTCCGAAACAGGTCCGACAGCCGCCAGAGACTTTGAGTGCTCGAGTGTATTCTTCACATCCAGTACAAGACCACCACAAGCCATACGAAGATAAGTATCTTCTAGGAAATCTGCTAGCAAAGCGGCAGGGTTATCCTGTTGAGGCGCCTTTCGTACCAGGTCGAGCCACTCTTTAAATGGGACTCGGTTGGGGATGCGTAAAGCGTCGGAGAGAATAACGTTAACGTCACGCCATTGCTGACCAACTGGGTTATCAATGTGATAGATCGGATGAGGTACTTGGTTAGACAGGACAAGATCACTGAGAGTATCAGCAATATCGTTGACAGGCGTCCAGTTTAGGTTGCCTTCCACGTCAGGCAAAGCATTCAATGTCTGCGATGACTTTATGAGGAAACCAAAGTGCTCCATTGGGTTCCAATACCCGCTTGTCTTGGATCCAGCAATTTGACCAAGACGAACAACCATAGGACGGAACCGATTGGGGTACTTGTGAAGAGTCTCATCGAGCATTCTCTCGCAACCCCATTTTGCTTCGGCATAGCCATTGCCGAGAAGTGAATCGATGGTCGCTCTATCCTCAGGAACAACAATCTTGCCTGTTTGACCAGCCGCTAGGCCCCATTGACCAACAACACCAATAGACGACACCATCTGGAAGCTGAACTTGAAGTCCTCGGGACGACTGGAGGCACACTCGCGACCAAGATCGAGAAGGTTGCGGAAGACCTGGAATTGAGACTCGAAACCTGACAGAGGACGCTTGGCGCTCATGGGCCAGGCATTGTGAATGATGTGAGTCACATCCTGTACCAACGAAGAGTACTCGCTATCTTGAAGTCCCAATTTAGGCTTCGAAGTGTCTGTCTGGAAAATGCGCAGCTTGGACTTCAGGCTTTCTGGGAATCTAATACCCTTGTCTCTCATAGCTTTGTACTGGCGGGTCTCGGGGTTCTCTCTGTTTGTCCGATTGAGGCAGATGACAGTGCGAACATGTTCAAGTTGAGCGAGAGCGTAGACGAGATGGCTACCAAGACCACCAGACGCTCCAGTGACGAGAACATTGTTACCTTGCTTTTCGGTAGGTAAAGTAGAGGGAGCTGAAGTCGGCGCAGAAAAGCCAGCTGTGTACTTGTGGACGAGATCAGTGATGGCCTTTTCTCGTGAGGCAAGGGCAGAGACATCGCTATGAGTAACGGCAGTCTCTTCAGCAACAGCCTCCGAAACAACGGGTGCAGGGACTTCGGTAGGCTTGCTAACAGCAACAACTGGCGGTGCTTCTACCACACCCATTTCTTTGGCAAGCATGCTCCTCAAATCAGCAACTGTCTGACACTCCATAAACAACTGCTCATGTCGAACATCCAAGTCAAACGCATCCTGGAAGCGACTTGCAATTACCAGTGACAAAAGTGAATCAACACCGCAGTCGGCGAAATTGGTGTCATCGTCCAAATCAGCGCGCGCAACACCGCTTTCCTCAGAGATGATCTCGAGAGCACGCTCAAACTCGACTTCAATGGATTTCGCAAACTCCTCGTGAAGCTCAGGAGTCGCACTTCCAGTCGTGTCTGATTCTCTGCCAGAGTCGCTGGCTGCGGAGGATGAGCTTCCACTGACGTCTTCTTCTGGACCTTGAAGAAAGCTGCGTAGGTCTTTGACAGTGGGATGTTCGAAGAAGAGGGCGTTGAAGTCAAGGTCTATGTCAAGTTCCTCTTGGAAACGAGCAGATATCGTGAGACCTAAGAGGGAATCGATGCCTACGTCTGAAAAGGTGGTCCCATCTGTGAAATCGGCGATCTCGATACCGCTCTCTTCAGAGATGATGCGGATGGCAGTGGAGAACTTTGTGGGTTCTCTCTTGGCTGCTGGTTTGTTCTGTGCCGGCTTGGATTCTGGTTTGGCAGTTGGCTTGGAAGTGGCTTGGGGGCTATCTTGAGCCTGTCGCTGAGGTTGGCCCTTCTTACCACTCTCAATAGAGAGGATGACCTTGAGAACTCGGCGGGGAACGCCTTGGATCTGAGAGCCTGTCAGTTTTTTATGGGTTATACTAAAGGGCAGTACCTACCGCAATCTGACCAAAGAAAGCAACGACTCTGTCCTCATCGAAGATGGTCACATCGCCATACCAAAGCTTATCCTCGCCAGCATGCATTTGCGTATAAGTAGTATACTTCTTCTCAAAGTCCAGGGTCTCAAAAAGCTCTAGAGAACCCCAACCATGATTCATGTACACATCGACGTCAATGTCAGTATGATCATTACAGTTCATCGCGAAACCGCACGATTGGGTGAGGGCATCGATGACAGCAGGATGAGTATGGAAATCACCGTCACGCTTGACAGTACCAAAGCTGATCTTGCTGGATGCTTCAAGGGTTTCGCTGTTAAGTACAACTTCGTCTATGGCGCGGTAGTCATCGTGGAAACGCGCGAGGGGACGTATCATGCGATAAGCCATGGGTCGGTTGAAACGGGCGCTTTCACCTGTTGTGATTTGGTCACGAAGCGCTTGCATCTTTTGTTTGGTTTGCTGGGCTTGAGATTGGAGGGATTCCTGGTGCGTTCTGTCTTTGAAACGGACGACACATGCAGAGTGTTCTTGAAGCTTACCCTTGTTCTGTGATAGAGTTAGTATCAATACGCTTTGTTGATAAGACATCTTACGTCAAATGACATGAAATTGATCGCCACAGATTGAGATGACCAGTCAGCTTCAGCATGGGCCTGAATAGGCTGCTTCGACCCATCGCCTCGCAAGATCAAAGCCTTCGACACGGTCATGTCCGAGACAACAACCATGTTATCCTTGTTCTGGGGTTGGTACTTCTCGAGAAGATACTTGCCCAGCGTCAAACCTATGTCTGCGTACACGGATGGGGTACATAGAGGGATGCCATCGACTTCATGTCCTTGAACGAGTGGACTCAAGTCCTTGCGAGCAATATCCGCCTCGACAACGATGTGTATCTTGTTAGAGTCACCGTCTTCCTCAACAACACGATGAATAGTTGTGCTCTCAAGCTTGGGCGCATTGTTGATGACAAGAGGAGGATCCCCCTTTCGGAGTGTCCAGTCGTTGACGTACTTGATCCAGTAATCTTTGAGATCCCAGCTATAAGCTGGAAGAGCAACGACAGAGTGAGAGCCCGGAAAGCTGCTCTGGTATTCGGCCCAGTTGATGCTAGAGCCGGCATCGTATAGGGTCTTGAGCGCAGCAGAAAGCATCTCCCAAGGCGCTCTGCCACGTTGAAGCGAGGCAACACAGGTTATCTGCTGGCCGAGAGTAGGCTTGACCATTCCCGTGACAGCGGGATGAGGACCAACTTCGAGCATCATGTGGCGATCGCTGAGTGTGCCGTCACGATAGGCTGTTGTAAGAGCGGAAAGCATGTTGACGGGTTGTCTCGAGTGCTTCGCAAGATAAGAGGCGCTGAAGGTATCAATGTCCTCCACTACGGTACCGTCAAGGGGACATAGGATAGGGATATTGGGCTTCGAGAATGACACCTTGCTCGCTAGCTTCTCAATGTCTGAAACAACCGGCTCAAGCTGCGATGAGTGGAACGCGTAGGGAACCTTCAGTAAAGTAGTCTTGAAGTTCGCTGCATTGAGAGCGTCCTTGACCTTGGCGACCTGATCATTGGGTCCAGCAAGGACCGTCTCGATGGGGGAGTTGATGCACGCAGTCTCATACTCTTGGCCTCTCAAAGCCTCAGCGATCTCATCTTGAGACCCCTTCACCACGAGCATAGCATGCGTGCCGCGACTGCACTTGGTCTCAAGCAACTGTGCCCTTCCACCAACCAAGAATAGGGTATCGGTGTCTGAAAGTACTCCAGCGACATTCAGAGCGGCGTATTCCCCAAGACTGTGCCCGACGACCGCACTTGGGACAATGCCCCAAGAAGCCCAAAGCTTGCTTAGTGTGATCTGAAGGGAAACACTGGCGAGTTGGACTAGCGATGGCGCAAACTTGGCGACATCCTGTTCTTCAGAATCGATAAAGGGTAGCATCGAAGGGAAACCCAAGTTCTGAGCGATTTGGTCTAGTTGCAGAAGCTCCTTGCGAACGAAGGCATTCTCTTCGAAGAGCTGCTTTCCCATTCCTGGATATTGGGCCCCTTGGCCTGTGAAGGAGAACACGACCTTTGGCGCACTCTTGGGCCGATTAACTCCAGTGTTGTTCTCAAGAGCGGCTTCGATTTTGTTGCAAATCTCACTCGGAGTAGAACCTGAGATCAGAACCCGATGTTGATGATGGATGCGGCGAGCAGTGGTGGTGTACGACAGTTCAGCAAGAGAGACATTGGGATTCTCAGAAAGAAACTTGAGCATCGATCCCAAATTTCCCTGCAGGGAAACACCACTCTTGGCAGCAAAAGCGATAGGAAACTGTACTCTAGTGTCCTTTCCAGAGACAAGTTGCTTCTTAGGCGGCGCATCTTGTATCAATAAAGCAGAGTTACCACCCGCGGCGCTAAAATTGTTCACCATGACTCGTCGGGGTGTATCAAGACTAATTCTTTCCCATGGCGTAGGTTCAAATGCAATTCGAACATTACGCTCTTCAAAGTCTGTTGGGAACCGATGGTTGATCTTGGTCTTGATGCCGCAGTGTGGAACGATGGTGTTTTTCTGCATCATTTGCAGGACTTTGACGACACTACATACGCCAGAGGCTGCCTCGCCATGACCAATATTAGCTTTTGCTGAACCGATGTACAGCTTTTGGTCGTTTGTGCGAGCAAGCTTAGTATCTGAGACTGATGGTGCGAATGTTTCTAGAACTGAGGACATTTCAGTCGCGTCGCCCGCTTGAGTGCCTCTGTATCATTTTGTTAGTTAAAAGTAGACTTGGTGGGAGCAGGGAAACTCACGTTCCATGCATCTCAACATAGCTAACCGTGTAAGGATCAACAGCCGCTTCGTTGAGTATCTTGTTAAAAATGACGCGCTGAGCTCCGACGTGAGGTCTAGTGATACTCTCCGACTCAGCGGAATGGTTCGTATACGCGCCAAGTACAACACCTAGAATAGGATCGTTCTCAGCAATCGCATCATCAAGCCTCTTCATGATGATTGTTGCGACACCCTCGCCTCGACAGTACCCATCAGCACCGTCGTCAAACGTCTTACAGTTTCCTGTTCGCGACAGAAAGTGTCCGCGGTCAAGACCAGCGTGAAAGTCAGGGTTTGTCAGAACATTCGTGCCACCTGCAATGGCAGTATCGACGTCGTTTTGCCAGAGGGCGTTGCAGGCGAGATGTATGCCCGCAAGACTCGATGAACACGCCGTGTCGATGGCATAGCTTGGCCCGCTGAACTTGAAGAAGTAGTTGATGCGACCTGGGATGAAAGCTCTGTTACCACCAGGGATGAAGTACGTGTCGATGTTCTGTGCGCTGTTCGTTTCCATCCAATCGTTGCTGGTGACACCGTAGAAAACGCCTACACGATCGGGACGAGTGGAAGGAGTAGCGTCTGGGACTATACCGGCTTGTTCAATGGCTTCATAGGCTGTCATAAGGGCGAGTCTCTGAGAGGGATCAACCTGGGGAGCCTCACGGGGAGAAATGTTGAAGAAGCGTGCATCGAATTGGCCGGGATCATCAAGCCAACAGCCGAATGGTGTGGCGCCAGTATTCTTCGCCTGTAAATTTGCATCGACATGAGTCTTTTGATCCCATCGGAGACTTGGAACTGGCTTGTGAACATCTAAGCCTTTATAGAGCAGATCCCAGTATGCTTCGTTATCCTTTGCGCCGGGAAAGCGCCCTGACATGGCAACGATGGCAAGCTTGGGTTTACCGGTTCCCGAATCAGGGATATTTTCGAGAATGACCTTTTGACCTGTAGATGTAGTTTCAGGGACAAGAGAGCGTAGAGAGGTCTTCTTGAGAGCAGTGTAGATCAGATGTTCCGCGTTGGTACCGAACGGTACAACCCTGAACTGCTCAGCAGAAACGTCTTCCAGAGAAGCTTGTACATCCTCGAAGATGGACGTCCAGCGAAGAGGATGAAGTAGAACCTGAGCGACAGCGTCTTCTAGAAGTGTAGCGAAACTGCGTTCCTCGGGCTTGAGGCCTGTGCTTGAGAGAAGAGGGATCTGCTCAGAAAGAGCTGTAGCTTTCTTGAGCATCAAACTTGCGATGATTCCTCGCGCATTCTCCCGAGAGTAGAGATGCGGTGCATGATAAGCGCCATGAATTGGAATGCTTTTAGATGTGATACTCTTGCTGGCCAAGTATTGTCCAAGTTCAATAAGGCGCTGAGGCGGACCACTGACGGTGATGCCATTAGGGGCGTAGGCGCTTATATAAGGTCTGCTTGTCAAAGGAAGGTCCTGTAGAGAGCAACTGTCAGCTAATATTTCTTGTATTTGGCAATCTCCTTGTACGTACGTTCTCATCACAAAACTCGTCGACGCCTGCAGACGCGTTTTGTCCGGGAATCAGGAGTGCCCAGCTTTGATCCATATTCTGCGAAGGATCAACCCTTCTAGCAGTATCAGTAACAAGCAGACCAGTTCTGAAAGAGGCAACCACAGCGTATACAGCCATGGGAATGAGGTCTGCTGTGAAACTACTGCAACTAATGGCCGCAGCTGCAAAGGCACCTGTACAAAGACCAACGACTCTTGTACTCTGTGCATCATATGACGAAATACCTGCTTGACTGTGCTCTTGTTAGCAAGCGCTTAAACCTGTTTATATCGGGAAACTTGTACCTGATGAACGTCGCAAGTTGGTACAGAGTAGTCATGGCCATATCAAGAGCGATACATCGTTGACCACTCTGATCCCAAAGGAGAAGATCTTCGAGACAGGTGAAACGGGGAAGATCTCTCCGAATGCTATAGGGAATTTTGAAAAGCTCCACGCGGATAGCATTGTAGGCCTTGTTTAGGAAGTCTTGGAGGAAGAGATTGTCGCGCTTCTGAAACAGGGCCTTGAGATGAGGCTGGATCTCAAAGGTTTGGTCTCCAAAGAGATACAGCTTAAGATGGGAAGCCATAACAAAGGTGTTGAATCTTGTAAAGCTATAATGGTTGAAGATCTATGTGGTTTCTTGTCTATTGTCTCTATTTCTCGTAGTTGTCAATGAAGCGACGCTGTGCTCTTTTTATCTACTATTTGGACAGAGATGACACTGTTATCATTTTTATTTTCTCTTTTCTCATTCCCATTCTCACTGTCATCATCTGCTTCCCTCATACTGATATTCTACTCGGAATCCGATACCATCGCTCTATGCTTCATGTCTGAATGTCGTCATATCTTTGTCTGTTTGACAGGACATTGTCTCCCGAGTTGAGCCTCAGTAACTACCGATAAGGAGCGGATCTTCAGCCAGGATTATGCAAATCAGGGACGTTAGATCCTGCACCTCTCACCAAAAACAGGCGGTGGCCGCTAGGCTGATGTTACATGCAGCTTGTCAGACGGCAGCCGAAAGTGCAGTGGTAGGGTTACCGGGAACTATACCGGGGACTTGATCGGCAACTTCTTCCACTGTACCTTTTTCAGCTCCCGTGCTCAAGGACTTCGGATGCCGTGTAAGAGAGACTCGCTGTCAGAGTCGCATCATTAAAAAAACTTGATTACCTCGCGTTCCTCGCGTTTTACGTTTCATCAAATACGATACAACCTTAGTAGTCTTATCTGCATACGACATAACCTAACCAAAGATGAACAAGACTGATAGAGATTCTGTGATTGAGTATGCTACTCAGCTTAAACAGCTGGTGCATGATCCTCACAGTTTCCTAACCGAACTTGTTGTCCAGCAGCAGCAGTATTACTGCATGAGCTGGCTCTGTCACTTTGATGTACTTTCTTTCATTCCACTCCCTCCCAAGGCAATCTCGTATGATCAAGTCGCCATCCAAGCCAAAGTCCCATTGTCAACTCTCCAAGCTGTGGCTCGCATGGCCATGACTGCAGGGTTTCTCTGCGAAACCAAGGACGGAAAACTTTCGCATAATGAGCTGTCTTGTCATTTCGCTACAGACGTTCACATGAGAACACAGCTTTCGTACATGTTCAATCAGACTGTTCCTGTCATGGCTGCGCTGAAAGACGCCACTCAGCGATGGGGCAGCACGTCTGCGACGAATGAGACGGCGTATAACATTGTTTACAACACGGATCTGCCCTTTTTCCAGTATCTTAAGACTCATCCTGATTTGAATGAGTTATTTCATGCTTACATGAAGAGTCGGGCCGTATCTCACACTGGCTCCAATGTTGAGCATTTACTTGGTGCCTTCGATTGGAACAATTTGGGACAGGCTACAGTCGTGGATGTAAGTATCTCTCTGTTCGAAGACGACAATGGTGTACTGACCGTATACAGATTGGCGGCAGTAGTGGCTCGACATGTATCATGCTAGCCACAGCATTTCCCAGTCTCAATCTTGTGATTGAAGACCTCCCAGAGCCCATCCAGAACGCCCGCGTTCGCATGTCTGACCTGCCAGATGACATCAAGAACCGTATTGACATGATGGAATATGACTTTTTCACCCCTCAGCCCATCAAGCACGCTGACGTATACCTTCTTCGCACCATCCTCCACGACTGGCCGGACGCCGATGCTATCAAGATTCTGCAGGGTGTAGTCGAGGCCATGGGCCCTTCCAGTCGTCTGCTTATCATGGACATGGTTTTGCCGAAGCCGGGCTCGGGCTCCAAGACGTTTGAGGCGGCGCTCAGGCAGAAAGATCTCACCATGATTCAGACTTTCAACGCGAAGGAGCGAGAGGTGGAGGAGTGGACTGCTCTGCTTACGAAAGCGGATCCACGGTTGAAGATTCGAGCGATTGAAAGACCTGCTGGAAGTGAGTTGTCAGTTATTGAGGTCATGTTGGAAGAGGAGGTTGTAGATGAGTTGTCGTGGCATGCTTTCAACGGGTAGATTGTGATAGATTAGTGTCAGAAGTCGCGATGAATAGACATAATGTGGGATATGCTGAGTCTGACATTGCCTAGTTCCCCCAGTGAGATAGAAGTAACCCTCGTGAAAGGGTTAGGGCACCTATGCATATCGAAGACATAGTCTTGTAAGACATTTTCCACCAAATCGGGCGTCGACCTTTGCCCAGTGCAAATTGTCGACATGGACTGTCAAATTACATGATTGATAGGGAAGTCTTCACAGCTCACCAAGTTTTATAAAGACAATCAATTAACACACTCAACTCTACCTAGGTACCTTGATAATACAAGTCTCCCCCAAAACCCATACATAAGATCAATCACTAATACTCTCCCAACACCACTAACCAATCTAAGACCAATCCCCATCTTGCAAATCCTCCAGCTTCTGTCCAGCCTTGATCTGATCCTGTACCTCCTTCATCGTCCAATGTCTATACCGATGACCCTTGGGAAAGTTGGTGTTATGCAGAGGAATCTTCCCATCACTCATAACATGGTGCAAAGCCTCGCAGAACTTCTCATACGCATACGCCTCTGGATCATGGCTCCAGACCCATTTCGGATATCGCGACCGGATTAACGCTGGGTTCTTGGCAATAGCATCCCAATCCGTATGCTGCTTGAGCTGCTGGTTCACGAAACCCATCTTTTGCCCACACGACACACGCTGGAAGCGTAGCCTGTTGTAAGCCTTGGTCGCGTTGGCAGCTTGCGATTTGCCTGCGAGCTGAAGACACGTTGCAAGGGTCACGCCGTCTTCGATCGCTTGCGTCGCGCCGTTGCCTGATGTCGGGAGAAATGCGTGTGCGGCGTCACCGAGTTGTACGACGCGGCCTCCAGGTGATGTCCATTGCTCGTGGGGGTCTCTGAACTTGAGCTGCCAGTTTACAACAGAGCCTTTGGGGGCTGTCTTAATGAAAGCTGCTACGGCTGGGTGTACCGCGTTGTTCTTTTCCATGGCAGCTATGACTTCTGCCGGGTCAACGTCTGGAACCCAGGATTCGTTGGCTGATTCGTCGTGCTGTACAAGTTAGTTTGTTGTGCTGAATCTGGTGTGCATTTAGACTTACCGAGTGGATGAAGCTCCAGAAAGCGAGATCATGAGTAAGAGAAACCATGTTGTGCGAACCGTTACTACCAGCTGTCAGTTTATTGTCCCGTGTGCACAACGTTCAACTCACCCAAGCCAGAACTGCCAGATAGGCTGCCCCTTGGGATCAAAGTTCCACATCTCCTTTACCAAAGGATCTTTGAGCGCATGCTCAACCGGATATCCCGCCCGATAAATCGCCTTGCCACTTGTCGCGAGTGTTTCGGGCATGGGGACAATGGTGTTGGACTTGGTGCGCAACCCATCAGCCGCAACAACGATATCAGCGGTGCGCTTCTCGCCATTCTCGAGAGTGATACCTCCAACGCCTTGCCCAAGGTCCTCCCAGTACTCAACAGCCTTGTGTCCCCATTCTACCTGAATTCCCACACGTTCAGCTTGTCTGAGGAACGCGCGGTACAGCTTGATACGACTATGCGCATTGACAGAAGGGAAACCACGTCTT
Source organism: Fusarium armeniacum (assembly GCA_013618295.1). NCBI lineage: Eukaryota > Fungi > Ascomycota > Sordariomycetes > Hypocreales > Nectriaceae > Fusarium > Fusarium armeniacum. The sequence continues at coordinate 178,933 of JABFER010000090.1, read as the reverse complement.
CCTTTGAGATTCTCGGGGTCGTTAAACATGGGTGGCGCAGGACCCCAGATTCTCTCGCCGGTTTGCTTGTAATAGGACATGGCAACATCATATTGGCAATCCTCAATCTCGTAGCCCATGTCAGGCCAGTGTCGAAGCAAAAGGATTGCGCTGGGCTGGATCTGGACACTGTCGCCTGTCCAGACCGGTGTTGGGCTGCGGTCCAGGACACGGACTGTGTGACCTTTGCGCCAACATTCGAGAGCGCAGGTTATGCCTCCTAGACCAGCACCGGCGATGAGAACAGTGATGCCTGTCTCTGGGTAGCGCATAACCTGAAGGTCTATTCCTCTCTTTATCGAGTCTTCAAGTCTTTCTTCATGTGTTCTGATGGGTTTGGGCTGAGCATCGCCGTTGATGGAGATGCCGTTTGTATCTCCATTCAGGGGCTGGTTGGCGGTTGGGGGAACATCACCTGCCCCGTTGGTATGTGGTATGTTCATATCTTGGGCATGCATTTTGTCTGTTCAAATATCGATTGAGAAACAGAAAGCGAAGGATACCATCTTCTTAACAGACGGTTGCAGGTCTGTTATTTGAAGCCTACCACTATACTCTCACTAACAACGCCCTGCAGGGCTTGGCATCCTATTGTCGAGCGCCACAACCTCCAAGTTTCTTCGTGTTACCCCCATTACCGACACATTTCCCGAGGCGATTCCCATATGGATCAGCGATGATTGTCAAATAGTCAAGGCGCTAAGCTTTCCCGAATGATGATCCTGCCGAGATGTCCAACCAAGTTGAAGAAGGCGATATGTTTGCTACACAGCCTTACATAAACTCCTTGGCACGATCATAGTCGTCTCGATTGACTGGCCACGATATGGATGAGGTTTTCGCCGATTCGATCCTTGGGAGCAGGTATCCGACATGATACGGGATCCAATTCGGAAGCCGAACCGAAGTACTTGATCGTATTTTCTTAGCGAACAATTAGGTGAAAGAACCCGAGCCATGACAATAGTTGAATGGTCGTAGCATAGTGGTCGGGCTCCGGGTCTTTAGGTTACTCGAGTTACAACGATGTAAAGAGGTACAGCTATAGGGTAACAAGGTTGGGCAAGATGCTGTGTTGTTGAATGAACTTGACGCCAGAAACGATCAAAGCACCGTTCCCTCGTGCATCTGATACATACTAGACAGTGGCAGATGTGTGCGACTGGTTACCAGTCGAAATATATGGGCTCCTAGAGTGTTTCGATATTAGCAAGAATTCGTTGGGTGATGTTTGCTCGCGATTGGTAGAAAGATCGTCAGGTGGAATGAAATAAGTACATAATTCTGTTTGTAAGTATCTTCAAACTCAAAATTGAGTACAGAGGAGGGCAAGAACATATCATCATGAGAATGGGAAATAAGTAGGAATACAAGAATACCAACATACACTACCCAGTATTGAAAAGATATTCCTCCAGCTTCTTAAGTCCGTAAAAGTCATTCTCGCGCAAGCCTGTCTTTGCATCCTCGATACACCAGCCCGGAGTCCATCCCTTCACTATCTTTTCCCCTTCGCGTGTGCAGGAATCGAAGTCAATAATGACAGGACCATCGGATTGGTCTATCATGATGTTGCGTGGGTTGATATCGTTGTGCACAAGGCCCAGACGGTGCATATGAATGATGCCATCATAAATACCCTCCAAGCAGCGATACCTATCGAGTGGTACTCCTGTATTCAGGCGTTGCTCGAGGGTCATGGTATATTTCGAAAAGCAAAGCGCACGAATCCTGCCATCAACAATGTGAACCCCCCAATATTTGGCGATATTTGGATGGGGGTTCTTCTTGAGGATCTCGCATACCAGGGCCTCTGTCAAAACAAGCTCCTTGACCCCATTGTTTGGCTTGGCTGCGTAACGGTCTAGACAGGCGTACTTGAAATAGTAGTAATCCAGCATTCCCCCAGGTGCAGGAGTAAGAGACGACGTGTACTCTGGACAGACATTCTCAACAGGAATTGGGAATGTTTTTATAGACTCGACGGCAATTTCGAAACAAGTTGCTAGTGCCCAGGCGAACTCCCTTGGGATGTCTTCCATTGCAACGTCAGTTAAATCCAGTTGGGTTAGGTCGAGGTTGAGAAGGTCGGTCAAGCGGAGCCTTTCATATATTTCGAGGACAAAATTCTGATACGTATTGACGCGTACAGTGACTGACGTGCATAAGAAATTGCAGTCTCCAGATTCTTCATCTTCTTCCATCTCATGAGATACGTCGACGATCTCCAGTGTCGGCCGAGTCAGCCAGGTCTCATTTTCAGAGGCTTGTGAGATTTCAGTCTCCGTATAGAGTCGTTCCGTATAGGGTCGTTCAGCCAGTCTTGTAGACGGGGTAGCTTCGACTAGTTTATACCTGAGTGATTTCATCTCGATAGCAGGAGTGTGTTGATGCAAAATTGGTTTGTCGTAAGTGGTTGCAAAAAGGCAATACGAAGAGAAAAGGTTGGAAAGGAAAGAGAATGGGGGAATGTGTAATTTAAATAAATACTGTGGTATAGTGCCTCGTTAAGTTTCTGTTGCTCGGCCACTCTCAAGATAAGACCATCGTGACCATCATTTTGACATCCAACAGAACCTTAGGTAGTAGATAATAACCTAATGTTCCTTAGAACGGCTACCTACAGCTGCCTAATCCTTACCTACCTGGTCTACCTACCTACCTAGGTATCAACCTAATACATCATTTGAACCTTCTCGACTTTCCGTGGCACCATACGCGGGTGCTCTTTCTCAATAATGCAGTGCCTTTTATCTAACAAGCCGCCTGGGAACTTTACCGTCAGTCTCTCACTCCTACAACACCCCCCCTCTTACTCATCACTACCATAAATAGTCTCTCGTTACGCACATACATCAGTCAACCGTTATCCTACTCTAGGTACCTACAGTCGGCACTATGCCGATCGGTCTAGGCATATATGGAGGCCACCTTCTTAGTGGTAGGTAGGACCTACCGGAGAAGACGAAAGATGGACGCAACAAACCGCAGAGTCCAGAAGACAGAATCGTCAGCATGGTCATGGAGAAGATGAAAGGGAAAATCGAAGAAGAAGCCAAAAAGCTAGCAGCAAAATCCGCGTTAAACAGCTCCACCATGAAGCCACTGCCACCACAGCCTACAAACTTGTTTTCTCTCATGGACAACTTGAGAGGCAGCCAGTCGCACCCAATGAGAAGAGCTGCTTCTTTCTCGTTTGCTGAACAGCCACCGACCTGGGGACAGCCTTATTCCGGATCGTCTGCTCACCTCCATTATCATGAACAGCCTGGTGAGTCTGAGGTATCAGGTCTAAGCGGGATGTCTTCTGATAGAGTTTAGAGTACACACCTAACACCTGGTCGCCGCACTCGAAGCATTACACATCGGCAACATACGTGCCACCGCCCCCATACGGCCATTCGCCTTACGAGCCTCGGCTATCCAGTTCATCTTACCAGCCCTTCGCAGACCGTCAGCATGTCTCACCTTACGATTCCTACTATGCGGGTCCTGATCCTTCTCGCTATGCCACGGACTTTAAGCATCAGGCAACCTCAAGCAATTCGTATTCAAAGCGTCACGGGGTCACGGCCCCTCAGATTGTGATATCCTCGAAACCCTATTTGCATTCTAGATACCCTTCGGGACACGAATACCTTCGCACTTCCATCGGGTTTTACCCATATAATCCTGACCCAAACATCAACGGGCTGGCGTGGTTGGCAAAAAAAGGGTTCGAGACTCAAGGGGATATCGTCATCAATTTTGATGACTACGATGGTTTCATTCGTACCCACTGCCCGGATGCTCGGGTGCTGATGCCGTATCAAGATGTCCCGTCGAGACACTAGAGTGATAGACCCGAACACGTTCCCCCTGTGGCATTGGACCCTCTTCAGTGTACCCTAGAAGATAGCTCTACAGAATACTACTATTTTGTTAATTGTCTTCTGTCCAAGATTGAAGTTAGGTCAGTTTATGCTATCAAGATTAGACTTTTTAGATCATTTGTTTTTGTATCCTAAAGCTTAGACGCCCACTTTACGTTCTAATGACCATCATGGGATTCGGTGGCGCCTGTGGTACCAGGTGTGATAATTTGCAATATCTTGGCCTCCTGGATCCAAACTATATGATGTATCGCCGTTATAATCAAGGAATCTTCTGGGATCCATAGATGTTACCTAATATCATGATTTGGTAGGGCTAGATTCATCATGAACAAAAGTCTGTCTGAAATTCTTTTTACATGTCATTCTACTTCAAAACAATCTACTGAGTCTAAATCGCCGTTTACATTTTCTTCACCTTTTTTTAAACATTCAACTCAGCAGCCTTGGCCTTCTGGATGACCTCCTGGTAAGGCTGAAGCTTCTTCTCGAGCTTACCTCCAGGTCCACAGAACTTGTCGACAAGCTGAGCACTGCGACCGATGTAGAGCTCAGGCTTCATCATGTCGTCAAGATCAGCCCAGATGGGCTTGAAGAAGTCGGTCTTCTTGATTCGCTCGACCATGTCGTTGGGCTTGCCGAGACTTTGGACCTGGTGAGAGGCCTCGAAGGAGAGGACACGGATTTGCTCGTGGGCCCTATTGAATTTCTGTTAGAAACTTTCTCGAGTCATGGTGACGGTGGTTACATACTCTTGGCGGGAGACGCCCATGGCTACTAGACGCATGATGACATTCTCTGTGATCATAAATGGCAGCTCGGCCATGATGTTGGAGTGGATCTTGAGGGGGAAGACGACGAGACCCTCGGTAACGTTCTGGAGGGTAATGGTGATGGCGTCGGCGAGGAGGAACATCTCGGGAATGTCCATGCGTCGCTGTTATCAGTTAGATATGATCAAGTACTAGCATAGTCTGCTTTTCAAATGCCATGATGGACGATTCAGGGGTACTTACGCAGGCAGAGTCATCCAGAGATCGCTCCATCCACTGAGTGGAGTGAGTGCTCTGGAAGTTGGCAGCCTTTCCTTGCAGGACTCGGGCAAGACTGGCAATACGCTCAGATCGCATGGGGTTCTGCTTGTAGGCCTAAAGACACATCAGTACGCCGTCAAATTTCAATTGCACACCGTTGTATAAACTCACCATGGCACTGCTGCCGATTTGACCCTTCTCTCTGGGCTCTCCAACCTCCTTCATGGTAGCAAGATGTCGCAGATCAGAAGCAATCTTGGTAACACTGGTACCGAAGCCAGTGACGGCGTTGGCAACCAAACAGTCGACCTTTCGGGTGTATGTCTGGGTAGAAATGTCGTAGCACTCCTCGAAACCAGCCTTTTGGCAAAGGAGCTCGTTGAGCTTGTCGCACTTGTCGTGGTCGCCAGCAAAGATCTCGAGGAAACTGGCTTGAGTACCGGTAGTACCCTGAGCACCACGGAACTTGAGCTCAGATCGGACGCGCTCGAATTCGTTGAGGTCCATGAGGAGATCCTGGGCCCAGGCGGCAGCTCGCTTGCCAACAGTGCTGATCTGAGCGGGCTGGAGATGTGTGAAGGAGAGAGTGGGCTCGTTCTTCCACTCAAGGGCGAAGGATTGGAGGTTGGAGAGAACCTTGGCCAGCTTGGGGATGAGAAGGTCGAGAGCGTCTCTCATGAGGATAAGCTCTGTGTTGTCGGTGACGTAGCAGCTTGTTGCGCCGTAGTGGATGATACCAGCGGCAGCAGGAGCGACTTGTCCAAAGGCATGGACGTGCTATTTGTTATTAGCATGAGGCATGGTGCCATTATTTGTTTACAAGTCTTACAGCCATGACATCCTATATTTATACTAGTCAGCTACCTATATCATCTTTTGAGGTTCTGACAAGAATTGCTTACATGTCGACGAATCTTCTCCTCAACACGAGCAGTCTCAAAGTCTTCATCAGTGACAATGAGGTTGGCCCGCATCTGCTCGAGAGCCTCATCAGTGATAGTGGGGATACCCAGCTCCTTCTCACTCTCAGCGAGGTAAAGCCAGAGCTTGCGCCATGTTGAGTGACGGGATCGCTGGCTGAAGAGGTGGGACAGCTCCTGGCTGCAGTATCGACCCGTCAGGGAAGTCTGGTAGGTATCGTAAGCCGACATTTTCCTGATGATATCACTTTAATTGGGATGTGATGTAGAGATCATAAACACACATCGCGGGGCACTTTTTTACCCCACGAAGATTTTTCAGAGTTTGAATTGGGCTCGAAAAAAGACCCCGCCGGATGAGGTTAATCCGGGTTGGAGAACCGATAGCGGAGGGTGAATGAGAGATGAAAATATTAGGTCAGTTTGTACCATTTAGTTCGTAGTTTTTAGACTATTTATTTTTTGTACTCTGTAGCTTAGAGGTTAACTTTTGCAGTATCCGCCAGTAGGACGAAAAAGTTACGGGCGTCTGAGCTCAAGGAACTGCTTCAAGATTCCAAGTCGGAATGAGCCCGAACATGGGGATTGGCCATTACTACAACTCAATTTATAGTATCAAACGATAGCAGTAGGATTTTACACAGAAAGAGTGATGGTTTGAAGAATAGAGAGAATGCCTCTAGTATCAAGAGGCGATCCATGGATTCTTTTCTTATATGGGAGCAAATAGTTGTGAAATAAAAGCGAAACCCCTAGTTGCTTCGGAAGCACTTATTACAACCTTTTATTTATAAATCTGGGATCTTGTTAGCTTGTTAAATCAGAGAGAATTATAGGTACCCGTGTTTGATTCGTCATGGAATCAGTAGAAATACTTGCAAAGATAATGTAAGTATCGAAAGCATCTTACGTGAGCTGGCCCGCCCAAGTATCATTTCACTTCATATTTCTGATAACATTGTAGTATTCAATCTCATTTGATTATGATGAAGCGTTTGATGTCAGGAGTGAATGCGTAGAACAACATATTCAGTCTTGCTACTCTTGCCGATATTTCCGATATAGCCGACATAACCGCTCGGGCCGTTTCTTCCGACTAAACTGTATTCCTCAGCCTCAAGTCAAGTCGTAATCATTCATCTTCTTCACTGCCAATAAAATCAATGTCTTCTACTCAGGGTCGCAAACGTTCCAGGCTGGCCTGCGAAACATGCAGAGAACTAAAACGGAAATGTGATGGCAATCAACCCTGTGGGGCCTGTGTCCGCTTCGAATATGACTGCACCTACAACCACAAGCAAAACAATGTCAACAAGAGAAGAAAAACACTCGAGCATGACCAAGAAGCTCCTCTTCCATCACCTCCAGTCCAGGTGGACAAAGATTCTCGGTCTCATGTGACATCACCGCATCAGTTACAATCTCTAGAGGCAAACTCTGGAGCTGCCTTTTTTAGAAGGTTGGCTTTGAGACTGGATCCAAAGAATGCTCCTCGGATGCACACCTTTTCTTGGAATGCTTTTCTCGGAGCAAGAAGAACTTCACAGGTTCCTGTCTCGAGACCAGTCACTGAAATGCTGTCTCAGGAAGGCATGGAAAGTCTCAATGAAATCTACTTTGAAAAGATGGATCCCATTTATGGCTTTATCGATCGTGACTGGATCGAACGTATCATCCAGAACAGATGGTCCGGCCTCATATACGATCAGTCAGAAGACGCAGTTCTCTGCGGTATAGCAGCCATTGCATGTTTGTTCTCACAAGTCGAGCCACTACCGCTGGAGCTTGACTTGATAGAGTCGGCCAGATTTATACTCGAACAAAACATGTCTGATACTCCATCTGTGACAGGCGTTACAGGTTGGTTGCTTCGAGTGATATATCTGAGGACTGCAGAGACACCACACATGGCTTGGATGGCGAGTTCAATTCTCATGCACATGCTGGAAGCAGCAGGTCTGCATTGCGAACCCAGTGAAGGTTCTGTTTTTCAAGTGACAGAAGAAAAGGTCGACTCAGAACTGCGAAGAAGACTTTTCGCCGTCTCTTCGCATTTGAATATTTGGATTTCTTTTGATATGGGTCGCTCTAGGACGATTCTTTGCAACTCGACTTTAGAATTGCCAAAGAAAAGAGAAGGGGACTATATCCTTGAAATCATGGAGCTCTTGCCATACTCGACGGATCTTGATCCCCAACAAACCCATAATGCTGCTGAACTTGAGGCTTCCCTATCAGCAGTTCTCAACCGTGTGCACTCCGTTCCGCCTACCATCATGGCCCAGTGCAACTTGGCGTTGTGCCTTTGCCGCCGTTTACAATCGATGAATACGTCTTTCAGTGGCAAGACCCTAACGCAAATACTGTCCATCACTCAAAAAGGTATCGAAGCTGCCCAAGCTATCATCGACGCTCGCGCCCCATGGCATCAAATGGCCAACGTGCCCTTCCAAATCATATGCTTGCTTTTGGCGATTGACACAAGAGAATCGTTAGGACAGCTCAATAACGCAATGGAATGTCTCAACAACATCGCAACTGTTTACAACACCAACGCTACAAAAGAGGCGCTGAATACGGCGTCGTTGCTCATTTTGATGCAACAGCGACGCAAGGAAAAGTGTGCATCGGATTTGAGCAATATTGTCAAGAGCTTCCCGATTCTCCCCATCTCAGAGACTCAAGTTGAAGCCCCTCTGCAGCAGGTGGATGATATGAAGTGGTTCAATAATTTGGCCGGGGAATTCTCAGGCTTTGACTATTCAGACCTGGATCGGTTTCTCTCTCAAAGCATGTTTTAAATCAAGTGTAATAATGACCAAGTAGCTTTGTAATGCTAATGTACAATCAAATTCGCATATTCTGGTGGAAATCCTTCACTACCTCTTTCGATACCAGATTCTAGACGGTCTGCTACTCCGAATCTTCCTCTGAAGTTGGAAGATACCATACATAAGAGCCTCAGCAGTAGGAGGGCATCCAGGAACGTAAATATCCACTGGCGTAATACGGTCAACTCCTCGTACGACGCTGTAGCTGTAGTAATAGTACCCTCCGCCGTTTGCGCAAGACCCCATGCTGATAACCCATCGCGGCTCGGGCATTTGATCGTATACTTGTCGGAGAGCCGGAGCCATTTTGTTTGTGAGGGTTCCTGCAACGATCATTATGTCTGCTTGTCGAGGTGAAGCGCGGAAGATGATTCCAAGACGGTCTTGGTCGTAGCGTGGCATCGAGACGTGCATCATTTCGACGCCGCAGCAGGCGAGGGCGAATGACACGGGCCAGAGGGAGCCTGTTCGTGCCCAGTTGGCCAATTTATCGATATTTGTCCTGTTGCATACTTATTTAGTATTCAGAGGTCACCAAACAATAATTAATCGGGTACGTACAAGGCATAGTCGACCAAGTTGCTTGGTTTCTCATCAGCCAAGGAAGCTGGGTGTGTGCGAGGAGTGAGTGCCTTTCCAGCACCCGTTGATACTTTTCTTATCTGAGTCTCTTTTGGCTTTGCGGTCGGTGCCTGAGCCTGGAACGGGTTCTGGGGCATGCTCGTTGGTGATGCGAGGGCCAGTGGCCGAGTTGCATCTGTCGAACCGTGTAAGTCAAGGTAGACAGGGCTTGCTGCGTTTGTCACTCACATTTAGCCAATTGTAATCGGGTCATGCTTGAATCTTAAGATATGAAATGAATACTCAAGTTTTCCGTTCCATCAAAGAAGAGAGAAGAGAAAATCAAGTGGTTCTGTTAAATATGTAGGCAGGTACGTCGTTGGTTGGTAGGGTGGACTTGCCCATCGGGAATTAACCACACAGCCCCACTTATCTCCCATCATCGTCGGAAAATTCCCACATGCTTCACTTCAACTTCAACCTCTTCATCCCTCTCAAAAAACATGCCAGCTCCACAGCAGCCTCCCGAATGTCCGAAATGCAATAAACCAATTGCATCTCTTGAAAATGATTGCCCGTTTTGTCACAAGTCTTTCAGAAGAGCCGACGTCTCTCGACGGCACGCTCGATCTTGTCCAGCTCGGAAAGGTCGTCCTTTACCACCGCATGCTAAAAGGGGTAGGAAGCTTCGTGCTTGTGATAACTGCGTCAAAGTAAAGCTTTCTTGTAATTCTGAATTTCCTTGTGCAAGGTGCTCTGATAAGCATCTTACTTGCGTCTACAGTGCTTGGTGTCAGGATTCTTCACATCGAGTCGTGGTCAGCGACGCACCCAAGCGCGACCGCCACAATTTGCCATATCTACTGCAGGCTAGTGATCCCATTCATAACTCTATGGATTATGATGTGGCTGCCGAGCCTGAAAGAACCTTGGAAGAACCAACCTGGAAACGCCAAGAGTCAGAAGAAACGAGCTGGGTTCCAGGGACAGTTAATCCAAGATTCCTTCTTTTGAACCTGTCAGACATGCTACTGGATGAGCCTTTAGACTACGAAAGTACTGAAAGCAATTTCCAATTCCAAGACCTTTTTAATCCTCCTACGACTTCAACCAATAGTCTCACGGCTCAGATCGCAACTCTATCAAACAATCTTCAAGACATGGTCACCAACAAGCCTCACCTAAAAGAAGGATTAGATCACAGTCTTGAAAAAGGTTTTTTCTCCATGTCTCATTTTGAAAATGCCTTTGTCGTCTTCTTTCGTCGAAGGCACTACCACAAGCACCCAATCCACTGGCCGACTTTTGATCTGAACAAGATTGCACCTCATCTACTGTTGGCTGTTGTGTTGACCGGAACCGCCTATCTTCAATACCTCGACCGCTCATCTCAGATCTTTCTCACTACATCTTTACTAGAGCTTGCAGAGAAGTACATATTCAAAGAGATCAAAAACCTGGCGGATCGGGATATTACCCCGCTTGAATCAAACCACATGCTTGAAGTGTGTCAAGCTGCAGTTCTGATGAACAGTCTGGAAGGCAGCACAAATCACATCGAAGGTCGTCGGAGAATTGCCAGTAAGCGAATACCGACCTTACTTGCTGCGTTGAGGAAGTCTGGCGTGGTGGGCCTCAAGCATGAACCCCACCAAGGGGAGGTAGACTGGAACGAGTTCATCCATCGAGAGACTTGCATCAGGGTTGTTTCATGGACATTTGTCAATGATTCACTCATGAGTTTGGCTTGCAACCACCCACCAGGTATGACCGTGAAGGAGATGACTGGACATATTCCTTGTCGGAGCGAGTTGTGGGAAGCGGATTCCGACGCTTCTTTTCAAAGGCATATACATAAAGTAACAAGATCGCATCCATTGAGCTGCTGTGAAGCTGTGTCTGGACTGCTTGCACGAGACTGGACATCTTCAACGAAAGAGTCTTTTGCAAGACTAGACATATCAGATCTGTTTTTCATCAGTGGCGGTACGTTTCGTGTGTCTTACTTGCTCCGACCTCATTGTAATACTAATTCGCGTTTTAATCAGGTCTCATGCGGCATGTGTTCCACTGTCGTACATCAGTGGTAACGCCTGATTACTCTGCCATGGTCTTGCGTGCACTTGACAGATGGGATTCCCTTTGGACAAACGCCTTTGCTCGGATACCCGTAGGTGAAAGAAGATGGCTTGGGATTGCGAGGCATTTTCCTGAAGTGGTGGCTCTATCGAGACGAACGATTGAGCTTATCGGGACTAAAGAAGCAGAGAATTCTGCCTATATGCAGTGCGTTGCAACGTACGACACTGCCATCCTCCATGAATTTGTTCGGAAGTATGGACTGCGAGAGACTACGACTTGAGGGAGGCAACCGGAGCATCTGCTTTTGGAGAGGATCAGTTTGGGTTACTTGATCAGCATGAGATTTTCTGAATGGTGTGATACAAATCAGCCTGGTTTCGCAACTAATGAAACCCTAGTGATGTTGGAAGGATCCAGGGCTGATACAAGTAAGTCGCCAGAAAACGCTATATCCGCCCAGTTACTGTGCAATGACAGAAGAAATACGGGTGCCTGATCTTGGCAAAAGATCGAGGCTGATAAATCTCAGAACGTTTGCCCGAGTTTCTAGAATGCTGCAAGCACAGCCTCATATGGGTCAGTGACATTTAGAAGAGGCGATGGCTGTGGCGGGCAAAGCCAAGCTGTTTAGATGATTATCGGGGGCTTCCCTAACAAGATTGGTTTCCCCACATGGTTGATCAATTTGCACAGCCGCATCGAATGCATCTCTGTCTGCTTTACTGTATACCTGGTAGTGTCGTACGAGGCCTGCGAAAGTGGTTAGCAATGTGGAGCGCAAGGGACCGGGGATTGACTGACTGTACTTGGTGGATGTGTGGTTGCAGGTGGAAGAAACAGCTACTGTGCGTGCAGTTTGGCAGAAGCATTTTCTATCAGTGACCCTCATTATAGAGTTCAGTCGTTACTGCGTTAGCAGTATGGAGGTTTATTGGGAAAGTTAGTTATCAAGATGCCTACAATTTGATTTATTAAGTATTTAATCTGCAGATCTTCTAGTTGAGAATATTAGGAATATTAAGAAGGCTTGGGCTTTAGTTTAAAGCTAAAAGAATAAATAATAAAAAAAAGTATACCTGGTAGACAGCAGAGTTTTGCCGACTCATGTCTCGTTTAGAGTATCTTATTTATCTTAATCTAGTCATTTACAGAAACATGTACGATCTTGCCTACGGTATGTATGTACCAGCCACAGGCAAATATTACGATTTGATATGAATACCATGAAACCCATGATACATTGGAAGAAAGTTAATCCAAAATTCATCCACAAGGTCTTCTTACCATGTTATTATTATTAGAAATAGAATTAAAAGCTCAAGGAATTACATATAATGTGTAGTACCACAAGAAGAACGCATAGGGAAGAGCACGACAAGGTATAGGGTAGTCAACATTCCGCAACAATAGAAACTAAAAGGAACTATCTGGCATTCGATCCACTGTTGTCCGCTGATTTTTCCGGAACAGAGCATGTGACTCCGCGCCTTTCTAACTTATCGTTATGTGCCTTAACTCTGGCTCTATCCTCTGCTGTAAACTTCTTAGGAATGTTCTCTGCATTAGGTTGGAACATATCCTTATGGGATATATTACGGCCGTCGGCAGTAAGAAATCTATCGGGCATGGGCAGATGTTCCCAGTATTCTCTAATCTGGGTTGGGTTAAGGCCAACTGCATCGACAACATTCCGTTCTAGGTCAAAACTACGAAGCACACCATCGTAGCCCAATGCACTTATGCCATCTGGATCGTGCTTCATCGAATCGAGTATCTCACGTAGAGACATATTATCGTGCACAGATTGTCGGTCTCCGACGTTTTGGGGCATGGTCGGGTCCTAAGGTTGGTTAATAGAATGGTTAGCATAGTAACAAATAGAGTTCGGGGACCACTAACTGGCAGTTTGTCTGCCATGTTTCTAGGTAATAATGGCACGGCTTGGAGATTTCGAGGTAGAATTACCATAAGCCTCGACAACTTGGAACGGGGCAGTGAATACCAAATGTTATCAAGATCTCATTGGGAAGAATTGCCCATTGCAAGTTGTTGAGGTTTTATGATATGTTTTTCAAGAGCGGGGTATGTAGATGATGTGTTTGCTGCAGGAGTGTAGCCGAAGCATACACCTAGTAATGGTACAGTAGAAGCAGTTGGGCAGTACGCAGACAGCAAGCACATGGTCAATGTACGGATTGATTGGAGTACTATACCTGGAAGTCACCGCAAAGTCATAAGGTAGAATACGGATCAGTGTGACCATCTCAAAGTATCGGGAAAGTATCTAATTTGTATTGGATCAGATACCTGCGCGTAACGTAGCATATGGACTGTGTCGCCTAAATGGACAGTCTACATACCGAACAGGGGCATATGGGGCAGGTCGTCCTGAGCCAAACACGCTCTTCCTTTCATAATCACCAACTTGATATTTTCTCCATAAAGTGAGGCACATACCCAAAAGTTCCACTGTTGGTCCGTTGGTCTGCGTATTAAAAGTTCCTCAAGCAGCTGTGTCGAACGACCAACAATAGCACTAACGAGAATTAGAAACTCTCCTACCAAAGAGACTGTTGGAAAATAACTATGAATCACAGTTGTTGTGATATTCTGTACGAAACGCAGCCACTGTGACCAACATACATTGTCTTTAACAGGGATTTAACATATCATGGTCTCAATTGAAGACGGATCATGACGTGAAAGAATGCCAACGGTGAGGTCCCAGAAAACAAGACCCGACCGGGATCACGAATTAATTAATATAAATAGAGTAGCCATCTCCTACTCACTAAACGACAAGATGAGCGGAAACTTCTAACCAATCCTCAATACTTACACTTGTTTTGTTATCCTGCCAAAGATAATAATATTATATCGCCCAGTATGCAAGTCAACTTCTTAAAATTTCTCGCTATCACTGCCACGTTTTCGATGGTGCAGTCCGCCCCAGTAGAGACTGCTGAGGGACAGGTTGCCCAGGGGCAGGTCAACGAGACTCATGTCAACGAGGCTGATGTCGATGATGCAGTACGTGCTCTGCCTAAATGTTTTCGATAATCTCATATACCTTTTATGACTTCTCTGAAGACTAATAATAAATCCGTCTTCTTAGGTCCTGCAGAAGGGTTGCCCTAGGGAGAAAGCTCCGGCTAGAGAGAAAGCTCCCCATATCAGCACAAGAGAGAGGGAGGGAGATATTTTCGCGCGAGCTTGTTATGATTATGACTGTACCTTCAACTCTGAGTGTAAGAAACGGGGTTGTACTCAATGTCTTCTTCACTTTGTGCCGTGTGGTGATTCATTCCTGCGATGCAATTAATGTATGGTTAAGATATTTATTACGAAGCAGGAGTATGATGGATATAGATATACTATTATCTGCTATGCAACCTCAGGTTTATTATTTATTTCTACCATCCACAACCCCTCTTTCGCCAGGCAAAATAAAAAAAAGCTCCACCAAAACTCACCAACTTCACTTACACAGAACTTGACCGAATTGATAGAAATCCGTGAAATTTTTGTTTCGTAAATCATAAATAGGGTTTATCTATTGTGCTCTGGTTTTTTTCACCATCCGCCGCGACCGCCTGGGTGGTTGGTGGGGTATGTTTTCCTCTCTGACTTCGATAACAGAACCAGCCTCCGATTCTGACTCTTGCTCGCTTGAAGAGACGAATTCCACCCCGACGGGCGTATAACAAGTCGCCCCTTCTGGTATGGGCTCCTTACCAGCTAGAGTCTCTCCAAGAGTCATAAAACGCCTGTTAGGATTTGGCACCGCCTTCCTCTTCTTCCCTCTTTTCAGCCGAGCCAATTCTTCCTCTAGGCTGGCAATCCTCAGAGTATGCGCCGCTACTGTCTGCTGGTGAGCTTCAAAGCCCTTGGCTATCACGTTATACCGTCTCCGCGTCTTTGGTGTTTTGTTCAACCCAAGGTCACGAATTTGACGGCTCGTCTGTGGTGTATCGTCCGAGCCAAGATACGGCCTGGGTTCAGGAGTCACTCTTGGCTGCCGTTTGGCCTATCTTGTTGGATTTCAGGGTGCCGTAATGCTTTCACACGTGAAATGGGCCAGTTTCCAGTGACCCTCCAGCCAGACAGTATGTTCTTAGTCATTCCAACTCGGTGAGCCTTGGCGTAGGCCCTGATGAAATCAGTGATCGGAATGGTCTGGTATGGTCTGGTATGGGGGGTCAAACCAAACCATACCAGATGCTTACATAATAACCGGTATGGTATTACCGGTAAGACCAATAATACCATTAAGGATGCCAAGACTTTTAAGAACGACGTCGAAAAGCTATAGAAGGGTGAAAGAAAGTGTATTATACTACTAGCTAGTGACCCAATCGTCGTCGTTCTCACTGTCCTCACCATCGTTGCTCTCCTCAACTCGGGGCTTTCCATACCAAGCCCGGAGACACTCACAGGCCTCTATAATATCCGCCTTCAGCCTACCACGGCGATCAACTATGGTAAGCTTTGCGCTGCTGAAAAGGCGTTCACACTCATCTGACATGGGTGAGATCGCAAACAGATCCAGAACGAAGCGAGCAAGATCTCTTTGGGAGTCATAACGGGATAGCCAGTGTGCGATAGCCTCATCGCAACCTGCCTCGTCGTCATGAAGCCGGTCGGTGGAAATGTATTGTTCATACAAATCAGCTGCAGAGACCGGAGCGTCTATTCGAATGCGTTTGTGTTCCCTCTGGCGGTCAAGTGCGGGGTCGGGATATCTCTCCTTTCTGACTGGTGGCGGCAGCATCTCAACGGCGTATCGTCCCTTATACTCTGTCTCCCAGAGCTGCTTCACCGCAGATTGTGCGTCATCAAACCACTCTTGTTTTTCTTTTCCTGCTTGGAGTACCCATTCTTGCCTGAACCATGCCCATTTTCGATATGGGTCCAGTATCTGAGCTGCATAGTACGCTGGTGGAAGGTCAGTATCTTCAGGGAATCGATTCTGCCAGTTCAGCTGGTGGTTGCTGTAATACTCCTCGCACTTTGACCACGCAGCATCTGCGCAACCCTGAAGGTACTTCCATGTGAAATTATTGTCGTCTTCGGTATCGATTGTATCGTAGTGATCTTTTGTTTCATTTATTTCTCGAAGAAGGCAGTCCAGAGTTGAAAACCAGTCGGCGAGCGATGTTTTTTTCCCCTCAGAGAGCAAAGTTGTATAGAGTATAGATAGAAAGCCTAGAAGGGAGTGTTATTTTAAAAGTTTATGCAAGCTGGCTTACAAGGGAGAACTTAGGAATGTTTCATCGCTTCGGGCATGGCTTTGGAATATCTCACCTAAAAGCATGCCTATGTCATTCGAATGAGCCCGGGAGTACCTTTTGCGGACTTTGGGTGTAATCGAATCGAGCGTGGTAGCAAAAGCAAATCTGCCTCAGTGACAGCCTTGATCCACATGGGATACAAGGGTTGATCCAATCAAATACGCCATTCTGTGCATGCTGTAGTGCGTGCGGTAAGCTTAAACTCGCTAAGCTTATTAGGTAGGTATGTATGTACGGATACGCTCATAGCCACAATGCCAAGCAAGGGTCCTTTATGTCACCGATCCATGTTCTTTTTATCCATCAATTCAGCGGAGCGATCGAGGGTTCAGGCTGTGTATTCTCTGGTTAGACTCTGACTGTTGCCGCCATGTCCACTGACAATTAACAGTGGACAATTGATGAACAAACAGTCATAAGCCACAACGGCAGGGCAAAAGCCAAAACACCAATTCGGTCATTAACTAAATCGTTTTCGGAATGTCATCTATCCCTGTCTGTGCCTCAAATCTGCCATGCTCTGCTCTGTTCAGTTCAGCTCGTCAGCCCAACTGTCCTAGTTTGCACTGATTCAATTTCCTATTTTACTTGTCTACTGCTTATAAAGGTACCAGTCTATCCGCTGTTGCTACAAATTCTCTCATCAGTCAGTCGCAACATTAATCCTTTCTTGGTATTAAACGAATTACCAAAACCGGTCATCCACTCTCACCCACTAAGTGACCTCATCAACAGCTAAGCCAAGACTTGACTCGGCCTTGTTGTTACCGGACGATCACCTAATCCTTCTGGAAGCAAAAGCACTGGACTACATCATCATCCACTATCGCCCCCCATACTAAATGATCATCATTGATTTTTTATTAGTCCTGTGATCTTGCTCCCAGCCTTTCGTCACAGCCTACCTACTACTGCTCGCTATTACTGCGCACTGATCAACCCCTGTCCTTCCGTCACCACCGAGACATACGCCTTGTGGAGCCTCTACCACAAACGATCCCCCCGTCATCAATCTTACTCTTTCCCCATTCATAACTCGGGTATTAAACCTTGGAACTGCCCACTTTGAAATCGTCCTGTCAAATCACTCCAAACTCAATCAAACTCAAGACTCTATTTTTTTGGTTTTGCTTCTTGTCACTTTTGGTTATAGAATTGAGACTTGATTCAATTCGTATACAAACGACAACATTTTTGTTATAAACACGACACGCACCTAAACCAAGTAACGGCTCTACAAAATGAGACCCGATCTCGCAGTCGTATTATTCACCCTCTTCTCCTCGGCGGTCGCATCGGCCATCGACGGACCTCTCCACATCAAGCGCGTCGAATCCGCACCCAGCGCCGACGAGCACGACCTGTACAAGCGTCGTGGTGGCGGTGGAGGAGGAGGACGCGGAGGTAGCAGCGGCGGCAGTCGAGGCGGAAGCAGCGGTGGAAGCAGAGGTGGGAGCTCCAGCAGTGGTAGTCGCGGCGGTTCAAGTGGCGGCTCCAGCAGTGGAAGTTCATCAGGCTCATCTCGTCCAGGTTCAGGTTCAGGTGGTTCCTCAAGCGGTGGACGCTCAGGTGCTCGCGGCCCCCAACCCAGCTACGCCGGCGGTCGATATGCAGGCGGCGCATCGAGACCTTACACAGCCGGCAGACAGAGTCCCAGCGGCATCAAGCCCGTCTTGTTTGGTGCCGGTGTCGCCGCCCTTGCCTTCTGGCCTGGCGTGTGGCTCTACGGCGCATACATGTACCACTACCCCAACTCGTACCGGTTCTACAACGAGACAAGCGAGAAAGAGGAGGACCATCCCATTCTTTGCGCGTGCTCAAAGGAGGCGTCGTGCGGATGCGATCAGGACGACAACACCAACAACACTGCGCTCTACGAGGAACTCATCGGAAACGGCAGCTACGAAGCTCTGAACAAGTCAATTGTTGATGTCGCCGAGGTCAACGGTACCACGACTATCCTCATCAACGGCACTCTTCCTGATAACACTACCGTTCCCCAGGATTCGGACAGTGACAGCGCTGCAGCCCGAGCCATGATCGAGGCTATGGGCTACTGGCCCGCAGCAGCAGCCGTCCTAGCAGCCGTTCTCATCGGCTAAGCAGACGGCAATTTCTGTGTGTATATTCTTCTTGTATGTTTACGACTTCACATGTTTACGACTTCTTTGGTGGAGGATAATGAGTTAAAAACGGTATCTACGGCGTTCTTCTCTCTCATGGCGGCTCGATACCCTTTGGAAATTGGGTGGACTTTTTGTGTATTTTTTTCAGTATTTTTCTTGGAGAGCGATTCGTAACTGTTGCTCACTCTACCATCTTGTCTCACTATATGCATCACACATGCTGATTAGAAATAAACCTGATCACAATATCTCGAACAACTCTACGGTGAAAAGTTTTGTAATTGTGATTTTACATGCTACACCTCTCTCAGTCCCATGTTGTCTCCAATAACAGCTTATATCTGACCACAATCATCATGCAATATTGCGGCGCAGGCTAGCCAGCATCGACACGATATCTGTTTTGTATGGTGCCACGATGCCAAAGGTGCTGATGAACCCATTCGATTCTTTTTGTCGAGTCAACGCAAAACTTGTCGTGATATAAAAATTGGGGGCCAAAAATGTGTATATGCAGAGGAATGCTGATCGCTGCAAGGACGCACCGAATTAGGAACTGGCCGTATGTATGCATAACTGTCTCCTGCGTCATTCAACGCATATGTGACATGCTCCAAACGTTTTGTTTAGACTATCCCTGGTCATGCATGTTTCCTTGTTATCGCAGTGCTGGCTTGTTTTGCTTAGGGTCGCTCCATCACCACCACTTGTAGAAAAGATTGACTTTACAAAAGACGAAGAACTTGGAAGCTCGTCAATTATTTGGGTACTGCAGTAAAGGTAAGACTACACAACTATGCATACTGGAATCAACGTCTGCCAAGTTTTGAGGCTGATGGAACCATGTGTGGTCGGTTGGTCAGTTCAGGTGCTGTACTACCAACTGGTCAACGTGCATAAACTTGTTGTTTAATGTTGTCGCGTTCAAGTGATAGAACGTTGACGAGACTGCCCGAAAAGCAAGTTACATGCTCAGGTGTAGTTGTTAACGTATGGACATGTAGATCGGCGACATGACCATGTAAGTCTCGCACTTTGATGTGCACAATTCAAGACATGTATTCTTCTCAACAATAACATGCCAATATTAACATCTCAAATATTTTTGTCTCGTAATTCTATATCATCAAGTCTATCCAAGAAACTCTATACTCTATCCCAACTTCCGACAATTACATTTTCGCCAAATCCCCAACATCTAATTACTTACTCCTTCTTCCCCTTCTTGGTCTTGGGCACCCTCACCACCCAGTAGATGCCAAACGCCGCCACAACGTTAAACACACAATAAGCCCAGAGAATGCCAAAGTCCCTCCAGCGGTTATCGTAGCTCATGCTCTTACTCTCGAGAAATCGGTTGGTGCCCGAGATGGTGCAGTACTGGCACTCGCTTGCAGAATTGCTGGTGATGTATCCGCCCACCTCAGACAGATAGGCCTTCATGTAGTCGCCGCATGTTGTGCCGTTGGGGGCGTTAAAGGTGATGAGTTCATTAGACTCACAGCCTGCGTCTGCGTTGGCCATCGATGTGCCCATAAGGCCTTCGACGACGTAGGTGAAGGGTGAAGCGCGGTACATGAAGATCCAGAAACCAGGAAGATCTTCAGGTGTTGCGAGAATACTAGTAAGGGGGGTTAGTGATGAGTTTCGCTACACGGTGAATAGACTTACCCGCAGAAAGAAAACATCATGATCATGATCAACGTGACAAGTCCACCCGCAACTTCAGCAGTCTCAAAACCCGCAATGATCATATGCGCAAACGTGCTAGTAAACATGAAAAACATCCACACGAAAAGAAAACCGGTCGCATTACGTGAGTTTGCTGCATCAGTCGCGTAGCCATTGCGATACAGCCCAGTTGGGAAGTACCAGCAGATGAACGAAAGTACCGCCATAAGCTGTTCCATTGTCAGTAAATTACATCTTGCGATTGCCAGAATTTGGCTCTTACCGAGTTCCATGCTGCTTCAACCAAGATGGTAGAAACCATAAACGCCTTCCAGGAGTACGTTTTCGATGGGCGCTCACGGGCTTCGTACATTGTGCGTTGAGCGACATAGTCTGGGAGCATCTGCTGGACGACTTGGGTGAAGATGGTGAGGAAGATGAGAACGCCAAACATCTGATTCTGAAGACCTCTTTCCGTGTTCTGTCCATTCAGAAACGAGACTCCGATAAAAAGCGACTGTTGACGTTAGTTTACACTCTAACCCGTATGCTAAGGGATACTCACTGCACCGGCGGACAGGATGACCTTGGAGTAGATGTACCCAGGACTTCTCCAGTACTGTTGGAACAAACGTTTGGTGACCTGCGAGTACTGCACATAAGACGTAGCAGCAAACTCATTGTACTCTGTTTCGTCATTCTGCTCAGTACGAGTGTTTCCTTGCCCTGCTAGTCTCTCGAGCTCCTGCTGAACAAGCTCGTGCTCTTGGGAACTTCTCCAGACCTCGGGCCAGTCAATCTCCGTGTGAGCACCAGGGGCAGCACCAATAACCTCGAGCATGTACTCGGCAGGGTTCACTCCCGCTGGACACTTGGGGCCGCCATTGCGAGCGAAATAGTCCACCAGAACATTGGAGTTCTTGCCGATATCGCCAAAGTAGATGGTCTTTCCACGAGACAACAAGAGCAGACGATCGAAGCGCTGGAATAGCATGGCCGAAGGTTGATGGATAGTGCAGAGAATGGCCTGTCCGTTGTTGGTGAGCTTCTGCATCAAGTTACATATAGACCAAGACGTCTGACTATCCAGTCCAGACGTAGGCTCATCCAAAAACAACAGCAATTGTGGTCGTGCCGCTAATTCAACGCCAATGGTTAGACGTTTTCGTTGTTCCACGTTGAGACCCTCGCCTGGCACGCCGATAATAGCGTCAGAATATTCTTCCATATCGAGAAGACTAATCACAGTATCCACATAGTCGAGCTTCTCCTGGCGAGTATATTTGGCTGGCTGTCGAAGAAGGGCGCTGAAATTGAGGGCTTCGCGGACTGTTTGGGTGTGGACATGTAAGTCTTGCTGTTGAACATAGCCTGTCTTTCGTTGGAAGGATTCATCGCGTAGTTTTCCGTCGACAAGCATCTCTCCTGTCACAACGCCCATAGTAACTCGACTTGCAAGGACGTCCAGTAAAGTTGTCTTGCCGGCGCCTGATGAACCCTATTACTCGTCAGTAACTGTCAACGTCAGGACTCTTTGGACACTTACCATGAGCGCGGTGAGAGTTCCCGGCTTCACCCAACCATCAACATGGTCCAAGATGCGACGCGTCTCTCCCTTGATCTTGACATCATAACAGACGCTCTTCCAATGAAATACAGAAGTCTGCTCCTCCACATCCGTAACCTCTTCAGTGGCATCGCTACCATTTGCGATCTGTGTACCACCAACACTGCCTGCTTCCTCGTCATTCGAGCCCTTTCCAGTGTGCTTCTTCATTTCCTTGCGGGTGAAGACAAGGACTTCGCCCTTAGAACGCTCAGAAGCGATGGTCTCGGTGGCAATCAGGTGCAGCCCCATGAACAGAACCGAGAAAGCAATAACAACTGCCAAGTTGCGCCACTTATGAGAGTCGAGGTAGCCATACGCTGTAGAAAGGTACGCAGATCCTCGAACAAAATCCTCTCCTGGGACGGAGCCTTGTGCTGCACAGGCTTGTGAGAACCGGGAGATGTCAGAGTACTCAGGACCGCTAGGCACAAAGTTGGAGCAGGGGTATTTTCTGCCTCCGAACTCGTTTATGAAGAGACTTTCAAGTCCATAGTAGGTCGGGTTGATCCAGCGTAACCAGCCGATCCAAACGGGCATATACTGCGGTGGAATAGCATAGCCGGTGTAAAGGGCGATGACAAGGAGCATGATGGAGGCACGAGCGAGTGCCGCGGCGATGGTCTTGGTAAGGGATGCGATGAGCCGAAAAAGCATGGAAAAGTTCAACGTCGTCACAAAGGACACCAAAAGGAAGAAGAAGAAGTGTCCTGCGTCTCGGCGAAGGTTGCCCATAAAGTACATCGTAGTGTTCATCATGATGGTATTAAAGATCTTGTAGGGCAGATCAACCACCATGGACGAAAGAGCCTCGGCACTCGGATGATAGAGGGCATAACGGGCGTGTTTCTCGACAATGTTGCGCTTGGCGTAGAGCGTCATGATCTCCAGGATGTTGTTGTAGGCGTTCATCAAAAGGATAAAGAAGATTAATAAGCCGCGCTTCATGAGCGCGTCTGTATTCTCGGGTAGGTTGTAGAAGATACTTCCAATGACAAGAGATTCGACGAGATTGCATAGCAAAAGGGTAACCGTCACACTGGGATCAGCTTTAAGCATGACCCAACTTCGTCCGAGAGTGAGTCTCATCTGTTCCATGTACGATAATGTAAATGGTGACTTGACGCGCTGAGACTTGGACTGGTCTCGCTTTCTAGAATCGACAAACTTTTCGTAGTGCTCGCCGCCGAAAGGGTGTCGTTGGAGATAATCGTCCATTTCGGTCAATAGACTTTGACGATGAATACTGTCTTTCCAAGCCTGTGCGAACTCGTCTGGAGATCTGGGGGCTTTTACTTCGAAACCGGGTCGGATGATTCGTTCCTGGTGGCTTGTCATGGAAGTGAGGAAGTCGGCAGTGGTTTGTTGTTCAGGGCAGATAAAACCCAGTCCTTCAAAGTATGCCTTTGCCTCTCCTGTCCTACCAAAGAAGATCTGTCTTCCTTGGTAAAGTACGAGCACTTTGTCAAAGACCTAGAAATGATTAGTCCAAGTCCATGCTTGTCCTGGCGGCACGAACCTCGTAAGCATCTTGAGACGCTTGATAGATGGCAACAGCAGAAGTACAGCCCATAACATCAGCTTGCGTCCTCAAAGTGCGACAGAACTCCAATGCATTGGCGCTGTCAAGACCTCTGGTGCTGTTATCCCAGCATTGAAGCGGCGAATAGCTCAAAGCTGCTTCGGCAATGGTCACGCGCTTCCTCTCGCCTCCACTGACACCTCTCACAAAGTCATCACCCACGCGAGTATTCTTTGTATGAGATATACCAAACATAGCCATGGTCACATCTCGTAGATGCTCGGCGTATTCATGTCGGCTGATGCCTTCAGGGATATTCTTTGGACAACGCGCACGAGCGGCAAAGTAAAGCGTGTCACCTACTGTGAGGTGGGCAAAGTGATGGTCGACTTCAGCCGTATATATTGCCTCACCTCGGAAAGCTGTTCGCATTTCTTCGGGACGGATACCAGAGTAATTGATCTCGGAGCCATTGTCGATGTGAAAGCCGTGCGTGTCTCCAGCGATAGTCTTGAGGAAGGTTGAACAGCCCGAGCCAGGAGGACCAAGCACAGCCAGCATCTCGCCACTGTGCACAACACCCTCGAGGTTCTGTAAGATGTCAACTCGTCTTTGCTTATCGTGAAGCAGCTTCTTAACCATGGTCCCAGCCTCAAGAAAGACATTGCCAACACTCTTCTGGAAATCTGTATCTGAACCAAAACCGAACACGTTCAAGTTCCGAAAGGCAACACCAGTCGTTCGTGGAGGGTTACCTTGAGATGTATCAGTCCTCAGCTCGTAGAACGCCTTTGCCCATTTCTTGGCGTTAAAGGTTGGGCTGCTCGGGTTCAATGGTCCGTCTGCTTGAGGAAATAGAGTCCCTGGTGCTGCAGTGGACTTTCTTGTAAGTTGGCGAGCAAGTTGCATTACATCTTGGGTATGTGTATCTGGCTCGCCTTCGCTCATAGGTATTTCCGTGTTGCCATCAATGTTCTTTTCGGTGCAAACGTTGGTAGAGCATGTTGAACCGTTATTGTTGTGATAGAATGGCTTGGGGGTATCAACCCCAAAGTTGAACTGGGAGCTGGAAGCCATTGTATAGGAGCTATAGATCGTTTTAACAAGAAGAATAAAATTAGGACAGCATAGTAAAAGCCACGAGAAAGAAAAGCTGCAAGTCAACTAGTTAGTTGTATGAAGAGGATGACTCTAATCCAACCCTCATTCTTGAGAGGTCCATGACGGCAGTATTTATTACAATTCCAGCTCCAAGAACAAAGAAAAATTGTCAATGTATACCCATATCCAGATAGTTCAGCCCCATACCGACTGTCTGGGCATTTCCACTGTCGAAATGGGACTGTGGACCATTGAAGCTATTCGGGGGTTCAAAGTCCGAATCTCCTGGTGTTTGGTCAACTTCGTACTCGGACTTTCGGACTTTGCCTCTCTCGAAATTACTAGATTAGGTAAGTGAGCAAGTGGATGTCCCCTGTAACCGTCGAGTCTAAATCCCCAAAACCTGGACAATGTCAACGGAAAGACCCCCGTTCCTGCATTCTCCATTACCGTTCCCCTGTGGCTTGAGCACGGTCTTTGATCCATCGTATTGTTCTTTTCAAAGCTTAATTTTTACGTACCTCTTCTCTTGCTCCCCCATACATCATTGATCTTCAGTGTGGGGTTTAGATAACACCGAATCTCCGCTCTCTCTCAATCTCTCTCTTTGCCCTCACTACTATTACTTTATCGGATCGCCCTCGGACTTTCCTCGAGTCTAATTCTTTGAGGCTCCGCGGTATCATGTCGAGTACCAGTGGAAACGGCCCGGATCAACTAAATCGCCTTTCTGTGAGCTTAATCAAACTTCAAACATGCATCTTCCTAACTTGACTCCAAGTGTGCAAGGTGCAAAGAACGCAAAGTCCGGTGTAATCGGATTATGCCGCAATGCGCTCGCTGTAAGAACCAGGACTTGGAATGTGTGTATCCTGTTCGGGCCAAAAGGAGGTCTGCACGATCATTAATTGACCCAGCCCTGTAAGTGTCTCACATTCATTCACTGAGAATTGGCGATTGACTATTGCATCCTCTAGGTCATCCGAGAGCCCAAATGCTGCTCTGAGTACCATCCTTGATCGCTTGCAACGTCTTGAGGCACGAACCGTTGCTGCTGGTGGCTCTCAAGCCAATAGCAATATACCAACTCCCTCTGTTGGTGGTTCTGAAGCCTCTTCGTCGCCTGTTGCTTTCAGCACAACCAACGGCCATGGATCCAGTACATTGACACCTCACAATGTCAGTCGTGAGATGGACGCCATGACTGTCTTGAAGGATGCAGTCGACCATGTCCAAGAGTTGAGAAAACGTTCTTTTGGCTCTAGTGTCGTAACAAGCTCCATAAACATCCCGACAGACCTGGCCAAGACCTGGGTCGCAAGTATGTACTTTACCTTTTACCTAATCACGTTCTTCTAATTGGTTTCTAGACTTTTTCAATTACATGCCTACATGCATGTTTGGTAGCTTTGTTGATAGGCGTGTCCTCGATCTTGTACCCGACATCATCAATCTCCCACACATCCATATTGATCCAGTTATGCTCGTCATATACTACAGCGTAATGTATCATGGATGTAGTCTGAAAGCAAGCAACACAACTCCACAGGACAGCCTTACTTATATGAATGCGAGCTACCTCGGGTGTCTCCGCTCAGTGCCGAGCTGGGAGCTAGAAGCATCGGGTACTATGACAGATTTAATAGCCGCACTTTACGTAGTGAGTCTTTAACCCTACGGCTACACTCTTACTTCCTTATCTCACATCTCCAGAGTCGTGTAGCTGCTGAATACTTCGACTACGATTTTGCGTGGAGATCGTTCAAGTACGCATGCGAATACTGTCAGGTCCTTAACCTCCACAAGCTAGACTCGGATGAGTCAAACTCTTTCCTCAGCGAGGCCAGTTGCGACGAGGAAAGGAGAGGTTTCTGGGAAGTTATCCAGATTGATCTCTTTTACCGACTCATTCTCAATAAGCCTCCGGTCATCACGAACAACCCGTGGAAGGTTAATCTGCCATGGCTGGATCTCGGTTCGGGTGCTGTTCCCCAGGGCATGGAGGCGATTGCATTTCTTGCAAGCTCGCGGATCAGTCTCGTCGTCGCTCGATTTTTCGCCATGTTGGATGACCCGGCTAATGATACAAAGACTGAAATATTGGCGAAAACTGAGGCCCTTTGTCGTGAGATGCAGGAGATTTTCGCCGAGTGGCAGCTGGTAAGGTACCCCGGCATGCGATCAGAGGAATACGTCCATTAACTCGAATCATGACAGACCGAATGGTTAGAAGCTGCTCAAGATAATGAACAGGACATCTGGGTGGTAGCCGATGTCATATTGACAGGTTGTACCTCCATAATCTACATGTTTCGCAAGATGGCTCTTCTCAATTCCAACTCTCCCAGACCACCGACAACTGATTTGGACATTCCCGACTCTCCCATCGTCGAGGACGCTGCCCGACGCCTCATCGCTACTCTCAACCGCTTACTAGTCGTCTTTCCTTACGGAGGGACAATGACAGCATTGTTTGGCGCATATCGATGCTTCGTCGCTTTCGCTTATCTGGCTAATACTATACTACGGGCAGAACATCCTCGACTATACATGGCAGATATTGAAGCGCTGGGACGGTTAAGTGACAAATCTACTGAGCTTTGTAGGGGTAATAGAGACATTGTACCGCTGGTCAAGGCAATGCAGAATATCATTGAGGAGATACGCAAGAAGCTGTAGAGATATGGTCGTTACAACAAATTTTTAATATTCCAAAAGTGGAAAGGATTTTGAAGCAGCTATCAAGACAAAGATAGATCAAGCACATGATACCACTGTCCAAAGTTGAGTTCCTTCTAGCCAATTAACAGTGTCAACCCTGACACCAGCTCCTGAGGCGAAGCTGTCAAGGTTTTCCAGGAAAATCGCCTCTACCAGCATGATCCTTGGCCAGCTGGTAAACTTTCGACTCAAAGTCCTTCCACTGAACAGTCGGTCCATTGGCATAAAAGTCCTCGAGCCCTGTATGCTGCTGGCATACTCGATCCTGGAGGTACAGCCAAGCCTCACGGACTTGCTGCATCTCATTGCAGTTCGCAGTCTGCTTAAGACGGTGTTGGTGGCAGTGTTCCTTGAGGCCCAAGGTGACGCAGTTGCATTTGAAAAGGAAAACGTCCCATTTGCACATGATGTTGGTGATCTGTTTCGATACGTGATGGAAGTGAAGAATCTTGGATATCTCGTCGGCTTCAAGCTGAGTTTGATGAAGATTTTGAATTTGGATTCGATTTTGGTATTTGATATGCTGAGAATAGGAATCTGCCATGGGCTGATCTGGCCCTGTTTATACTCTGGCAAGTCCTTTGGGTTATTGTGTTTGTTTCAAGCTCATTCATGCTCAACATTGCACGATATCTTGGTTTGTTGATGGGCACGTGGGAGAAATACAAGTTTGTTACTACTTTGATATCTTTGGCTGCAAGCTGTTATCTCTTGAGTAATAGTTCCTTCCAGAAGGCGTTATACAACGTTTCTTGGCATTTTATTAGTGTTTCATGCTTTAAGCGTTTGGCCTTGTTTGATATAACGGCGCGTGATGTTGCGTTGTAAAGGGTTTTACTGCTACAGTCACGTCAAATCGTCCGAATCGCTCTATGATCTAGGTCATGTTATAGCAAAATCCTTGAGCTGTTTGCCTCTTGTCTCACAACACAGGTTGAAACAGACTGCCTTGCTAAAAGAAAACCAAAATAAAAGAATAGAAACATAATCGGAAAACACTCACACCTAATTACACAGGCCGAATTAGAGAAACGGATGTATCGAATATCGATTGTAACTACATTACTTACCCTACATTAAGTTTTTCGCCATTCATTTCTTTGCAATTGAGTTCAACTCTAGTTTTTAGATGTAGATTATTAGACAGTCGAGATTTAATCTAGAGATTTAACTCAGAATCAATTATATCTGCCGAAATGATCTTTAAATATAGAGTGCTGAAATGCCCGACAACGTATTCATGTCGTGCCCCCACTTACTGTTCCAAGCCAGTGATAGCCTCCCTATTTGAACTTTTTCAGGGGCTTCCCTTGAGCTTCACCCCCTGCAGTCGAGCCAAGCTAAACCCACCTCCCACCTCGGATCGGACCTTGGAATGGTCCCTTTTTCTCAACACCACCCCACGAAAGGCGAAGGCCACGACATCTCCAATTTCTCACAACATCTTCCTTTTCGACGCTCTTTTGTATTTTTGTGCGCCTCTTCCATTATCCTGCTTCGCTTCAATCTTTCGCCTTCTGTTCAATCTCCTTCAACCCCGCCATGACCTGAGCTCGTCCGTCGCAATAATTCCAAAATCACCGCCATCATGGGTGCCCTAGCTTTCTTGAGCCAGCTCTACGACCATGATACCCTCGACACCCGCTTCACCACCTCCTCTTCCACTCCCTACCAGAACGTTATCGAAGCTCGATCCGATCCCAGTATAAAGAAGGACTCTGCTGCCAAAGAGCGGAGCCGAGCGCAACCGTCGAAATGGAACACCCCCGAGTTCTACCTTTACTATCTTGTCATTGTCATTGTCGTCCCGTATATGTTCTGGATCACATATGATGTTTCGCGAGGTACGGAAGTTTGCTACTCTGTGTT
This sequence comes from Fusarium armeniacum, assembly GCA_013618295.1. NCBI lineage: Eukaryota > Fungi > Ascomycota > Sordariomycetes > Hypocreales > Nectriaceae > Fusarium > Fusarium armeniacum. The sequence goes on along the minus strand of JABFER010000090.1, from coordinate 149,687 downwards.
TTGCAACGTCAACTGATATCCTCCAGAAACCGACCCGCGCTATCCCAAGTTCAAGAGATGGCTTTCTCCTGGCTGGATTCCAGGACGCCAGATCGACATTTCCGATTCGCAATACGGAAGCTTTCGCGAGAACATGCCTTATATGGGCTCTCTTCTTCTCTTCCACCCGCTGCTGAGGAAAGCTTGGAACAAGTTCAATCCGATCCCCGAGAGAAGCCAGGGAGGACGTTATCGACTCGACCAACGAGCATCCTTCGATTTCCTATTCGCATTCATATTCTTGTTCGCTCTGCACGGTCTCTCGGCCTTCAAGATCTTTTTCATTCTCTGGATCAACTTCCAGCTGGCGACCAAGCTTCCGCGACGATATGTCCCCGCTGCGACTTGGATCTTCAACATTGCGATCCTGTTTGCCAACGAATTGACCGAGGGATGGAGATTCCGTGTCCTGTTCAGCTACATCTCACCCCCAGTAATGGGCTTGTATAAGAACAAGATGAGACTGCTAAACTCTGATCTGATGAACTTTGGAGCTAGAATTGACAGCACATTCTCAGGCATCCTGGCACGATGGGAAGTTCTCTTCAATATCACCATTCTACGTCTCATCAGCTTCAACTTGGACTATTACTGGAGTATCGATCGTGGTAACTCTAATGCGCTCGAGGTAAGTTATTTTATTGTTTTAGGAGTGGGAATTGTTTCTGATCATGCTCTGATGCTTAAAGAAGAAGCAACTGGATCCAGCAAACCTCTCGGAAAGAGACCGTGTCAGCATATCCGCCGAGCCTCGAGACTTCAGCTTCCGCAATTACGTGGGCTATGCCATTTATGGGCCCCTTTACCTGACCGGGCCTATTATCACGTTCAATGACTACATCTCTCAATCAAAGTACCGATCCGCCAGTATCGAGACAAATCGAACTGTTCGCTACGGTATTCGTTTCCTCTTGGTGCTGCTGTCCATGGAGGTGATTCTGCACTACGACTGGGTGGGTGCAATCAGCAAGGGAAAGCCTGATTGGAGCTCGTACACGGCGGCACAGCTATCTATGCTGTCATTCATGAACCTCCACATCATCTGGCTCAAGCTCCTGCTCCCATGGCGAATGTTCCGACTTTGGTCATTGGTCGACGGAATTGACCCGCCTGAAAACATGGTCCGTTGTGTAAGCAACAACTATAGCACGCAGCTCTTCTGGCGAGCATGGCACCGCTCGTACAACCGATGGTTGATCAGGTATATTTATATTCCCCTTGGCGGCGCATCGTTCCGTAACTGGCGATCCACTGCGCGATCTATTGTGACCTTCCTCATGGTGTTTACGTTCGTGGCACTGTGGCACGACATTCAGCTACGTCTGCTGATTTGGGGTTGGTTGATTGTGTTGTTCATGGTACCTGAATGGACTGCTGCCGCCCTGTTCCCCAAGAGCAAGTGGGAGGGCCGACCGACAGCGTACCGTATGTTGTGCTGTGTCGGAAGCGTGGGTAACGTTCTCATGATGATTTCCGCCAACTTGGTTGGCTTTGCTGTCGGACTGGATGGATTGCAGACCATCCTCCAGAGCATACTGCATGACTGGTCAGGTACGTTCAAGTCACCAAGAGTTTTCATGAGAGGATAGCACTAACTTGTCTAGGTTTCATCTTCCTCGTTACAGCCTGCTCTTGTCTGTTTGTTGGCATTCAAGTCATGTTTGAGATTCGTGAATCTGAGAAGCGACGTGGGATTTTGGTCAAGTGTTAAAAGGAGCTGGCATGGCAGTATGGCAGCTTCATGTCACAAACAAGAATGTACATATACTGTGATACTGGTACAAGGATAAAACTTTGAGATGGCGATCATATGCATGGTTATGTAGCATGCAACGTCAGGTTCGACGATTACAATGTGTTGTTGCTTGCAGACTTGTACCCTCAAAAAATCATTTCTTCCATTAGTAATTACCAAGTTAATTATTAACAAATTTTGACATGTCCTCCTCCGACAAAGGGTATCTTTCAAAATGGTTCCAGCATAACAGAAAATGTCCGTTCACCACGCCCCGTGCATTACACTTTAACGCATCCTAATTACCGTCCGTTACAACAGACAACTTTAGTAAACCCTATCCTGGGCCTCGGGACGGTTTCCAATAGAGTGCTTGTTACCGGCTAGCTCAACGTCGTTACTGTCCGCAGGTTGACTAGCAAACTTGCCGTCCATACCGAGCTTGGTCTCCGTCAACCAACGGCGGACCCAGATGATACACCATACAATGCAGAAAATGATGACGATTCCGACTGCTATGCCAAGAATGTATCCTGCCACAATGCCTCGTCCACCAACATCCTGGTAATCGAGGAAGTTATAGACATAGAATCCTTGCGTCGCGTGCGTAAGATAGGCGAGAGCGAGGTAGAGCGCGAGAATGAAGATCAACCACGCAATATGCACCCACTGCGGGGGGTTCGTTCGAGGAATTATGATTTCGAAAAGGGCAAACAGACTGTTCAACCCATGCTGACTGATATTACTCCAGGCGTTGAACTCAATAGGGAACCAAGGCCCCTTGTACAAAACAACCCAATATACGATCGTGACAAGGAACGGGTATGTGGTGACAGTCGAATAGAAGAGCGCATGAAGCGCCTGCAGCGGTCGCGGAAAGCTATCGAGCAGTGATCGGCCCCGGATCGCATATGTAACAGTATGTAGCGCCGCGACGGCGAAGTAGAAGGCGATGCCCCAGTACGTCAAGATGGTGAAGTAGCTAAACGACCTGCCCACATCCCTACAGCCACCAAGATCGTCGTGTGTGCATGTCCAGCCGATGATGAAGAATCGCGTGACGAAAGCGTAAACGCTGATGAGCGCGCGAGCGGCGAAGAGAAGCCAGGGATTCAACAGCCAACTCGTCTCGAAGCGATTGGATGGATCCCAGAGATCGTTGCCGAACCGAAAGGGGTTTTTCGGAGCCATGATGATTTTTTTTATCGTCTTTTTATTATCGAACGAGTGGAAATGAAGGGATCGAGTTGGACAGGAAATATGTAACGACGTAAAGAGAGGCAGCAACAGCAGGGCCCTGTTCTATTGCGTTTGGGAGACCCTGTTGTTGCGTTGGCGAAAATATGTAGTTGGCGCTTTATTGGTTTTCCCAGCGACGTGGCTCAGATGATGGACGTTTTGCCTGATTGGGCAGTATCGCCATGGAACGCTTCGACTTCAAAATAGGTAAATTAAGGGTAGGAATCGACGAAATGGCACCAATTTCATAATGTTTGAGCTATATAATTCTCAATTAATTTGCTTCAATGTATTCTATATTAGTATTTTTATTTTGCCCGCTCAGCTTTCTGATCGATGACACGAACATGACTTACATGGCGTAGTTGCAAGTCTGGTGGTGATGGTGGCTTGGCTCACGCGATACCTACTAACTTGAAGACAGAAGTAAGCAGAACACCTAAGTTGAGATCAAAATAGTCCAACGGTTTTATGAATTGAATATCTCATTTTATTCGGTACTTCTAGGTCCTGAGCGATGCCTACCTAGCACTCCACTTCATGATGGATACATGGACGATGTGACGATAGAAAGAATATTTGAAATCTCAACGTGGGATTATTTTGTGGTAGTTCTGATAGCTTGGCCAAGATAACAAGGTACGACACTGCCTAGGCGGAAGCAGCCGTACCCAGGATCATGCTCTCTAGATAGAATTTCTTCTGACAACGGACAGTGCTTTAGCGCCTGATGTTGAACTCTATTGCACTGCCGAAGTGAAGACAAGAGGTGGTGCTCCATAGTACTGGGTGGGTGGGTGGAAGGGTAATTTTGACACGAGCCCATGATGTTTAATCCCTGATCCTGAACAGTTGAGTTGAGTGACCTGTCCTTGAGGGGGGGGTATTAAAGGATATGTATTGCCGCTGTGATCTAGGTAGTCCAGAGGCTGAAGGGAATGTCGGTCAACGATAACGCCGCATTAGCCTTTACCAACCGCAAAGTCAAGTTTGACATTGATGAGTGGGACGGGACAGTAATTCCCGAAAGTCCACAGATGGATGCTAACTTTAGATTGTACATAACTAGAATGAGCCAAGCATGTCTCTATTATGGACCCAGGACCCAGCCCAGCCCAGCCGTGGTGTCTCAACTTGTCTAAGACATGACTTTCAACATTCCTCTAGTCAGCTGCAACAGGCAGAGAAATCGACAGCTGTGTTGCTTACAGATGAGACAGTAGTGTCCGTGTCCGATGACAGTGCCACACAACGATCAGATCGCAAGTCGTGGTATCAAACCACTTGCGCCAGCCGACAGCGTAACACAGAACGTGGACTCCCCCTGAGCTAGAATCGGCTCCGTTCTTTGCGGGTGCACTGCGATGCCGCACGAGGTTAACGAGCATGCAATTTCAAAGTCTGCATCTGCGCAGGTCCGCCGGGCGCTTGTCACCGATAGACAGGAAACTAGTAGTTCTGATCGGCTCGGCAGGATGGCGACATTGTCGATAGGGCGAAGCGCGGCAAGCTATGAATATCGAGAAATATGTATATGTATGTGAATGCAGGGCAATGGGTCTTGTCTTGTCTTGCTGTCTTTGCGTTGTGGAAATGATTGGTCTGTCTTTGTTCGTTTGTCAACTTTACTAGTCACTGACTTTTTAAACCGTCGCCGTTGCAAGACGCGCCAAGAAGCCATAGCCTTGGTTAAAAGAGGAGTAGGGAATTCCAGGTCTAGAACCATTGATCGACGTTGAATTGGACTTGATCGATGTTGATCAAGGTTACCCAACCTAGGCATGCCTTGTCTTTTTTTCTTTTCTTTCTGACACAGATGCAGCTGTTAAAAGACGAGCAGTCAGCTAGCAATGAGGCATTTCTCAGGGCCTTTATGGAGACCAAAGTGACATTTGAATTCCAGTCCATGTTCATCAGCGTGGCAATAAACGTTTAGCACTATCGATATTAGCCAGGTACAGAGTTAAGCCTCTCCAACAGGTTCAATTAGATTTGGTAGCCGCCCATTGAAACCTAAACTAACAACAAAAACAATTGACGCGACGACTCTGTCCAACAGGGAAAATGCCAATGATTGGTTAATGGCGAACCATGTACGATCGAAGGGTAATCAGTTACCGTAACATTGAAAGATTCCACCTGCGAGAGAATCTTGTAGTGTCTAGAAAAAAATGAAATTCGAGAATATCAAGTTCAATCCACTCAAGCTCAGCAAGGTCCAGCAGATAACCCCTACTCTACTTGCAGTGGGTCTGTTCCCGGGCTAGATGCAGGGGGCGGCGCGATGGTACCTGAACTTAGTGGTCGCGTTGTTCGCTACGCCAAGAGCCACCCCGTTGATTAATGGTGGATGGGCCGCTAGTGTCCTTGGGCAGTTTCTCAGGGGAGGGGCAAAGAGAGACACGCAGTCGGGTTGCAGAAAGACGGGCAGCGCAATGGAAAGAACGGCTCAGACGAGTCCTGCAACTGCGACTGCGACTGGGCAGGGTGAGAAGGAGGAAGGAGGCGAAGCACTCGGAGGTCAACGTCAACCACGACCAATCCAGCGCATCAGAAACGACAGAGGGCCTCCAGATCTATGATACCCAGGTATCTTACTCCTTGTTCGCCTAATAAATCTTTATTCTTTCACCCTTTTCTTTTTTTTTTTTTTACTTTCCCCCGTCGTGACCTGCATTCCCCTACAACTGTCAACTTTTCGCACGAGCATAATCCTCGCTACAGCGGATCCTTAATTACCTCTTTTAGTGGACTTAACCCCGGATTGTCAACCCGAGCCAACAGCAACAATTACGCTTGTCTTCTTGGGCAGCCTATTTGTGGCCTTTCCTGCTCAACCTAGCTTGGATCCAGTCCAGTCCCTGATCTGATCAGCTGATGATCTCTCCCCTTTGCAGACCTACCTACAGATAGTAGAGCTGCGACCTCTTCCAGCTCCCGCTCTCCCGCAGATCTCTAACTACTAAGCTTCAACAACGATCAACGATCAACAACGATCAACATCAACCATATCGAATATTCCTCGCGACATCACTGTTACTTCTTTTGATTCAACCTTGACGAATTGTCCAATTGTCTGTGCTATGACTAATTCTGCTGCTTGAATTTCAGCTTTTGGGAGCGATTCCACGATGCAATAGATTCAGCCCCCTCCTTTGTCTCCAACTACTTCCACTCGTTCGCTCGATTCCTCACGCTGTACAACGTCGTCTTACGCGCATATTCACCGAATTCTCGATTGAACTTGTACCGCAAGTTCCGGCGCTTTTTTATTGCGCCATTGAGCTTTCCAAAACCCCTTTAGGAGGCGTACCGTTTTTCGACTGCAACCACCCACGCTTGCCGCCTCCATGATGACCTCGGCCATAAGGCCTTCGTCACAAGTGTCTATTTCGGGCAGTGGCACCGCCACCATGGCCACCAGCAGACTTCAGCCGTTGACATATGACGGTGGTGATTTGCGAATCGTTCTGGTACCAACCTCCGATGATGGCCGCGCCCCCTCAGAAAATGACAATCCAGACTACGAAGTCGACAGACGATTTTCCTCCGATAGTTACAGGTCTTACAGAGCACCAGACCAATCCATCCCCACACATCCCATTCCTTCTTTACAGGATGCTTTTGCCGAATCTTTGGACGAGGTCACACGCGACGACAACGGGCCTGGGAAGCCAAAGCTAAGAGAGCTTGATGCACAAGGTCGTCGAGCGAAATTGCTGGAACAAGACCCCGAAGACGAACCATTCGACTCATTATGGCGTTATCGACCGGGACAACAACAACATGAAATGTATAAGCTCATCTCGCAAATTACTTTTGGAGTATACCTCCTACTCAACAGCTTGGCCGCCGACAATTCCCAGGTTGTCACCATCCTCCAAGGACATATCGATGAGGTGGACGAATTCCTCGAGGTGATGCTGGAGGACTTTTCGCAAGCCCATAAGGACCTCAGTGAGCGTATTGCCCATCTCCAGCTTCCTATGGCCAACAGACAAGCTTTCGAGAACATGCTTGAAGATCGAGCATTCCGAGCAAAGATTCTTGCTGGAAATGTAAAGATTGACCATATCCTTGCCCGAACAAATGCCGTCATGAAGCAATGGGATGACGATATTGATGCGGGACTTCGTTCCAGTGAGGCTTTCATGGAGTGGCTCAACGAGCACAAGAATACCAGGTGGTCCGAAGAGGATCCCGACCTCGAGAGCATTTATCGTGCGATGAAAGGCAACGCTGATGGATGGCTCAACACCTTTGACGATTTAAACAACCAGGCACAAGATTTGAACGGTTTGGTTATTAAACTCATGACGATCGTGGCCGAGATGGAGAAGACAGCTGGCGAGGTCAGCCGCAAGACCTGGGTAAGTCAAATCTCGCTTTGCAAAGCACTGAGCTAACGTAAGAAGGCTACCATTCCTCCTTTTACTATACCAACGAATTTACCAAAAACCGAAGATCAAACACGCATTTCTCTGCTCCCAACTAAGTCACATACTAGATCCATGATGAGCGTGGCCCCCAGCATCCGCAGCTTCGACTCGCGCGATGCCGAAATCAATACTCTGAGCGATTTCCCACTGCCGGGAGGCGCTCCCTTGTTACTACCCACCACATACCACCGCGCCAGTTTCAAACCGTCACCGAATTTAAGTGCTTCTTCCTCGTCTCCGAGGCCCAACATTAGCTCCAGCGTATCACCTTCATCTTCTGGGCCTAATCTCACTGCTACCACACCTTCTGGCGCGACTACACCTAGGGCGTCTGTTGCAGGTGACACAAAGCAAGCAGACAAGGAGCCTGACGACAGCGATACGCACAGCGGATTTGATGATGGGCCATTGTATATCCTTCAACCCAAGGTTTACACCCCTAAAACTGCCTCACCTGCACTCATGCGTCCTGACACGCCCCCTTCTGATGATGAGACCAAACGACAAACGATCACACCTTCGATACATATTCCTCCACCTCAATCACAACCGAAGGCTTATGACGAACAACCAACGCAAAGGCGAACACTCACTCAGTCTGTTCAGGATGCTATGGGACTGCAGAAGCGAACTTCACTGCGACAGCGCGTTTCATTGAAAAGGAGCCCTCCCGAATCTATCCAAATCCCCCCACGAAACTTTGCAGAAGCGCAGCCCGCCCGCCAGTCCACTGCCAACACGACACATCTCTCCATAAGACCACAGACAACAGAACATGCGAATGGCTCTGGTCTTGAAGTTCAACAACCTCACAGACTACCACGTGCTACTTCCTATGCAGACTTTTCGGCTCCAAAGCTTCCTCCTATCATGCCTTCGCCTCACTCTGAATACCAGCAGACTTACCATCCCGTTCGTGCATCGCCTCATTCGCCGTTGCAGCAAAGACCTCACACTGCTGGTCCATCTGACCAGTATCACCCGTCGGGTTTCTTTCAAGGCCATCAACGTAATCAACCCTCTCGAATGGGAGGTATGAGTACACTCAGCAGCGTAACATCGGCGACCAATGATGACGCTGCTACTGTGACTTCCCGAGCCACAACTCAGGCTGGAGGCAAGCGACTTAAAAAGAAGAAGAGTGCATTTGGATGGCTTAAGAAGGCATTCAGTCTCGACGAAGAAGAAAAGGCAGAGTACGAGGCACGCAAGGCTATGCAATACCAGAATCAGTACCAGAATCAGTACTATGATGGTCAGAGTCCTAAGTTCTTGGATGGAAAGAGAATTCGATAAAGCTCGATGAGCATTTTTGGATAAGGCTTTTCACGCCGTTGAATAGTTGGTCGATTCTGTTTGAACCACACGCAACTATCTTTGCGAATTGATACCCGGCGACTACACGCGTCTGATTTTACAACACAACTAAACGACCACCCCCATTCATATCACTCTTTTGTTATGGCATTACCACTCCACGTAATCACACACCGTACGGACATGTTGCTACAATTCTGCGAACATTTTCTTTGTCTTGGCATGCCAAAATTAATGGCCAGCGATGAAGGCGTTTCTGGTTCGGGCTTTTCTGGGTGGTCAGATGCTTAATACGGCTTGCATCTTGAGTTTTTGCTTGGACGATCAGTGGAGGATGATTTGACGGAATGGATATAAAGAATTGGATGTTGCTGCAAGTATTTAGGACACAGCTAAAACCCGTGATGCCATGAAGGCATTTAGTATATCCACAAATTTACGTATCAATGATCTCACATTGCAAGGTCTAAAAGTGAATTCAACTCAACGTTGGTAGTAGTCCCATAATAACTGTTTCGCTTGATCATGACAGTAATGACAAGGCAAGGCTCTTGAACCTGCTGTAATGTTCTTTGGCAATTTTTCTTGTATTATTGTGCTTGACTTGTGCTTATTAACTATCTCTATCTTGCCCACACCTCTACCAGTTTTGTGTCCATCGAGTTACAATCGTTACCTGATACCGCACTTCTTTCAAGTTGTTCTCTGTCAGATTCAGTCGTAGAAGCTGGAAAACTCTAGTTAGTTTACTTATGGGATAGAAACTAACAGTAGATAACATCATAGAAATGCAAAATCAAAGTATCAGCCGTAACTTAACAACGATGTAACTAGTGGGAAGACACGATAGGTAGACATCACGGTATTAGAAAACTTGGCCGTTAAAAGCATACCTTAGACCTTAATGCCTGGGGCCGATGTGAGTTGTCCATGATAAGGGATTTGTAATATAGTGGACGTTTCCACCGTATTTTAGCACACTAAGCCACATTCATCCACCGTAATTGCTTTGGTAGACACCTCCAAATATGTATGACTCTGTCGGCGAACCACAGCTTTCTATTCGTGATCTTTGCATCATCATCATCCATCTCGACTTTCTCTATTCACCGTACCTTGCTGTACCAACTAATCAACCTCCTTTTTTCCACTTTCTCAACTTGACTCAATCGCCGAATTAATTACTTCTTGCTTTCACTCAAATCCATCCGAGAACATCAGGATCGGTTTTCTTTATTGAATCTATAAAACGTGATGATGAATCCTTGATAAGAAGAGATTCCACCGCTACTATCTATTTATCTACTATACCTACATAAATATTGGTTAAAACGGTCCTACCAGACTCAAAACCTATACACGCCATGTCATCGTCAGCGAACGAGTTAAACTCGGAACTCGAGTCTTTTCGACAGAAATGGCTGTCGGATCTCAAAACCAGACCCGCTGGGACATCAGCGGCCGGAGGGCCGGGGCCGTCCTCAGCGGCGGGAGGGTCGAGGTCATCGAGACGGCCTCATCATGGCCCACCTATCTCATCGTTGCCGCACAAGCCCGCACCTGCGCCAGCAGATGACGAAGGTGAAAACGAAGATGAAAATGAAGATGGCTACGTGCAGAGCCATTCCTTTGATCGAGAGGAACCCTCTCTGACACAGCCGCCCCAGGAGGCTCATCATGATCGCAAGGGAAAGAAGCTCGTCTCTGCTCTGGATCATTTCGAGGAGGCGATGCATAAGGAGGATCAGGGCAATATGGGCGATAGCCTGAAGCTTTACCGCAAGGCTTACCGCGTATGTAATAGTCTCATCTCAATAGTTCACACACGCAACGTTACTGACTTGGGTTCATAGCTTGATAATGGTGTCGATAGGAGATATCGCGAGAAGCACTTCCCTCAAAAGTCGGCTCCACGACCTGTTTCGCCAACAGCTACCAAAGCGTCCGCTCCAGCAAGCGCGCCAGAGGCATCACAACCTCAAAAACCAGAGGAAACCGTGGAGTCAAAGCCTTTACCCATAGGCGAGCTCATCGCTAGTTTTTCCGGCTTGAAGATTGAGCCAGCTCCGCCTCCTGTTGAGGGCATGCCTGAGCAACCCTGTCCGCTGGGCGATCTTCCTGATGAGATACTCATTCACATCCTCCGTGACATCGCCATCGCAGACGTTGGCGATTTCGCCCGACTATCCCGCGTGTGCAAGCGCCTAGCTTACCTCGTTGCTTCAGAGCAGCGTATCTGGCGCCGTGTAGCTCTTGGCTCGGAAGTTGGCTTCAGCTCTCAGCTATACCGCTTCGAGAAAGGGGTTGAGTGGGATGAATTGCCAGAAGAAGAGCAAGAAGGTCCAGAGATTCAAGATGGCTTCGTCATAAGCCCCTCTGAGCTTGCGCAGCGCAGACAAGACGCCAATATCGCTTTCACCGAGTCTTTAACACCATCTGTGTATCCTACTTGGAAGAACCTCTTCCGCTCACGACCACGAATCCGCTTTAACGGCTGCTATATCTCCACGGTCAACTATGTTCGCACAGGACAAGCCTCGACGAACCAGATTACATGGGGCAGTCCGATCCATATCGTGACTTACTACCGTTATCTCCGCTTTTTCCGAGATGGTACCCTCATCAGTCTTCTCACCACCAACGAGCCTGCGGACGTGGTGCATCATCTCACACGCGATGAGCTTAACCTCCACCGAGGTGCTGCACAACCCCACCTACCATCAGCAGTCATGGCCCTCGCTCTCCGTGGTCGATGGCGCCTATCCTCCGCTGCTGACCGAGACGATCCTGCAGCCGTAGACCTTCCAGCTCTAAATGCTGCAGGCTCGCACGATCGAGATCGTGACCGTGATCCGGAAGGTGACGTCTTCATCGAGACTGAAGGCGTTGGATCAAAATACATGTATCGTTTGGATCTCTCGCTTCGAAGTGCTGGAAAAGGTGCCCGCAACAATAAGCTCATATGGCGTGGCTTCTACAGCTACAATAAGCTCACAGATGACTGGGCCGAGTTTCACTTGAAGAATGACAAGCCCTACTTCTTTAGCCGTGTCAAGAGCTATGGATTTGGGGAGTAGTATAGACGGAGTGGCAGTATCAGGTCTGGTTCACATCTCTGTACCAGTTCCTTCTACATACCTCCAGGGTATCAGAAAAATCGACCACTAGAAACATAAGAGACGAAATTAGTAGATCAGTATATGCTACTTAGGTGACACTTCTTAGACTACTTATTTTTGTATCCTAAGACTTTGGAGGTCAAGTCTGCTACCCACTAAGTACCCTACAGCCTACAGCATCAACAAGCTAGAATATCATCAAGTAATTGCAGGCTCAGCAAGTCCAAAGGTTACGAATCTTTTTTGTTACAGTAGATTGGACCTTGTTTAATCGTTTTCTGTTGCCTATCAAATGACAAGCAGGGATATCCAGGTTGATGGCTTGGTAATCTCAAGTCTTCAGCGTCATCGAGCGTCATGCCAACGCTGATATAAGAAGACAGCTGAGACCGCTGTATAGACAGCATTAAATCAATCAATTTACAAACAATATCAACAAACTGTCTCTTTAACCAAATACCCTTAGTTAAACGCCATGGATCGTGCCTTTTATACTGCCACTCTTGACAATGTCAGCATCGCTTATACTGATACTCGCCCTGAAGGGAGTGAGAAAGGCGTTATAGTCTTGATACATGGCTTTCCTCAAACTTCGTATCAATTCCGTAAAGTCATTGGTCCTATTTCCTCAGCGGGGTAAGTAAACTGGACGGATATCTGTTCACAAATAAGATACTTATGCTCCACAGGTACCGTGTTATTACACCAGATTACCGCGGGGCCGGTTACTCGGACAGAACACAGACAGGTTTCACCAAGAGTGAAATGGCATCTGATGTCCTGGGACTTCTTGACCACCTCTCTATCAAAGACCCAGTTCATATTGTCGGCCATGATATCGGTGGTATGATAGCCTACGCTTTTGCCTCACGGTACGCCGATCGCACAGCCTCTGTGATTTGGGGCGAGTGTCCGTTACCCGGTACCCAAGCCCATGAAGACACATGGAAGGTCCATGGAGTCCTCCATTTTCACTTCTGGTTTCATCAAGTCCTTGACCTTCCTGAAGCTCTCGTTTCAGGCAAGGAAGAGATCTATCTGGGTCACTTTTATGATAAGCTGTCGTACAACTCGTCAGCCATCAGCCAGCAAGACTTGGACTACTACGTCAAGATGTTTAGTCGCCCAGGAGCTTTGCGCTGCGGGTTCAACATGTACAGAGCATTCGGGAAAGACTCGGAGGAGAACCGAGAGTGGGTTGCCAAACATGGGAAATGCAAAGTGAGAGCACTGGGTCTTAACGGTGGAGAGTGTCAGTTTAGTCAGATAGCAGAGCAGATGATGGAGGAAGTGCACGAAAAGGGAAAGTTTAGTGTTGCATCGGTTCCTAAGAGCGGACATTGGATCGCAGAGGAGAACCCTGACGAGTTTGTACGAGCAGTGGTTGAATTTGTTGGAAAGGAGTAGTCTAAGTAATGTAGACTACAGGGTAAAGATTATCTTATCAAAACCATCATCATCCACTAAAAAAGGAGGCTTGGGCCACAACCCTTTTGGCCTGGAGGTTTCATATCACAACCAATCAGAACACGTTGTGACATCATGTTAACGGAAATCTGCGGCTCTCATAAGCACAGGTGACAGCTAAAATGACCGCATTTATAGTACGTACCTTTTATCCTGTACCTCTCAAAGGCTCAATTCACCGAGCTTCCGACCCCGGGGAGGCGATAGGTAATCGTCACTTTTTTTCATAGGTATTTTGTTTACTTGCTTGGTAAGAAGGTAAAATTGCGATAAGAAATCCAGAGAACACATAGCATAGTAGAAAAGAAAAACAATACGATAGAATTGATCTCTATCCTTTAAAAGTACTATCAACATTACTGCTAAACCGCAATACTAAAAAGAGGACCCAGCAAGAGATTCTTTTCAAGACGATACTAGCCGACAGACCGATCTCGACTCCTCCTCCGGCCGGCCTCGGGGATTTCAACCCGGAGCATGAGTGTCTTTTTTTTGTTTTTAATTCCCCAACATTCTATAAAGTGCTCTATCGATTTTTAATCGTCCGGATTTTTACTTCCGAACATTCCTCCAACAAACGAAACGACAAGTAACAATCCATCCAGAACAAAAAAAAGAAAGGAGCTTTTGTTCCCCTCATTCTGCTCGATCGCCACTACCACTACCGCAAAGCTATCCATCGAGAACCGCTACCGACCGTCGAGTCATCGTCATCGACACTTCATTTCACAGCTACCTTGTCCTAGACTTGCCTACCTACCTACTGCTCCTTCTCTTTACATATCATTCTTCTCTCGTATCGTCTATCGCGATCCTTCTCAACTCCTGTATCAATTGCTCAACCATGAACTGAAGAGATTCCATATATACTCGCATCCCACCAAAAATGGCCACTATCGGCACAAATCGCCCTGGTGGCTACGACCATCACCATCACCACCAAAATCCACTCCAAAATGACGACGAGTTTTCATTACGCCATATGATGGATACTGAACCAAACAGCCCTGATCATTCAAGGGACGTTCTCAGCGGTAGTAGCTCAATACCAGCTGCAGGCGATGGAAATGGCAGCAGCGCCGTTGATATCACTGCGACGCAAAAGATGGTGTCGGCCATGTCGGGTAGTCTATTAACGTCATTGCTTGGTATGTCTCTCAGCTCTCCTCGCTAATGGAAACCGCATACTAATCCGCGTCTCATTCAGTCACACCCCTCGATGTCGTCCGCGTGCGCCTCCAATCGCAAAAAGCTCCTCGATCTACCGTCGACTTCTCCAAACTCGCCATCACCACTTCCTCCCTCTCACCCGCCCAAACCGCCGAACTCGGTATCACATCATGCTGTCGCGAGGTTTTCTTCTCTGGCGGCAACGCCGAATTCTGCCTCGCAGCGCCTAGGATAGACGGCATCACTTCTGCGCCTGCAGCCCCAGCTGAATGCGCCGTCGAAGAAGTCCAGCGCCGCACTTTCAGCTCTACTTTTGACGGTCTGCGAAAGATCGCCCGCAATGAGGGCGTCGCAACTCTTTGGCGGGGTTTGTCACCTACGCTCGTAATGGCCATTCCTTCGAATATCATCTACTTTACTGGATACGATTACCTGCGATTCAACTCGAATAGTCCCTTTTCACGATTCTCTGATACATCGGCACCTCTGACTGCTGGATCCGCTGCTAGAATCCTTGCAGCTACGGCCGTGAGCCCAATCGAACTTGTCAAGACACGAATGCAGGCGGCTTCTGGAGCATCGACAACAAATCACCTCATGGAGGCTTTTGACAGTGTTAAAGGAATGGTTGGGACACACGGATATACTGCGCTGTGGCGAGGCTTGACACTAACTCTGTGGAGAGACGTTCCTTTCTCAGGTCTGTACTGGTGGGGATACGAATCGATACGATCAAGATTGACCGACTACCGAGAACAACGCCAAGGAAGCTCCCTGCCATTTGAAGACGAGCTGGCAGAAGCAAGGAGAAGGTCACAAGTTCAGGAGAACCACACAGAAACCTTTGTAGACGCTTTCACAGCTGGCGCCTTATCTGGAGCCTTTGCCTCATTTGTCACAACGCCTTTTGATGTTGGCAAGACGCGAACGCAAATTTACCAGGATACTTCAAAGCAGGTCAAGCAAAGCGGCACCAGCGCAGCTGCACCTGAGCAGCGCAGTATGGTGCGTCTCCTCTGGCACATCTTCAAGACAGAAGGTGCCTCAGGCCTGTGGAAGGGATGGATCCCACGAACCCTCAAGGTTGCTCCGGCATGCGCCATCATGATCAGCAGCTACGAAGTTGGAAAACGAGCATTTCGCGGCGTCAACGAGCGACGTCTGAAAGGTAACACCAACACAGGACAAAGCTCGTAAAACTCCCAAAATGATGAAATAGAATAGTGAAAAAGGAAATACCCCGAAGCAGATTGTGGAGAGAAAAGGGAAAGCATTTATAGATGATGTCTTGGCGTTATAAAAGGGGAGGGCAGCTGGCGATGAAACGAAATAACAGCTCCCCTCTTTGGACTTGCAATTGGTCTTTTTGTTTAGTTAGCGATCTTGTTAGATGGGGGAGATAACTGTACTCAATACCTCAGATAGATAATAATTGTACTACTACTTGTAAGAGCAGAACAGTTGTTAGTAGATTTCTCATGCTCTAGTGAATGGTCGGATCTGATTGCTGCTGGGCAACAGTGCTACGTTTCAAAGATATATGACGTTAAAACCCATCTCTGAAAAACTTGTCATTTAACCTGAGATGTTAATTTCTATATCTCATGTCGGATCAAGTTCCAAGAGTTGGGCGGCGATATTCAGTTATCGAGGCCGCCATTCTCAAAAAGTGGGACTTTGAAGACTTCGATCTTGAACGGGCACATCAGGGCTTATACAGATACCAAAAGACAACAACAAGTTGATAAAAAACAAAAGGTATATTCAGTCGTCCTATTCCATTCTCACGGCTTTATATGCCTTTTACCTTGAGTTGATAGGGCCTTCCAACCTTTTCATCCACAAAATCCAATCAAAACCTCAACACTTCAACCTCACTAACACTCTTCACAGATATATCATCATGTACTCACTCACCTGCGCCGACGGCCTCTCTCTCGGCAGAGACGTATATGTCCTCGATATTCAAAGGACTTCGGCGGGTCTTGCAACCATCTCATCAGACCAGTTCCTCTCTGTCCTCGACCCAACTCGTCTCTCAGCTGGTCCTCAGCGCCGTCTTCCAACCCAGCACGGTAACCTGACGACGTTGCGTGTGTTTGACAGCAATGCCGCGCTTGTTTGCACGGCTGGTGAGAACGGAACTGTTGCAGTGTGGGATTTGAGACAGGGTGCCAACGTTGTGCAGTTTCAAGGTGAGTTTTTGTTCTTATGATCTTTCCATGGATATACTGATTGATGGGATTTCTTCTTCTCTTTTACAGCGAGTCAAGCTCCCATCTCTTCCATGGCTTGTAGTCTAGATTCGCAGACCATCGCAGTAGGAACGGAACTGCAGAACCACACAGCATCTATCCATCTCTGGTACGTCTTTTCTCTTCCCCTCATAGAAAGGGAGCTTCATCTAAACACTTCAAAAGGGACGTCCGGTCCACCCCAACCTCAAAAGCACACTACCAAGAAGTCCACAGCGACGACGTAACAGACCTTTCCTTCAACCCCTCCAACCCAGCACTTCTCCTCTCCGGATCAACTGACGGTCTCGTAAACGTCTACGACACCCGCATCGCTGATGAGGACGACCTTATCGTGCAGACCTGCAATGTCGACTCTTCCATCCACCGCGCCGCGTGGTTGTCGGCTACAGAAGTCGCGGCTCTCTCGCACGATGAGCGCTGTGCTCTTTACGACGTGAGCGAGGAGCGTGCGAACGGCGATGCCGTACAGGACTTTGGCGATATGAGGTCTGTACTCGGATGCCAGTACGTTGCCGACATCACGCCCAAGATGGACGGCAGCGGCGCTGTTCTCGGTGCCGGAGCTCAAGAGTAAGTACAACATGGTAGATATACGTACCGGTGCTAACAAAGCATAGTAAGCAAGCATTTGAGCTCGTCTTCCTTGCCAAGAACCCCAATGGTGAGGGGTGGGCTCTGGATCGGGAGAACAGTGTCGGTTTGCCTGGTGCTCATGGCGATGAGATTGTGCGATCTTTTTGCTTTTTTGACGAAGCTCATGTTGTCTACACGGCTGGTGAAGATGGAAATGTCAAGGCTTGGAGACCCAATTGATCAAAGGCAAATCAGTGAAAAAGAATTGAGATATAGCGTTAAAATTACGAAAACACGGACTGTTAGAGAATTTGATTGAGCAGTGGATCTGAGAAGTAGAAAGCAATCTGTCTCTGTTGCCCGATAATTTAAGTGCCGTTACTGGCTGCACTGAGTCGCATGGTAGATGCGAAAGCGCAGGTATGTGGGCAAGTGAGGTTTGTACAATTACAGTTATCACAGTGTTGTGGCATATACAATTGAGGGTGGCTTGAGTTTAGTTGATGGAATGTGTTCAAATACAGAGATTGATTTGATCTCTTGTTCTTGATTAAAAGTATTTATATCTACTCTAATGGGTATGCAAGTGGGATATCTTATAGCAAGAAATCATAAGCCGCATCGACACAGGCCTGATACGGCAGTCGATCTAACTTTTGCAATTCATTGCATTGCATGCCCGTTCATATGTATGTCATCCAAAATCATCAATTATCAATCCATCGCCCCTTTTATTGCAGGTTCTCAATAACCATAGCGGAAGCACCGCCGCCACCGTTGCAGATACCAACGGCACCAATCTTGGCCTTCTTCTCCTTAAGCACGGAGGTGAGGGTGGTGACGATACGAGCACCAGAGCAGCCGAGAGGGTGGCCGATGGCGACGGAACCACCGAAGACGTTAACCTGATCAGGGTTGAGGCCAAGGATCTTCATGTTGGCGAGGGCAACAGCAGAGAAGGCCTCGTTGATCTCGTAGTACTCAACCTGGTCAGCGGTCAAGCCAGCGTGCTTGATAGCCTTGGGAATGGCCAGAGCAGGAGCAATAGTGAAACGCTCAGGCTCACGCTCAGCATCACCCCAACCAAGAATCTTGGCAACGGGCTTGAGGTTGAGCTCCTTGAGTTTGGCCTCGGAAACGAGGACAACAGCGGCGGCACCATCGTTGATGGGAGCAGCGTTGGGAGCAGTAACAGTACCGTCAGGCTTGAAAGCAGGGCGCATGGCCTTGAGCTTGTCGACGTTCAGGTTCTTGACCTCATCGTCACGCTCGACCTTGATGGTGGGCTTGCCACGGCCACCAGGGACCTCGACAGGGACAATCTCAGTAAAGAGACCGGCCTCAGTGGCAGCCTGAGCCTTCTTGTAGGAGTTGATGGCGTACTCGTCCTGAGCCTCACGGGTGAGCTCGTGGTCATCGACACAGAGCTCAGCAGAGATACCCATGTGGTCCTTCTTGAAGGAGTCGGTCAGACCGTCCTTGAGGACACCATCGACGAGGGTCTGGTCGCCGTACTTGGCACCGTTTCGGAGGTTGGGGAGGTAGTGAGGGGTGTTGGACATGGACTCGGTTCCACCAGCAACGACAATATCGGAGGTGCCGAGCATGATGTTCTGAGCACCAAGGATGATGGCCTTGAGGGAAGAAGCGCAGACCTTGTTCACGGTTGTGGCAATGACGGTTTGAGGGAGACCAGCGCCAATGGCACACTGGCGGGCAGGGCCCTGACCGAGACTGAAAGATTCGAGTCAGCAAAGAACGTGGTGCCGTCTCGGGTGGTCGAGATCATGATGGCGGGGTAGAAGGAAAACCTACCCAGCAGAGAGAACATTGCCAAAGAAGACCTCGTCGACATCCTCAGGCTTAATACCAGCACGCTCGACGGCTCCTGTGTAGTGAGGTTAGTATATTGGTCGCTTCGCCTCATCTTTCGCGGTGTGGTTTGTTCGTACCCTTGATAGCGACTGAGCCCAGTTGAACAGCGGTCTGGCTTGACAAAGAGCTATCTTCATGTTAGACAAGGTCAAATAAAGACAACAAATGTCCAAATTAAAGGCATTGCTTACCCAAGGAAAGAGCCAATGGGCGTACGGGCAGTAGAGACGATGTAGACGGGGGGAAGGTTGGCCATTTTGACGGTTGATGGTGGATGAAGTTTACAAAAACAAAAAGATCGTCAGACGGGAGCTTTCAGTTTATAGATTGATATAAAGGAGCTAGACTAGGTGTACATTGGGTGGAGCGGAAATCGGCGGCAAATTTGTTGAGAGAATAGAAGAGAAGCTGCAACCTTGTCTGCAAGTCTGCAAGCGAGACTGGACTTGTCTCTAGAGGGATTTAGCTCAAAGGCTAACATTGGACAATAAGACAGGAAAGGAATCGATGCCCCCTCTTACTCTTACCCGTATCACTGTGTGGTTACCATTCTCGAATTCGGGAGGCTTTGGAGGGCCTGGAGGGCCTGGAGGGGCACGGCTCTTGCGAATACGCTCGCTGCAGGTGCCGCTGTCGGTCGGTGGCATGGCATGGGAAGGCAGGTCCCCTTGTCGAATTCCGGCCCCACTTGTACCTGCCTCCCGTCTCCGTAAGAGGTACATGGTACTTCACTTTTTATGATACAAGGCACGTGATATCGAAAAAGTTGGCGACAGAGCTAGCTGTGCGCAACGCCAGGCGAGGCCAAAGTGAGTTTTAGTTTTAGGTGACAAGATTGACGACGATTCGAGGCCGCCATTTACATTCATTCCTTCGTCGCCAATCATTTGCGCATTCACTACGGCATACTTGCGCATTAATCAATAATCGGTAAAGATGGATGATCTCTACGACGAGTACGTATCTTCTTCCTTCAGTCGCGTTTCGAGCTTGACATGTTGACGGCGCGCTGACTTAATGCTACAGGTTCGGTAACTTCATTGGTGAAGAGGTCGAGTCAGAGGAGGGTTCCGAGGTTGGTGTTGAGGCGGGCGACTACGTCTATGATGATGAGCCAGATGAGGCCCCTGGCGTGACGGGCCAGGAGCTCATGGAACTCGATGGTATGAACATATGAAAGCTCCCATCCACAAATATATACTAACTCCTGTGCCGTATAGATGGTCCATCAAACGCGATTATACTTCACGAAGACAAACAGTACTATCCCACCGCCGAGCAGGTGTACGGAGCCGATGTCGAAACCCGTGTGGAAGAGGAGGACGCTCAGCCGCTGTCCCAGCCCATCATCGCGCCCGTCGAGCAAAAGAAGTTCAACATCGAGGAAGCCGATCTCCCACCCGTTTTTTTCGACCGCGAGTTCATGACAGACTTGATGAACTTTCCCGAGCAGACACGAAATGTAGCATTGGCAGGACATTTGCACCACGGAAAGACGGCCTTTATGGACATGTTGGTCCTAGAGACACACGACATTACAGACCGATTGGAACGAAGAGTGGGCAAGCACCGCGACGAGCAATTGAGATATACAGACGTTCATATTCTGGAAAGGGAAAGAGGACTGTCTATCAAGGCTGCGCCTATGAGTCTGGTACTACCCAGCACCAAGGGCAAGTCGCATCTTGTCAACCTGATCGATACCCCTGGACATGTCAACTTCGTCGATGAAGTCGCCGCATCCTTCCGATTAGTCGACGGTGTTTGCTTGGTGGTGGACGTTGTCGAAGGAGTTCAGATCAACACAGAGCAGATCATCAAGCATGCTGTTCTCGAGGACATCCCGCTGACCCTGATCATCAACAAGATGGATCGACTCATTCTCGAGCTGAAATTACCGCCCAAGGACGCTTACTTCAAGCTCAAGCACGTTGTTGAAGAGGTCAACACTATCATCACAAACACAGCACCTACCAAGGCTGCTTCCAAGAGAATAAGCCCTGAAAAGGGTAACGTCCTTTTTGCCTGCACGGATATGGGCTGGTGTTTTACGCTACCAAGCTTCGCCAAGATGTATACGGATACTTTTGGTGATATCAACGTCGACGAGTTCGCGAAGCGATTATGGGGCGACATCTACTACAACCCCAAGAAGCGAAATTTCTCACGAAAGCCCATTGACGAGCGTTCATCGCGTTCTTTTGTTCATTTCATTCTCGAACCCATCTACAAAATCTTCACGCACTCCATCAGCGATAGTCCGGAGCAGTTGAAACCAGTTTTGGCTTCACTAGGAATTGAGCTTAAGCCTTCTCAATACAAGGCCGATGCTAAGGTGCTCCTGAAGCTAGTCTGCGAGCAGTTCTTCGGCCCTTCAACCGGCTTCGTGGATATGATTGTCAAGCACATCCCATCACCGATTGAGACTGCCGAGCGGCTGTTGGAGAGATATTATACCGGTCCCTTGGACACAAAGGTTGCTGCCTCAATGAAGACTTGTGATCAGGATGGACCATTGGTCGTGCATATTACAAAACTCTTCAACACAGCAGACGCCAAGAGCTTCCATTCTTTTGGCCGTGTGCTAAGTGGAACAGTCCGACCAGGTATGCAAGTCCGTGTTCTTGGTGAAGGCTATTCTCTGGACGACGAAGAAGATATGGCTATGGCGAATATTGCAGAAGTTTTCATTGGCGAGACACGATACAACATTCCTACAGATGGTGTCCCGGCCGGTAACCTCGTACTGCTAAGTGGTGTCGACAACTCCATCGTCAAGTCGGCCACCATCCTCCCTCCTAAGCTTGAAGACGATGAGGACGCCTACATCTTCAAGCCCATCACACACTTCACGGAGTCGGTCCTCAAGGTCGCTGCTGAACCCATCAACCCTTCAGAACTTCCCAAAATGCTCGACGGTCTGAGGAGGATTCAAAAGTCCTACCCCCTTATCAAGACCAAGGTTGAGGAGTCGGGTGAACACGTCGTCCTCGGAACTGGAGAGCTGTATATGGACTGTGTGTTGCACGACTTGCGTCGTCTATACGCTGATATGGATATAAAGGTTTCTGATCCCGTCACACGGTTCTGCGAGACTGTTGTCGAGACATCAGCAACAAAGTGTTATGCTATCACGCCAAACAAGAAGAACAAGATCACCATGGTTGCCGAGCAGCTGGAGAAGGGCATCTCAAATGATATCGAGAGCGGAGCAGTAAACATCCGAGATCCCATTCGAAAGACAGCCAAGTTCTTCGAAGAAAAGCACGGCTGGGACAAGCTGGCTGCCCGCAGTATCTGGGCGTTCGGGCCTGAAGAGACAGGACCCAACATTCTTCAAGATGATACCCTCCCCACCGAAGTAAGTTTTCAGGATATACCATGCCGGATATTTCTCGCAGCGGTATCCTCATATCATGAGCTTGGCTAATCGTATTCCAGGTGGACAAGAAAACCCTCAACGCTGTCAGGGAATCTATCCGACAAGGATTCAGCTGGGCAACCCGCGAGGGACCCTTGTGTGAAGAACGTGAGTCCTCTATTTCTGTTAGTCTGCAGTTTGATCTTCGCTTTGGACGTTACGTTGTAATCGACAGTATACCCGCACTTCTCAACTGAAGAGTGGATATCGTGGTCGTTTCGTTATCAGCTAGTTTGACTGGCTGTGGATCACGACAGTGTCAGGGGCGATTCCTTGTGGAGTTTCGAACTCTCCACATCTGACATTCGCCATGTCTTGCCTGCTGACATATTGCATGGCTGGCAAAGACTTGGCGTCTCCAGATGATGGCGTTCGCAGGGTGTTGATGGTGCCACCCATCTCCGCTATGTTGGTCGTTTGTTTCTGAGTGGCACAGTGCAACGGCAAGAGCCGCTTGACCGCCATCAGGAACAAACGGATAACAATTCCCGGCGATCTTTTCCCTCCTGGCGGTAGATAATAACGCCCTTGAACCCCTGTCCCAGATGATCAAGATACACGCACAATGACTATCGATACAACGAATACTAACATGAGACAATAGCGATACGAAACACAAAGTTCAAGGTTACAGACGTACTTCTGGCCAACGAGGCCATCTTTCGTGGAGGTGGCCAGATCATCCCCACTTCTCGACGAGCGTGTTATTCCTCCTTCCTCATGGCCTCGCCTCGACTCATGGAACCTGTTTATTCAGTCTCTGTGACAGGACCGGAAGAGTCATACATGGAGGTTTACAACGTGCTGTCACGTCGTCGAGGCCATGTTCTATCAGACGGCCCTGTTGCTGGCACGCCGCTATATCGCGTGAACGGATTGCTACCAGTCATCGACAGCTTCGGTTTCGAGACAGATCTACGAATCAAGACTCAGGGTAGCTCCATGGTGAGTCTGGTCTTTGACAGCTGGAGTATCGTGCCTGGTGATCCTCTCGATCGCGAGCAGATCATCCGTCCGCTCCAGCCTGCTACCGCACAAGCCACCGCTCGCGATTTCGTCCTCAAGACACGAAGGCGCAAGGGTCTCAGCGAAGACGTCAGCGTCAAGACGTTCCTCGAGCCTGAATTCTACCAGAGTCTAATGGAGAGCGGAATGCTGGGGGAGATCTAGAGCACCGAAAGTCCGGATGGTTTAATTCGCGAGGCAGGGGTTCAACCAGTGAAACAAGGGTTGCATGAATAGACTCCTCCAAGGATCATGTTGCGACTTAACTCCAAAAGGTTGGGATCTTTTGCTATGATCAGAAATATGTAGTCATAGACTAGGGCTTGGACAACGTGTATTTTGCTACAAGGATGAAAGTTGAAAGATTGGTGGCGTACTGCAAAAACGTTGGGAGGCTAATTAAAACGACCGGAAAGGTTTCAAATAGACCAGCATAAACAGGGAATGATAATCCGAAATCAAGGCCAGATGTTTGATGCTCTTTGACCTGTGTTTCGATCTCTTTTTCTCATTTCGGACGAGTATCAGCCTGTCGTGCCAGTTTGGTTCGGTTATGATTAGTTTATGATTCCTTGTCACCGACAATAGGTGCACCTTGCTCATTGGTAGGATTGCGACGGTGACGATGATACTAGGGGATTTTATCCTCTCGACTTTGCCGTACAGGTTGTAGCGTCATGGGTATGTATACGACAGCCTGTGCAACAGGTTAAGAGATCAAGTACGACTTCATGATATTAGGACTAGCGTCACCGTTGGCATCAATCAAGCAATTGATGTACAGTATGTCTGTCCGTAATGCGAGAGGAAGAACCAGAATTGACCCAGCGTCCTCGTGGAAGTTTCTACGGGACGATGAACCGGTGATCTTGATGGGTCTTTTTTCCCAAGAAACCTTGCTAATTTCCAGGGACCACGACATCAAACTCGTGGACAAGTGAATGACGAAGCAGTTAATAAGCATTTTCGACAGGGATAATGACAGGATGTAAGGTTTGCTAGGAGCATCGGGAACAACAGTTGCTCTGAGCCGCCCCATCTACCCGTCTGCCAGGTACTTTGACCTCAGTGAAGGAAAAATAAAAAGCAAGTCCACGCCTGAAGGTGGAACGTTAGTCTTAAGTGCTGACGAGAAGCGACGAAGGATGCATTTGGTCGTTGGCAAAGCTCCCCCATTGGCCATGGGTAAAAAACTACTAGTGCTGTCACGAGAAATCAAGATATGCAGGATTGGTTACAGCCAAGTGTGTCTTGGAGTACTGGACAAGATTTTGCGGAGTGTGGACAAATGCATCCGATCATGTTTATTTGCTGATCGGCACTCAGAGATGCATGTCTGCCAGTCTCGCAAGTCGAATGGCGAACCAATCCTGAGCCTTTTTGATAACCGGGGGTCTTCCTGCGGGAGTTGCAAGATCGGGGGATCGTCACACAGCCGCAAGGCAAGGTTGCCTTTCCCCAAACATATTATTTGAGACTGTCAAAGGGGGCATGTAAGCTTTGGTCCACAACCGCAGACAAAGCGTACGGGGGAGGCGGGGATTCATCCCTAGACAATGAAAAAGCAAATGTACATATGTATGTATTCGGGATAGTTAAACTCCCATAGCTGGGGCATGGCTGTCGACCATGAGGGTTTGTTGCCAATGCGAGTGTAGCGCATTTGCACACAACCCACCGGGGCTTGACCGAAGCAGTATGATATGATCGAGTAGATAGTTTAAATCCCCATCTTTCGACCTGCCAAACGGGAACTACTTGTCTTGGCAGGACATATTACATACATCACGGTAGTCGACCTGCGTGGGAGGCACGCGACGAGACGGCTCTTGATAGTGCGCTACAAAAGCCCTTGTCCCTTGGCTTCGAAAAAGGGCCGACAAGTCAAGCATGACGTTTTGTGGCGGCAGATTCCGCACCTGTCAAGGAGTCGAGACCAGGAAGAATAGTCATGGGGGGCCAGACTCGTTCAAGGACGTTGAACTTGCGGCGAAAGTGGGGGACTCTGGCACGCGTAACATAGGGCGGAACTTTGTGTGGTACGAGGACGGTTCCCAAAACGGAAACCTAATCGTGGGATCTGGTCGACGTCGTTCTTTATGCACGATAAAATGAAGAAGAAAGAGACTCATAAGTGATGTTGAAGGAACCGTGCAAATGTGAATATGTGCGATTCTGCATGTATTCTCGAACGATTGCGCTAAATTCTAGCCTGTGCAGCTGCAGCACTGCCGAGTCTGGGACTAGATGACATTGCTCGGCTCCCACTAAAGGACTCCAACATCAATAGTCTGACATGCCCAATGAGATGTCCACATGGTTGCGGTGCAATTGTTCGCGTATTATCCGTAGAATCTCCCTTTTCAGCAGCGCGATATGTTCACGGTGGTAGCTTGAACCTTATTTAGATAAATAAGGGGCCTTGACTGACGTCCGTGTTCCTCTTCTCCAATCACAAGTCGGTATTTTCCCCAGTTGCATGTTTATTACCAGTTCACCGGTTCAGTGTATCCAAGATTAATGAATACCCCGTCTTGAATGCCGAGATTCAAGACATCGATGGGAGGGTAGCATTTTCGCGTTTGCCCGTAGGCTTCGGTACGAAAACGATGTCGGTTTGTAAAGTAGCAATGACACCAGTTGATAGTGGACAACGAAGATCATCAAGCATTATCCATGCGATTTTGGAAGCTTCTAAAAGAGTAGTTAAGGTTTCGACAATGGTAGGTCATGATTAGGCGCATGTTTCCAGCATCTTGTCCAGAACTCCCTTCAGGGTATCGTTTTCCAAAGCGGCAGCAACTCGTTCCTTATCGCCCAACTGCTTGTTCACTTGATCATCTTGGTTATGACTGTTCTCCTTGCATGTCACATCCACGCGGTAGTTGGGCGGCAGTGCTTGCTCAAGTCTAACCCGAACTCCAAGCCCAATGACAGTGGCCAATGAGCAGTGGGTGATGGTTGGTGTGATCTCCACAACCACCTGCACGATTGTGTTTGGGTCAGGAACACCAAAGGCGGGAGAGGGAGTGATGTGGATATCAGATAGGTTGATCACTGACAGCTGGCCCAGTGAAACCGGGTGCTCAGGATCCGAGATTGTTGAGATGAGATCTGCTCAACGTTAGTATCGTATGTTTGTAAAAAGGCGCAAACAAATGTTAGGTCACTTTAGTGACATGAAGGTATTCGTGGAGCTCGAACCTCAGGGCCACTGGGCAGGAAGATATGGATGTGGCGAATTCACCAAACAAATGACTCAGGTGGGTTTGAGGGCACATACCATAAATTTCTTGTTCATCAATAGCTTCGGATGAAAACTCATCGTGCTGGTCATTGAGTTGAGGCCATGCTGTAGAAGTCGGGCCGGCAAAAGGACCTGACAGATAGGATGGCTTTGCAAAAATGATATCGTCGTATTTTGACTCCGGACCCCGACGTGGCTCAGCCTTCTTTTGCCGGGTTGGCAGCTGAGAAGCGCTCAGGATTGTGGGATTCGCATTATCCAAAGTCGCCATTGTGAATTTGCGATAGTTGAACGAACTCAAGAGCGAGATATGCAGGGATCTCAGGTGGCCAAGGCTTTGAGGCTATCGAGGCGAGGTGATACTGCAAGGGATAAAAACAATCAGGGGCCGGTAAACAGAACAGGTCCAGAAGATGAAATGGTGGAGATTGATGACAGCTGCAATTACTGGCTGTGATACTAATTCGAGGCCGGCCTTGGTTTGGTTGTTAATGAGCCAGGTTGTCGTTGTATGGGGAAGGAGTTGAAGTTGAAGGAGGGGGAGGGGTATTGCATCAAAGCAGAGGCGTTACGCCACAATGTAACGAGCCTCGTGGTGAGGCGCAGCACCACCAACTTTTATCTCCATTGAACCTAATTTTTTTCCCTTGTATTACTAAGTTGAATTTTTGCTGATGATCAATGTTCGGCAGATGGTCAAGAACAATATTGACTTTTCATTGGGTCTTTTCGATAGAATTTTGGACATTTTTATGGCACGCAATAGGTGCGTATAATTCAACAACCAAGGATTCTTAGGCGCGGGGCGTAAGGTGTCGAAATCATATATTGCTTACCGCTATGAACCAGCATCCCAACCAGTAATACAGCGTGTCCAAACTTGGTTACTTGTTTGCTTGCTCACTGTGAAAGAATGCTGGCGGTGAGAAACAATAATACGTACGCATGTAATTTCCATAGTCTGCTAATAATGTCTAGTCTCCACTACTTTAAAAAGTTCTCGAGGGCACGGCCAGCACAGACGGGTTTTGACAGGTCCCATATTAGGGGTGAGACAGAGGGGCGTCTTCAGCAATCTGGGCGACCCCTAGATGTGGTCATGGCTGACCATGGCATGGAGATGGAAGACGGAATGCCGGCCGAGTGTTTCTGGAACAACCGTGGCATGTTATCCGGGACGACCATCCTTGCAAGGAACGCGCTTGGAAGACGCTCAGAAGCGCTGCTTCGGTTGCGATTGGGCAATGGATAATATGGCGTAGCTCTGATCGCACGCACCAGAGGATCGTGGCGCGCGCGATCTATGTCAAATTGTCGGAGGTGGTTTCTCTAATAGGGTAGCCTCATCGACTGACTGTTGGACCAGCGGTGCCAGCCAGGCCAGACAGGGAGGATTATCTGCAGGACCCGTTCCCGCTCCCACAGTTTTGCAACTACTACTACGTAGTGCAGCTGTGTATGCATCTTGAATCATTGACGCTGATCGTGACCTTATGCGCGAACGTGCCAAAATGCTACAGATTGCTCCGCGGCCCGATTCGAAGTGGGCGGGCAGGGCCACAGGGGAAGCATTAATAAAGATCCAAGGCTGGAAGAGACAAACCAACGCCCGCACAACCAAGGTATTTTTACACAATTATTACTAAGAACTGAGGATCGTTGCCCACTACACTATAGCCGACTCAGTTGTAATGCAACGATAATGGGGCAACGATTTACCCTGGGGTTAGTTAGCATGGGTTATTACAGAGCGAGTCTTGGGGGGGCTCAAGGCTCACGTCTGAGCCCTTGATAAAAAAGACTGAAGGAATTACAGCAACCATCATCCGCCAATGAGAAACCAGAGAAGCCATATGCGTTGGCGTGCGGTTTTGATTACCACCCTTTGAGGGATGAGAGGTTTCGAGCGGAGGACGCCGATGGGTGACATGAACATGAAGCATAGCGAGTCTCTCCAAGTTTGTCGCACCGACCAAAAAGAAGACGAATGTTCCGTATAGGGAACACTGAAACCACCACAGTACGAAGATGGACATTTGGTAATTTTTCCGACTATTAAGCTAACAGTTATCGGACCGTGCCTTGCCATTGAAAGAAAGACAGCAAAAGAATCTCACATTAAAGAGACGGGGATCCCCGTCGACATTGGGAGCAAGGACAACGGGCTTCGGGGAACTGTACCTCGGCACAAACCCCAGCTCCACTAGAAAGTCCCTGATCTTTAACGTGTGTGCTTATCCCATACAGTAGTACAACAGCAGAAACAACCTACGCATGTGATAATCATGAAGCAATTTATTGTTGCTTGCAGTTGCACCTTCAATGCAAGCGACGCCGCAGACGAATCATGCTCGTGTCTCTCATGCAGGAGCACCAAAAGCGAAATAGAGCCAAGGAGGCCATAACATGGGTCCGATCTGTTGACCGTCATTGAGTTGTCCTGTTTCTCCAGCCGATCTTCAATAATGGCGCTAGGGAACCAAGTTCTTTTCCACTTGAGGAATAGATCTATGCTCTCTGCGTACGGGTTGAACGGTAGGATAGCTAGATGGGTCCGAGGGTCTATTATTTTAATCTAAACATGCACAGTAGTTCATTGGCTAGATCGTGCTGAAATACGGGCAGTTTACGAGTGTCTGTCAATGTTGGTTGATGCTATCATGCTTTGCTCCACTATCAGTTTTGTCTGTCAGACGAGAAGAAGCAAGACTTTCCCCGTGTAATCGAATATGATGTGTCACGTCTAGATCGACCGAAAAGAGCGTCTTGCACTTGGGGCACTGCATCTCTTCATCTCCGAGACACTGTTAAATGTTCATGCAAGTTGTTACAAACCAACTGTGCCGTTCGTTGCTCGTTCATGAACTCCAACAGCAAGCAATTTTTGGCCCCCGAATCTAACGGCATTGTCCGCGTGGCATAGCTGCAGCCGGCGCCATCGTCCTGCACGGGCGATCCTCATGCGACCACTTGAAATGAAAAGTAGTACATACCCTGAATTACTAGGTATTCTCTTCTGTAATAACACGAGTCGTCATTCCAGCATGGTGGCAAGATTCTACACTAAGGTGTTCTACAGCGGGAGAGCTAGGCTTACTTTACGAGGTTGGGTAATATATGCGACAAACTAGCCCACCAAAATGTACAAGCGAACAAGAGAGTCATACATCATACATGCTCTTTGTGTACATGGGATCTGGAAACAAGGTACATAAGCAGCACGTTACAGGTTTGGCGTCTCCCGAATTGGACAATTGCAGATATTGGCACAGGAATCGTTTAGCATCTCATATATTTTGTATGGGTCGAGGAAGTTCATATCAAAGTTACAGAAGGCGCTAGTTGGCCGCGGTGTCGGTAACTGGAGCAGGGCTATCAATTTGCAGATCCAGACTATGCGCGTAGGCCTAAGATAGAAGGCGGCTAGACGTGTGTTCGTGGTGCTATACGTACCATAGCCTGCAGTGGAAGAGAGATCATGATAACAGTGCACACAAGCTCAGGGGATCCAAGAACCCCTAGTTAATAGTCTGTATTGCGAAAGGACGCGAGGGTCGATTCAAGACATTTTGGTGACGTTAATCATTCTGACTCGGGATCTTCGACGTCGGTAGTTAGTTGCTGCAATATGTATATGTACTCTGTAATATGATGTGCGTTATAATCACTCAAAACGACAGAGTGAGAATCTTATCCACCTTCAATGAACATCTTGTTGCCATGAATAGAATCGGGAGGGTTATGTAAGAGCAAAGTTTCGCGGATGAACAAACGTCCATTCAAAAACCTGGCTAAACTTGGGACAAACCCCAATTGAACCGAAGCACTCCTTGTCGTAGATGCTTACTTTCTTTTTATTGGCAAGGATGACCCTATACAACCTCTATCGTGCTTCCAATAGGTACTGTCTGGTAATTACCAATAGCTGACTTACCAGGGGCGCTTTCGAGGCGGTTTCATTATGGCGATCATACTTGTATGGATGTTTATAGTGCGTTTCCATCCGACATGTCCTGTGGTGCACTAACGACGAAGCGCTTTCTTTCCGCCATGTTTAAATTACATTATAGTGAACGAACTTGTACTTTGAGACATGAATTAAATACCCGAGAGTTTAGTAAAACTAGAAGCGTCAAGGTTTGTATTCATCCTAAATTAACAGTGGCAGCAGCTGAAGTATCGGTACAGAGTGCGGATATCCAAGGAGCAATTGCCTTTACCTGCCCGTCTACCTGTAGACCTACATGCTATTTTGAGTATGGTGGACCTCTGTGATCAACGGTCAACCGTCGTCAATCTTTTCTTGGCTGGCAACTCACCTACCCTGTTCGTAGAGATTTGTCAAGAATAGTTACTCGAGTATATGCAGTCTCTGCCAATCAAGATACACAATACTCGAGAATCTCAACAACCGTCCTTCAGAGCCGAGGGGCGACACCTGGCACGCTAAGCAACGAGTCTAAACGAGGACACAGAAATCTTGACAATTCATGGCGCTAGAGCTGTACTATAATGCACCTCTGATACATGCCTATTATCCTGCGTCAATGGTGTAGCGTGTATACTGTACTGTAGTGTGGTGGAGGAGCCGTCTCGACGCCCGCAAATGTCTGTCTGCATCGCATATAACTAGATCCGTTTTACCATGCTCCAAATGGGTAGCAGAAAAATTTACCTCTACGCTTTAGGGTACAAGAGAACTAAAGCTAGAATCTGAATAGCCTAAACTGACTTATTAATTTTGTCTTATGTACCTCGAGTGACCAACTTTTCTTATACCCTGAGGACTCCATACGTAAGGCTGCGGGTCGATGAAAGGGAGTTTCCCGTGGGAACGAACAGCGGGCGATTAATACGGATGGATACCTGCCGTACCCGTACCGTACTGCATCGTGGACAGTGTCGATTCGGGAAGCTGGCAATGTCGAAGAACAAAAAAAAAAGCCTTTTCAGCCCTAAGTGTCAAGTTACTTCCTTCTCCAATAGGTGATGTGCATACTGCAACTAGCCCTGCGGCATGGCATGTGCGTGACGGAAGGTGCCTGAGCCCGCGTATCGCGAATGGTAACTGGTAAGAACGGAGGGGAAGAAGCGAGGCAGTTGCTCGTTAGAAACCAGAACAGGAAGGAAACTAAAAAGGGAAGGAGTGGAGGAGGTTGCACAAGAGCCGGACACCATCATCGTCGTTCATCGACTAGCACACACACCGTCGGCATTCCTCTCTCAAGCTTCATCGACACCAATAACTCAGTGCGAGAGATCTCAAAACACTGTCGCAGTCGACGGGGTCCCAGCTTGGATTGGTTGTTCATGTCCATCCCATAATGCCTGTCACACATCGACATCCACATCCTTGAGACGGGATGACCCCCCTCCCCTCCCCTCCTGCAACCTCCCAGACGTTCAAAGTCCTTGGCCGAGCACGATCAGTTTTGTATGTACATGATGAGGTTCTGAGGGGAAGCATGTCTCCAATCTGCCAGCTTTGCAGTCCGCATCCGCATCTGCGTCTGCAACTGCGACTGCGCCTGGTTGTCACAGCCAGACACCTCCTTGTTGGGTCAAGTCTCGGCATACGTTTCATCCAAGCTCCTCGAAGTCTTCGTCTCAATTGGATGCGCACGCGAACCTCCCGTCGGGAATTAGATTTTGGTTTTGCTTTGTGCGCCGCTGGCTTTTGCTTTGCTGACTGAGCGAGCAGCAGCTAACAATTGTCATGATCGAATTGTTCGGAACATTTTGCACCTGTCAACTAATTTTTGCTGCCGCCTTGGCCGCCGGTTCAAAGCTCCATCCGTCATTTCGTTTTCGTTCTTCTCGAACGTCGTTGACTCCTCTGCGCTGCTTACTTGCCTATGCATTGATATCATCAAAGTCCGCTAATCCCGCAAGAGGAGCCTCGGTCACTTTCTTTAATTAATGCTGGGCTGCCAATACTAACTGACAGCTAAAACCCGTCCCATCGCTATAACATAGCGCCTACATATTACGGGCTGGTGCACTGAGCATCTGGCCTCAGCTTCCCTCCATTGCATTGTTGACAAAGGACCTCCAAGTGCCAGAGAACCCACATCATCTTCCGTCTCTGTATTTCGCTGTAACACGCCGTTCACTCGGGCCGGTGCCCATAGCCTGTATCGTATTAAGAACTTGAGGCGGCGACTTTGACTCTCTACTCTGGGTACTTTCTCGAGTCGGATCTGGTCGAGTCGAAAGAAGATTTGCCCCAGTCTCGTTACGGACACTGGTTCTGGGCCTTTATCCCACGATCCACAATCCACTTCCGCGCTACCACGCCGCCGCTTTTCCTTACCTGCATCTCCCATCTCCATCCCCCTGGACCTGTCCCGCCCCTGTCCTGTCCTATCCTGCCTGTTAGTTAAGCCCTGCTCATGGCCCTGCTCTGATCCAAAGAACGCCAACCCGAAACTCTCCACCAACTGCTCGTCACTAGTCTGGTAAAGTGAGGAGGGACTGACGGTCAGGCAGCCTGAGCAAGCCCAAATCAAGTGCTGGCAACGACGTTCCCATACCATCCCATCCTATCCCATCCCAACTAATCAAGTTCAGTTCAGGGCACCTAACTAGACTCTCCTCCTTCCTCTCCCTCTCCCTCTCTCCCCTCCCCTCTAACTTAAAGACCAAGCCTTGTCTAGGGTCACGTCCCCCCAGCACCTACAGTACTTGTTCATTACACACCCTTGCCCATGTTCATGCTCATGCCCAGTGCGCTACGCTTGCTGCCGCCCTGCCCTGTGAAAGCCAGCCAGACAGGACAAGACAAGACAAAACAAGACAAAGTCCAAACCCAAAGCCACTCCTAGTGGCCCCAAACACCCGGCCCTGTGGTTCACTTTAAACTCCTCTCTATCCGTACCGTACTCTGCTTGACCCAAGCTTCAACTCAAGAGTACTTACAGTGCCCTACCCCGACACGCCCCAGCCAATTCGATAATACGTCTTTTTAGCTGGTCTAGCTTTCGTACATATCTTTGTCACAGCTGTTTTTCTCTCTTTCGCCTCCCTACGCTTTTTACCTGCACGATCTTTTTATTCGCATATACACGTCGCACCACTCGTGCAGCCCATCGTCGCTCATCATCCCATCTGTCGTTGCTTTTGTCACCTGCCGTCACGACTTGTCCCCACGAGCCTCCCTCCACCCCGCGATTCTCTTCGTCTTGCGCGACAACCTCAACCCCGATTGTCTCCTCCACTCTACTCTACTTACCACCTGCTCGACTTTGTATCACCACGATTGATCTTCGTTGACTCGTTTCTGCGCACGATTTCATGTTGACCGCTGCAATCGTCACGACTCGACGCTCGTAGAGGCGCAAAACCTCCAAATATACTATACTATACTGTATCATGTCCAACGAAGACCCTTCTGCTCGCCCAATTCTACCGCAACAATCCCAGATGAATTCCTTCTCGTTTGCGCCGCAGCAATATACGCAGCGCGAGACTCAAAAGAGTGCGTCATTACCTACTACGACTTGTACATGCAATGCCTCGAGAGGTAACTAACATATCGGTGTAGACTATGTGTTCGTTGATGAGCACAACCGCCACAAGCGGTTAAAAGGTATGCTTTACTAGTTCCTGGAGATGGATTCTGCAATGGAATTGAATGCTAAAACCCGACCTAGTTATGAGAGCTTGCGAAGGCTGCCGAAGACGGAAAATTAAATGTGATGCTGCAACAACAAATACATGGCCTTGCTCGGCCTGTATACGGCTCAAGCTTCACTGTGTACGACCCAACGGTTTCGATGGAGCCAACGACTCGACGACTTATGACACTACGCCTATGGGCTCCGAACAATATCAGCAAATGCCTATGCAGCATCAAGTTATGAACCCAGGCGCCAAAATTTCACCAGCTTCTATGTATGGCACGCAATCTCAACAAGTTTACCCCGATGCGAGCGCCTCATATCAGCATGTTTCGTACGACACGTCTCAGCAGCCAGGAATGCACTACGGCGCTGTTGCGTCTGCCGGCTCAATGATGGACCACCAGTACGCGGGCCAGAATGTGTTTCCCACTCCTCCCATGCACCAACCGCCACCACCTCCCGGAGCTCAACAGCAACCTTCTCCCGAGGCATATTCCTCCCCCGGTGACTATCAACATCACGATCTTGCAGACCTTTTGGGAACGCTCAAGGTCAACGAAACCGGCACAGGTAGGACTTCATGGGTTACTCATAACCTGCGTCAGCTAATGTTTGTGTAGCTCCATATCTCAGGAATAAAGCATCTTTTAGACATGAAGAACAGCCAGCTGTTGAAGACGCGGATGATTACCCGGGTGCTCTTCCCCCGATGATGCCTGCACCTGGTCACAAGATTCGTATTCCGCCTGAGCTGATGCCAGATGACGAAACAGCACTGAACTATTTCGATCTTTACTTTACGCATGTTCATCCTTATGTTCCCGTACTTTGCAAGACCGTTTTCTACCAACAATGGAATACGGACCGAGAAGCGATTTCTCCGTTGATTCTAGAAGCTATTTTTGCCATTGGAGGACGACTGGCTGAGGAACCGACTGAAGGTCAACAATGGCTTGCCCTTGCTTCCCGTGAGTACTACTTTTAAACTGAACGTGGTGGATATGAATGTCGAAAACTGACGATTCCTAGGTCACGCCGATTCTTTCATGGATGTTCCTCGATTAAGCACTCTTCAAGCCTTGCTCATGATTCTCAAGGCTCGCGAAGCTGCTCCTAAACGAGGTTACTACTATCGCTCCTGGATGACTGTTGTACAGTGTGTTCAAATGGGCAAAGATCTGGGCTTGGATGAGCATCACGAGGATCATCAAGCAGGTATTGGGTGTGAACTCACACCCGCCGAGTGTCAGCTTCGAAAGCGCATCTGGCAGACAATTTTTGTGTGTGAGGTTATGGTTGGCGCTCCTCAAGGTGAACAAAACTGAGCTGGCCAATATCGTCCTGTTAACTAACATCTTCAAGGCCGACATGACCACGCCGTCAAACTTAACACTGTTGATTTTACACCCTCTAGACCAGTTCCCGGATGCGAAGAATCAGAATATCATACGTCGCGCAACTTCAGCTACTTCTCGCAAGTTGTGCGAACAGTATCCGCGATGAGCAAAGTATACACGAGACTCCGGAGGCGCAAAGATTGGGGAGTCGACCCCGAGTTCCAGCAGTTAGGACAAAGCTTCAACACCTGGTTGACAGAGCTTCCCCCAGACCTGGCTATTTCCTTTCCGCAGGATGGATCACCCCCATGGATCCCTTCACACTTTATCGGAAACATGCACGGGTACTACTACCTGGCTCTGATCCTCTTCCATCGACCTATCCTGTCGTTCCTTGACCCTAACGCCCCGGATGGCCAGTGGAAGCGCCACATGATGATTTGTTACAGCTCTTCCAAAGCTTTGTGCCGTGTGCAGGAGGCAACACTCAATACCTTCGGACTTACAGGACTTCAGTGCATGCAGCGAGGCTTCAGCTTTTCTCTCTATGCTGGCCTCTCTTGCATTGTCATTCATCTGGTATGTCTCCGGACATGTATACTCCGAACATGTACTAACCTTCGTCTGATAGGTTGCTATTGTTTCACCCGACCCCGAGTTCAACAGTGACGCCCGTGAATACTTTACAAGGCATATGCGGGTCCTGGAAAAGGTGATGGAGTCCTGGTCGATGCCCGAGTTGGAGAAGCAGATCAACGCGCTTCGAGAGGCGTTTTCAGCAGATGTTCGAAAACCGTTTGTCCTGAAGCCAAGCTTTCCTTACGGCAGTCCTCACCCATCCACCCATTCCAGCCCCCCTCGAGGTTCCGAGCCTTTCAGACCAGTCATCCACCGCACAGGATCCATAGACCAGCACTTGGATACACACGGTGCCCAACAAGTCAGTTATATCAACCACCCCATCACACCTCCTATATCAGCCGGCCCGATGGACAGCAAAAGTGACTCCCCAGCTGTACAGTCGCTCGTCATGATGTCGCAAGGAACGCAAGGTCCCGGTATGCCCCAGAGCCTATCAATGGCGGATCAGCCAGGATGGAATCCATCTCGACTATTTGAGTAAGTCACCGATAATTTTGTGTTTCCCCTACGGCCTGCTAACTTTGTGAACAGACAATGGAACACCACATTTGGTACGCCTGCCTCCCATACACAATCCAGCACTACCCCACCTCACACGAGCCCTCTTAACGCGTCGTCCTCAGGTGCTACGGAAGTTCCCACTATCCAGGATATCCAGGCCGTCCAGGCAACAATGCCAACTGGATCGCATCAAATTTCTCCACCTCAATACTCAGCTGCTCCCGTGCCCAACTTTGTCACGCCAGCCATGTGGCAAGAGTCGGTTGCAAGTGTTTATGAGGGAGGATTGAAGCGAGGCTGGGACTACGATGGTGTGGCAGTGATGAAGAGACACTGATGAAAAGAGGCTATTGCTGATGGAGCTATCACCTGCTGAGGCTGAATACTCTTGAGGCTGGTTCTTACTAGGCGAGCCGCGACCCGGCAAAGAGTTTTGTGCCAGGACTGACCACAAGTGTTGAGTTACCTGTGGGCTTTTCTGGCCAAACAAACGAGGCTCTCAAGTGCCACAAGACTTGTTAATATGAAGATTCGTGAAATTTTGTGTCGACAACGACACGATTTGGAAGCCCCAACAACGGCAAGGGGCTTGCATATTGTACAGAACCCGGTTGGATATATTGGTTGGACGGATCAACAAGGACATATAACGAGCTATGACGGATGCGCTGGCTACTCGGGCCCGGAGGTGGTAAACACACGGGATGAGGTCCACGAGGTGCATTTTGGTAGGACAGGCAGGGCCCATGTACCAATATTTTGTCTACGTGATTGACGACTTGGAACGTTTCGGACGGAGCATTGGGAACACAGGAAAATGGAATGGAGTAATGGTTCTTAGATCTATCTACCGGCTGCAACACAAGAATACCATGGTTGCGTGTGTCTGTCGCTTTGTTTGCAAGCTTTATCGTTTACTTTCCCCCATTGGTGACATGCCTACTGATCATGGCTGTCCGAAAAGGCACGGAGCTGTGAGACGCCATCTATGTTTCAAGTTTCCATCTATCTCGGGGTTCACATACGATGGTGTCAAGGGTCGTGGATTTACCCTTGACTCTCTGGTGCAAGCCAAGTCTGTCGTTACACAGCGACTAGTTCAAACAGTGGGATCCCCTTTGTAGGGTGACGCAGCCTTCAGCGCCCTATTGTCAACACGCTCCTTGATAGAGTCCCAGATCCAACCATCGACCTTGTCCGTCTTCTTCTGATACCGCACCCTCGTCTGCGGCTTCTTGTCCTGGATGTAGAACTTGCCAACGGCACGGAACATATACCAGCTGCGCTTAGCGTTCTCCTCTTTGGTGTCACGCACGTAGTTGATGAGGCCGAGGCGGCGTCGCACAGGGCTCAGATCGCCGGCCTGAATGCTGCTGTAGCGAGGCTTGGAGATGGCGCTCATGGTGGTCAGGGTCAGAGGCGTCGACGGCGGGAGTGCCTTGACGAAACGTTCCAGAAGGGCGCGCGAGGTACGGGCGTATGGGGGTAGGTGGATGTGGATGTGCGTAACGAAGGGGGAGGTTATGTACGCGACGAAGAAGATGGGGACGATGCCGCAGAGAACGACTGATGTTTGTTAGTTAAACTACTATCTATGTGATTGCGTATGAGAGAGATGGACGCACTGCTTGCGGTGACCCATTCAGGCTTTTCGGCCTTGACATAGCTCGGTGCTACAATGAAGCAAAAGAATGCGCCGAGGAAGAGTGTCGTTATTTTGAGCATGGCCATGAATGTGATGCGACCTGTGCCGCCATGGTATATGATGAGTCTCTCAGGGAGTTCTAGAATGGAAGTTAGTATGCGCCGTGTAAACTCATCCAGAAAAACACAAACACACCAAATTCCTTGCCCCCCTTGGCTACAGCTCTAGCCTGTCTCTTCAGCTCATCTTCTATCTTGTTCTGCTTTTTAGGAGCAGCTGTAGGTTTGACGGCGTAGCATCGCAATTGAGCTTGCTGTAGAGATTTCTGAAGTGAGCGGCGAAAACTTCGAGGAAGAGCTGAGGATTGTATGAGAGTTGCTTGACGGGTGATTGAAGCCAATTGAGTTGGCCGTAGCTGTTGTATTATCATTCTTGGTTGAAACATTGTGATTGATGTGTGAGCGCTGACTTTATGAGAGAGGCTCATGAGCATGTTGTCAAAAATGAGTCCATTCTAACGTGGTGGGGATTCCATATTTTACACAGGGCTGTCTCAGAGATTATCACCATGTGAACTACTAATATGGACAAATGGTGACACCTTCAACTATGTTAATTGCAAAGGTCTTGATTATTATTAGAGCTTATGGCTCGTACGTTTATTAACTTTCAATGGCAGTCAAACAACGTTCTTTTGCAGCCACTCAACCCACTGATCCTTGTTCCAACTAGAGCTAACATCCTGAACAACACCGTCAAACACAGCAGTAGGCGTAACATGCACGCCAACCAGGCGGTTCATCTTGGTGATAACCTTGAGGTCGTTGGTGACCTGGTTTCCCGAATTCAACGCTCCGTCCTCACCGGCCTTGTCAGGAATCACAAGCAGTTCGTACACCTTGTTCTCATCAACGCCCGTCTTTGCCGCAATCTTGGCCAGACGACGATAAGTATCATTGCGCGTCTCGTTAACGACGGAAACGTCAAAAAAGGCCTTTTGCTCGTCGAACAGCGTCTCGCTAAAGTCCCAGAATCGCTCGGGTGCGAGACGCAGAACTGCCAGGCCGGCTTCGTGCATGAGGGTTGATGAAGGGTGCCATGGCTGGACCTGCTGGCGGAAGATAAAGGTGAGGCTCGAAGCCCATTGCTCGTTGGCTTTGACGGCGGGGATCACGTCGGAGCGGAGGGTGCGGAAGATCTTGGCGGAGAAGGGACAGCAGTAGTCGAGATAGAATTCGAGTGTGTGAGTTGTGTGGGCGACGCCTGAGTTTGAGGCGGGAGGGTGGGCGAATTGGAGCTTTTGCCCAGCGAATTTGGGAGGGAGAGCCATGTCTACGGTGCAGGTATTGTGTGATAGGTATTATAAGTGTTGATAGTTGAGTTGAATTGAGTTGAGAGGTTTTACAATGTTGAGATACGGGAGTTTCGGATTCATGTGAAGAATGATGTCAGCTCGGTTGATGCAATCGCGGTGCAGCTTGCATCATGACGCCTTATGTAATCTAGGTACTATTTTCCATCTCGTATACCTAGGAGGACATCAAGGTAAGACCCATCTCATGATGGCTGTTGATTTCTTACTCAAGCCTTTTACTGTAATTATGTTTTTACCTTGTGTATGTAATCATTTATATTCAAGTCAGTAGAAGGGACAAGAGGAGAGTAGTTACTGCTGGATCCCTGTCGACAACTACGGAAACCAGGAATAGCCAAGTCAATTGGTGGAGAAGAAGTCATGACGAGACGCATCATCGATGCAACCGCTGGAGCTATATCGTCACTCGGGCCTCATTTGATTCCGAAGTTTACCGCATCATCGGAAGCTCAAGAACATTATGGAAATATTTTGGCCTTTACCAAGCTACCTATGTAGTCTTGGTAGGAATCCGTGCAGCCCTCTCAGAAAGCCAGCTTAGTTGAGTTTCGGGACATAATTTAAGCTTATAAGAAGCGCTGTGCTCTGTTCTACAACATAGTTGTTTACCCGCAACTTGGAGAATTCGTACGCACTGCTGTCCACGCCGTGCCCATTGATTCAGTAAACAAAAGCAAAAAAAATCATGCACCTTGATATTTCGGGCCTCACCTCGATTTCACCGATAAGAAGCATGTAACTTGTTACGGCGTTAAAGCGCCAAGACGGGGAGCTAAGAGGCTCTGCCGTCACCAATGACTTTTTTTTGCCCACTGCAAAGAGCGTGATCAGTGTCTAAGATGAAGCGTATTCATTGCGTATTCCTTTGCGGGGTAACTAACAATCTGGAACAATTTTTTTAACCTTGATGTCTCGGCGTTGACTAGGTAAGATTTCTTCTTGTCAAGTGATCAATACCCTTAGGCTGGACTTTGTTGTCCAGGATATGGATATTTGGCTTCGGATTCTATTCATGGATTTCCATCCTGGTCAAAGGGCTACGGAGGTCTCCCGAAGTGCTACTGAGCCGCAGTTTGTTCTTTGGGCAATTGACCGGGAGCTGACGGAGAAGAGATTGCGGGGAAGACGGGAAGGGTACCTTGAATCTGTAGTAGGTTCCCCGTGTATTTTCGTGTATCTCATACAAGTCAATGGCTGTCGTCGGTTCTTGCCATTCTTTTGATCTTGGTTGCGGGCGAAACCGGGGATCTCGACTTCCTTTTCCTGATCTAGTGGGTCTCCCCCAGTTTCTGTGTCAGGGCATGTGCGAGTGGATACGATGGTCCCCGGTTCCCCCCCCAGTCAGCGTCACTAGTTTAGCAGGTGCAGGTGCAGGTGCATTGCATACATTTTTAACCCTTTTGTCTGCCGTTTTAAAGATTTGCACTAAATTACTGGGTTCGAGTAAGCCGTATAATACTTTATTTAAAGCTTTGTCCGTCTCATCTCATCTCAACCGCTTACCTTGTAAACTTTTTGGGATCGATGTTGTTTACTTTTTCTTATATCATTATTAAACCATAAATCATTGACTACTTTACTTGCGTACTACTCGGTCCGACTCTGTCTGTCTTGTGCTGTCGCGTGGCCTCTTTTTTGCTTGTGAAGCAAGCCAAACCTTGGCGTCGTCTACTTAGTAACTCGCGACGCTTTTTCCCACCTTTACTACTTCGATTCCTCCAAATTCATCAATCGATCAATCAATCAAGTCATCATGATTTGCCTCTCCAAAGCAGACGAATCCTTCTACCAGCGCTTGACCTGGAATCAGGCTCCTTCTCCTTTGGCTGCCTCCCATACCACGCGCCAGGATCTCAATGGTATCTCCAACCTTCGCGAACATGTTGATGCTGCCCAGGACGATGGGAGCGGGGGGACAGCTGGGAGTCTTCTCAATGGGCACGATGATAGTAATCAAGCAGGGAGTCATCCTGCAGAGCCTTTCAAAGGCTCTCTCAAGGATGCGGGACGACAGTCCCGTATCTCGGGTACGTCCAAAATCTTATGATCCTCCCTTGTCAAACCCACATATAAGTACTAATAATCCCAGGTCTGTCCTCGTGTCTTAAGACGGTAAATGGTGGTGTTGACCATGTCCGTCTTCATCGAGGCACTTTCTCGTCATGTGCCTCGCACATCTGGAGTTGGACTGTCTGGGTCCTCTCTGTTCTTGTCGTCTCGACAATCATCTCCTACTGGAACTCCCCTGCGCCTGCTGTCATGACTTCACCCCCCAAGCCCCAGGAGTCGATTCCTGTCCAGCTCTCGCCTCTGCGCAAGCGAGCGAGCACTTGCGAATCTGGAGGCGTCAACAAAGATGAGTACAACACTCCTCTTCATGTCGGCGCCGTCTTCATTATCCTGTTCGTCTCGACACTCGCTTGTGCATTCCCCATCATGGCTGCCAAGTTCCCAGGGTTGAGGATCCCCAATCGCTTCTTCTTTGCTGTCCGTCATTTTGGTACTGGCGTGCTGATCGCCACTGCCTTTGTCCATTTACTCCCCACTGCTTTCATTTCACTTGGTGACCCTTGCTTGAGCAGCTTCTGGAATCAGGACTACCCTGCTATTCCTGGTGCTATTGCTCTTGCTGCCATCTTTCTTGTCACCGTGATTGAGATGGTGTTCCACCCCTCTCGACATGTCTCGCCTGCTGAGATCACCACATCCAAGGAAGGTTCTACAGGTTCAAACAGCGGCGGGTGTATGGGGGGTACAGGCATGCTCCCTATTCGTGATATGGGACCTATTCGTGGGCGATCGTCAAGTATCGGTCAAAACCTTTCCACTTTGAACAGCAGGGATGTACGCACGCAGGATCTTGAAGAAGAAGCTTGTGAAGACGACGACAATATTCAATCCGGAAGAAAGAACCTCGAGGAGACGAGCCTCGAGGCTGTACAGATGCCTACCTTGACCCCAGAGCAGCAGCAACGTAAGGAGCTTCTCCAATGCGTCCTGCTCGAGCTTGGCATTCTCTTCCACAGCATCTTTATCGGAATGGCGCTTAGTGTTTCGATCGGCAATGAATTTATCATTCTCCTCATTGCCATTGTCTTTCATCGTAAGTTCTTTTGTTCTCGTGATGTTCTCGTCACCTTAGATGACTGACTGGGCCATAGAAACTTTTGAAGGGTTGGCGTTAGGCTCTCGAATCGCTTCCGTCAAGTGGCCCCAAGGCAAGCTGCAACCTTGGTTCATGGCCCTCGCATATGGATGCACGTAAGTACACATTTTACTGCCGACATTGTATCGTCAACTGACAGTGAAACCAGTACTCCTCTGGGACAGGCTCTCGGCCTTGCTACTCACACACTTTACAGCCCCAACTCTGAGACTGGGCTCATCGTTGTGGGCGTCATGAATGCCATCTCGGCTGGATTGCTCACCTTTGCCTCCCTGGTTGAGCTTCTATCCCAGGATTTTCTCAGCGATGAAAGCTGGCAGTTCCTTCGCGGCCGTAAGCGTATCTATGCTTGCCTTCTTGTGTTCTTCGGGGCTTTCTTCATGAGTCTTGTTGGCGCTTGGGCTTGATTGAGTTGCTCACAATCTTGTTATGCGTACTCGCCTCGTGGGGACGCTACTTCAGGATGTGGCTGAGTGGCCTGTGACTCTTTGCGGATAAACCGCAGCATTCTTGATACTACCAGTAATGCTTTTTGCATGACTAGTATCAGTATCATTTATTTTCTCTCACCCATGTTTCAGGTTTAATTCTTGTTAGTGAATTAAACACCGTTCACATGGGCCTCTTCTTTCTCTTCTCTTCTATTGCAGTATTTGTGCTGCGGCCTTTCCTTGTGCGGTAACTACTGTCTTGGTAGTACTTGACCGCCAGCTCAAAGTACGTTCATTTCAAGGGGTTTTTTGGAACAAGTTATGCAAAAACGGCATGTCTGTAGATAGGATGCGTTGCATTGTATATGGTCTCGAGATCTCTTTGGATCAGATAAGCTACCAATAAACCATTCGTTTTACCAATACATGATGCGTCAACATCCTTTCAGCTATTTGCATGTGTATTATACTGACTACTAATGAAGGATGGGCAATATTTGGGAATCTGTTTATTTCTTATGTTTTGTGCTGCGCCTAGTTTTCATGATACAGTGTTCTTATTAACAATACCACGAGCAAACTCTCCAAATGTAAGATGTTGCTCAATATCAACCTCTTCGCCCAGGTTAGGCTGAGTAAAGACCGCCAAAGTGTTACGTGCAACCTTTCCATCGCTGACACTGGGTCGTACGCCTCTAACAAAGTGAGGCACAGCCTTGAAGCGACCAGCAGTGATACGCTCCAAGGCCTCGCCGGTCTGGAATGCGATGCAGTCGCGAGGAATCTTGACTTGGACAGTCTCGCCGGTGCGGGACTTTATGTACAGGCCAGCTGATGGATCAGGAGATGTGGGAAGTTCCTCAAGGGGTGGTAAAGAAGCACCGTTCAGGTTTGTAACATCCGGTACAGCAGGGCTGGTCTTGTGCTCGTCGATGAACATGGCCGACGTAAGACCCGTCAAACACCCATGGTCAAGGTGTGTAGCACACCAGTCATCCTCATCGCCCCCGGCTGCAGACGGCTCAGACTCTTGGGGATAGTAGTGCAGTAAGCGCGCCTTGGTGGTGCTGGATGTGCTGACGACGTGCTCGAGGTAGCCGGCGGGATAGCCTGGGATGTCCTCTTGAGCGAAGCGATCGCATGCACGAGCGACGAGAACGGCTACATCGATGATGAGTCTGCAAAGAGAG
Organism: Fusarium armeniacum; assembly: GCA_013618295.1. Lineage (NCBI taxonomy): Eukaryota > Fungi > Ascomycota > Sordariomycetes > Hypocreales > Nectriaceae > Fusarium > Fusarium armeniacum. The sequence continues at coordinate 104,874 of JABFER010000090.1, read as the reverse complement.
GTCACAGAGGGCTTAAAGCCTGGGAGAACATCCTCTGGTGGCCAGACATTAGGGGACAGGTACTCGGGGAAGTTATCGGTAGAGAACTCCTCGGTGGGCTTGGCGCATTCGAGAGATGGATCAATGTAGAACGCACAGTTGGCGTAGTATGAGCCCTTGAAAGTGTCGACCTGGCCGTTCTTGAGAGTCTCCTTGCCGAGAGACCAGCCAGTCAAGTATTTGGCTCGAGCATTCTCAAGCTTTTCTATCGAGCTTGTTAGAAGTGTGATTTTGTAAAGAATAGATATATATCAAACATACCTAATTCCTCTTTGGGGAGGTTGCCGAGATATGAGGCGTAGGAGAGGGCCTGATGTCTAAGTTCAGGGAACTCTTGGGGGACATCTTTCACAACGAGGATACCAAGAGAGTCTGGGCCAAAGGCTTGCTTGAGAGTCTCGAATGGGATGTTGCCTTTATAGTGTTAGTAATAGTTAATTTACTTATAAGTGAAGGTCGGGAATATTATCTCATGAGAGCGGTGCTATCATGAGTATAAGAGTGAAAAGGGTACATACCATCCTTGAGGTCGTTGAGAGACACGGAAACAGCTTGTGCTTGGGCGACCATATTGAAGTACAAATAACGACAAACTACTCAGGAAATAATCAGAAATATCATGAAGATAAACAAAGAAGAATAAGTTGATTAATTAACTTATTCTTTTTCTCTCTTACAAAAAGGTTACCATGAGTTGCGGGGGAACATGTATTACATAACCAATCACCTTCCTGAAATTGACCTTTTGTCGGGGGGTGGAGCTCGCCGTATCCCGGCGTTGACCGTCGGTCCAGACGCTTGTAGGTACTTTCAAACAACTAAAGGTCATCACTACCGAAAAACAAAAATCATGGTCAAGCCATTGACCTTTAAAGGCGACAAGAAAGTCAAGAAACGCAAGCGAACAGACGCCGAGAAACAATCCCACGATGCCGTAGACGACGAAACAGGCCAGCAGGTCCAAAAGACAGAAGAAGCAGAGAATGACGACAGTTGGGTGTCCGCCGAGGCGACGACTGACGTCTCGGGTCCCATCATGATTGTTCTCCCTACGGATACACCTTCGGCGCTGGCTTGCGATGCGGCGGGAAAGGTGTTTACAGTTCCTATCGAAAACATTGTCGATGGGAATCCTGCTACCGCCGAACCGCATGATGTGCGCCAGGTCTGGATTGTGAATCGCGTAGCTGGTACAGAGAGCTTTCGCTTCAAGGGACATCACGGACGGTAAGTAAACTTGTTTTTAAGATCGCATTGCGAACGTGTAACTAATGCGCAAGCGCTATAGATATCTCTCTTGCGACAAGATCGGAATGCTCTCCGCCTCATCAGAAGCCGTATCCCCCCTTGAGTCCTTCAACATCATCCCCACGGGCGACACACCAGGAACCTTTCAAATACAGACTCTACGCGACACATTCCTTAGCATAAAGGCCCCCAACAAGGCGTCTTCCAAGACGTGCGACGTGCGCGGCGACGCCGATACCATCTCGTTCGACACGACATTCCGCATCAGGATGCAGGCTCGCTTCAAGCCCAAGTTGCGCGCGTCAAAGGAGGAGAAGGCGCTCGCCAAGATCAGCCGGCGCGAGCTGGAGGAGGCGGCGGGACGGAGGTTGGATGAGGACGAGGTGAGGAAGCTCAAGAGGGCGAGAAGGGAGGGAGATTATCATGAGAGGTTGCTTGAGATCAAGGTCAAGAGTAAGCATGATAAGTTTGGTTGAGAAGGGATTTGGGGGATCGGTAATGCAAGAAAATGAAAGAACTGCGTACGAATCGGATGGGGACTGTTGAGTGAGTGGTAACAATGGTCATCGAGACCTTCAGCAGTCCGCTAATACTCCCTTGTCAGTCAAGGACATCAGACAAGAGATCGTCCTCAACAAAGTTTATATAACCCAAAATCAAACAGATCAAAAGGTGAGGCTCGACACGGCAACTCTGAGCATGATGGAACTACCAGTCTAGAACTCATCTCGCTCAGTTCATTCTGATATCAAAACTTCACATAATGCAAACCGGGGCGTTTTGGTATTAACAATCGTGGCGTTCTTAGTTTTATATAGTGTCTAGAGTACAGGCCAAATGGAATTGTAAACCTCAAAAATAATCATAACGAGCTTTCCCTATAAGAAAGACATTGACATACGGCATATCTCCCGAGTGCGCATCCTCCGTCGCCTTTTAGGAATTCCAAAGACTAGAAAAAAACATAAATGGGACACGAATAAAAAAATGCAAAGCAGTCAAAATCGCTGATGTGGTACAAGCACTCCCTCCCCCCTTTATTCCTTCGCGAGTATGTTCTTTCTACTTTGCCCATTTGCCAATGCTTTGTTTCACCCCCTGGCAAGGCGAGGGCCGCATCGCTTCCTTTTCTCCGGCGGAGCAGAGATTGGCCGGTCTGCAGACCTCTTTCGTGGTCCTTTGCCGTTGAGCTTCACGATGGGCATTTCGACTTGCGTGATCGCGGCATCTGAGCCGCGCTCCTGTTCCGGCTCCTTCTGCTGCCCTTGTTGGGAGGTAGAGGGCTAGTCCATCTCCACATCTTCAGCAGCGCTGGGCGGAACGACGCCGTCGTCCATCCATTTGCGAAAGTTCTTGTTCTGCTCCTGAACCTCCTCTGGACTAAGATCCTTTGTCCAGGCCGGGTTGTGCACCCACTTCTCGAGAAGCTTGTTCTCTCGGTGTGCGCTCAGAGCGCGAGTGAACTTCTCACGACGCTCTCGTTGTTCAGCCGACTTGGGGGCCTGGTCGTAAACGACGTATTCCGAAGTACCAGGAGCCCAGACCATCTTTGAACTCTTCAGGCAGATGCTGATCGTCAGGTTCTCCTTGTAGGATACGGGCTTAGGGATAGCGTCATCATCGTTATCGGCGTCAGCTGATGGCAGGTTGCGGGACAGCACCACCTTTTGAAGTTTCGACCGTTGAATTCCCTCAGTAGGTTCGACACGAATAAATGACGATATGTAGTATTGCCATCGCTCACGGAGCTGCATTTCGTCCATGTGGAATGTCGTCTCCTCCCTTTGGAGCCATCGCACAGTCGCCTCAGACTTGGCGGGCAGCTAGAATATCTGTTAGCAACTTGACGTTGAGTAGGAAAAAGAGTATCCACTTACCCAGCATATCACGAAGACGTCTCCGTCCTTAACACACTTCTCTGCGAACTTACGAGCACTGATCTCCGTCTGAAAGCTTGTCTCCTCCCGCTCGCGACTGGCCTGATATTGAGCAATCAGGTCAGGAGTCTTTTCCTTAGCATCGGTGCTACTGCAGGTGAGAGCGAGACGGCAGAGAGTCTTCAGAAGATCCTGAATCGTGTACACCTTCCATCCAGTCTTAAGATAGTAGTGTCGCATTACATCCTGATAGCGGCTCTCATCCACATCGCCCGAGATGTACTCCTCAATGAGCTCAAGGGTCTTTGGCCAGTAGCTATCAGGGTCGTCGTTGGGGTCGAAGAACTTCATATGGTTCTCGGTGAAGCCGATGTCCCGGGCAGGCTTCTGTTTGTTGAGACGGTCAACTTCTTTGGCCACTACTTCCTTAGCCTCCTTAAGATCTTGAAGACGTCTGTAGAGAGTTTGGAAGATGCTGAAAAAGACAAACAAGGTCTGGTTGCAGAAGAAGTTATACCAGGGCCGAGTAAAGAATCCGTCAGCTTTCAGCTCGCCGTCCGTACTCATAATAGCGTCGCTATCACCAACGACTACAGGCTTAGGAACGTTAGGCATCCACCGGTCATTAGAAATCTCTGTGTTGGCGGCGTCTTCAGAGGCGTCGGGCATCTCTTCCTCGTTCGCAGAGGTAACATCAGGAGTGGTCTCCTTGCTTCCAGAGCCACTGTCCTCCTTGTTTCCGCGAGGCTTACTGCCATTGCGGCCAGGATCAAGAACCCCTCTAAGGAGATCTCCTTTCCGGCCGTTACGTCGGCTTCGGCCATTGGTGAGTTCTGCAGGTGTGTGATCTTCAACCTCTTCTTCACCAGAGTCGGGCTGCATCTTCGGGAGCTTATCCTGGATGCTCTCCTCCGGTATATCAAAGAACATGGGGATAAATGACTCGAAGAACTCAAGGATACGTTCCTTCTCCTGGCTGCTGTGCTGACCATTGTGCAAGCTGTACAACATCATTAGACGTAGGAGATCAATGATGGTATCCTTATCGCTAAAGTCCCAGCTGAACTGATGACGAGGGATTCCACCCTTCAATGATCGTTCACGACGCTGCTCCTCGTGCTTTGTCTTGATAACATCGACAAGGTGCTTTGCAGTCAGATGTCTCTTGTCGTTCTGCTTCACAAGAATGCCCATGTGGTCCAAACTCTTGAGGTGCATGTTCTCAGTCTGAGCATGCCAGACCTTCTCCCACTCACGTTGAGAGAATCGCCATTCCTCGTCCTTCTGTTTCATACGAGCCAACAACACAGGCACAACGTCGAAAGGGTGAGTAAACATGTCATTAACAACATCAATACCTCGTTCGCCGTAGATCTTCTTGCATATGCGCTTGAAGATGGATGTGCTTTGTCCGGCAAGGGCAGCAGGCATGTGGAAGGCCTCCCTTTCGGGAGGAGACATTGCGAGCATCTGTTGCGCAATAGGCTCCAATAGTTGGATGCACTTGAGATTAGCTTCGATATTGAAATCGTAGTCGTGGCGCTCTTCCTCAATACGATGCAGACCCTCTTCAAACTGGTTTTTTCTATGAGCAACAAACCCACTGTCCTCGGACGCCCAGGTAGGATGCGATGCCCACTCGTCGTTGAGTACAGAGTTACACAGCTCGTCGCGGCCGCTGCAGGGCTTAAGGCGTTCTCGCTTCGGAAGTAATCGATAGCTAGGCCCATACCCGCGGCAGTTGCTCAGGGACACCTTATCTGTCGGGGGCGCAGGACGGTTGTCAATGATGACATCTTGAGTATCAACACCTACAAAGCTCTTCCAGAAATTCATCAGGTCAGGGTTCGCACCAATAAACAGTGCGCCCTTGTGGAATAACGTATTACGATCGATGATGTTCTGGCTGAAGAGATTGCATAGTTTCAGAAACTCATTCATGGAAGACCTGTTGCTGAGGTACTTCTTAACTCGCTCGAAAAAGGCGATCTCCTCTTGATTCGATGTCGAAGAGGTCCTGGCGGGATAAGGCTCCGGCATGACAGGCGTCAATGTCGGTTCGACTGCAAAGTTGTCACCACCTAGTCTCCCATGGTTGAGTTTAGGTCTCTTGTTACCGTTCACTGCAGGAGGTGCGATGCGCGCAGCTGCAGTCGCCTCCGCAAGGATAGTCGCAGGCTGAGCAGCCTGCTTGTCAGCTCTTGGACGCTTCTTGTTATCCTTTGTAGCGCTGGCGGGTGGCGCGAAGCTACCAAGTGGAGGCATCTTTTGCCCATCTCTCATAGCAGGTTGAGGTGTCTGGTTAGGACCGGTTGGGGGCCCGTCTTCCATTCGGTTAGGAGTCTGCTTGGCCTGACCAGCGGATTCTGGCAGGAACTGCTTAAAGTCCTCAAGCAGGTCAGGGGCAGAATTGAAGAGAGTAGTGACCTGAGCGTATACGTCCTGGATGGGCTTTTGTTCCCGCTGATATGTTTGGAGAATCTCAAGAAATTGTTTGTAAATCTCAGGTTTGTCCTGGAAGCGGTTCTTTGCCATGATTAGTATATCCGATACTTGGACTGAAGGAGTCTTGAGCGGTGTGTTTTACCTTGATCTTATTCACGTAGCTGATAGCATGGTTGAACTCAACTGGTCCCCGACGTTCCATGTTTGCCTGGTTCGCCGCATTGCCGTTCACTCCGGCTTGTCCTGGAGTGGGTGTTAATGCATGACGACCGTTAGGACCCTCACCAGGAGCCGCGCTACCTTGAGGCAAAGCCCGTCGCTGACTTTGGTTGTTACTCTCATTAAAGGCGGCATTGTGGGCTGCAGCCTGAACAAAAAGACTCGCGCCGTTTTGCACCGGAGTGCTGAATTGGGTCTCTGGACTCTCGATGCTATGTTGAGGCCTCTGCTGCTGCTGTTGTTGCCACTGGCCGCCTCGCTCTGGAAACAGAGGCTGGTTGACCACAGGCCCGTGGCCGTCGCCTTGGTTTCCACGGATGGACTGAACTGTGGTACCCATAGGTGTGGTAACTCGAATTGTATTTGGGTCATTACCAGCACCACACTCAATACGATAGCCGGGAGGCAAGAAAGTATTGAATCCTTGAATAAGGTTTGGATGTCCAGCAAAAAGCTCTGAGACTCGGTTAATTACACCTGGGGTATCGATGCTATACTCTCGTTAGCTAAACAGAAAACCCCATTTACCAGGATTCTTCGTGTAACGTACGCCTGACTCTTGAAGTCCTTCATTATATCAAGAAAGCGATTATAAACATCTGGTTGATCGTGAAACTGGACTTTGACCTGATCGAGGTAGGTAAGGGCATCCTGGCGGAAAGAAGAGTTAGTAACCAGCAAAGTAATTACGGTGCCAATAAACATGGATGTTTGCTACATTGACAAACGGAAATGAAGTCGACAGCCCAACTTCGTCGCCATGAAGGAGCATCATGCCCTCTCCTCTGTGGTTGAAGACGCCGACGAGGTTTCCTGGCTCTGCTGGGAGATTCGCAAGAAGGTTGAGGGCATCCATGTCAGGCAAATGACACTGCCATAACAAAACGGGTGCGCCACAAACAGGACGAAATAGGTCATGTATATTACACAAGATCCATCAAGACATTTGGGGAGTTCCGAAAGAGGGGTAAAGGGAGTTACGCTGCAGATGCCAGAAGGTGAATGAGAAAAAGGATGCGGGAGCTTTGGCAGCGGCCCGGGCTGTCGCATAACCATGTCGCAAAGGCAAACCTGCCGGGTGGCTGCCAGCTGCGCAAACGCTTACCGGTACCCCTCCACCCACGACACCCGTTTTCCCAACAAACAATTTATAAACAAACTATACTCACATTAAGAATAGGTTGCTGACCCTGGGTAATACCCCCGGGGAGCTGATGAGCCGCAGATGCAGCTCCTGGGTTGAACGGCGCGCCTTGCTGGCCCCCTCGCTGGCCCTCCTGGGGCTGTTGTGGCAAAGGGCCACCAAAGACGGCAGCGACACCACTGTTGGCAGCGGACTGCGTCGAAGCTGGCGGTCCAGTTGCATGCGGCATCGGAGCAAACATTTGCGGTTGGGTGTTACCGTTGTTTGGTCCAGCGTGCTGGACTGGTCGGTTGTGTTCGTTTTGCAACGGCCCTCCGAAGGCGGCTAGGGGACCACCTGATGGGGTACCGAGGGGAACCTGAGGGTTTCCGTTATGGTTCGCGAGCAATCCTCCGGGGCTATGAATTGCACCGGAAATCCGCGACGCGACAGGCTGGTGAATAGGGATAGAACCAGCGCTGCTATGGTGTGGTGTTGATTGGTATCGTTCGTTGGACTCTCGGTCCCGATCGCGCTCTCGTTCGCGCTCACGTTCTCGTTCTCGCTCTTGATCTCGACGGGCCATCTCCTCGCGTTGCTGTAAAGCCCGGTGTCGGTCGTCCATTTCGCGGTCTCTATCGTATCCTGCTGGGCCAAGATTCTGGCTGTTCATGCTGTTCTAATCGATCGACACATTAGCAGGGTGTTCCCATGGAGTTTCAGTGCACTGTCTGATCCGAGAATCGAAGATGAATAAGCTTCAGCACAAAGCATGACGACAAGACGAGTGCATCATGGTTGTTGTGCGCGTGGGCGACAAGCGACGCCCAGAGATCAGGAGAGTGGTAGAATGAATTCGCGACAGCACTAGTAAAAAGACTTACACCAGGTAGAATAAGGCTATCGCCGGTAGAACTCTACATGGAGACGAGTTCGCGCAAGATCAATAATGGAAATGATAAAGACACGAAGGCTGGTATAGTTGTTGGCGAGGGGTGGTTCGTCGTGAGTAAAACCCAGCTGCGTACAAAGTTGCGAGCTTCCTGCGGCTAGGGTGACGCCGATTGTATTGACAGGATCACGTGGTGATAGACGGAGTGGGGATATCCCGCGCTGGTAATTGGCTTCAGCTTTTTATCTTATCTCTTTTCTTCAGCCTTGTTGTTCTATGATGAAACTTCTGTACGACTTAACCAGAGCCTTTCCAACGCACAATCTCGTCAGCGCGGCTTATCTCATCCAGCCTTGAACCTTGTTCGCGATTGAAGAACAGTCACACAAACACCTGAATATGTTCTCTTCCCTGCGCTATCGATATCGGTTGGCAAGGCTGAAATTTCAGGTGGGGCAAGACTCAAATGCCAATTAGTTCATAGGTAGGTAGGTAGTTAGGGGCAATCAATTCGCCGATGCCGGATACGGAAAGATGATAAGTGCAGGGGGCATGATATCAATCATAACGTGTTGAAGGGAGAAGAAGTGGAAGCTAGCTGCTCAGCAGCCTTTTTATCCATGTTTGAGAATAAGGTTATTTCTTTGACCTTGCATATTATGGTTCAAAGCTGCAGAGTGAGGGACGAAGTCATTGCATAGAACCACCAAATATCAATTGTAAAACGCCTGTACCGCAAAGCAAACTGATATGTTCCAGGCGCCACCCAAATACCCTCAGCATGTTTGGCACGCCTCTATGTAAACCCATAGTTACCCGGTTCAATCTGTAACCCATCCCAAATCCCGGTGCAAAGATATCTAGATGATAGATACGAGCCAAGCTAGTCTTGTGAAAGCACCGTCCCTTTCAAAAGTCCCCATGCTGCCAGCAATGCTCGCCATCCCATGAAAATCGCAAAAGAAAAAAGAGGAAAAGTTGAATATCAGAGCCGACCTTGACGAAGCCTGAGTAACGTCAAATCTAAGTGCGTCGAATGCTTCTCAGTAAAGTGCTTGGTGTGCCGTGGCGGGAAAGGTTTGGTTGAGTGTCAGGTCAGTGGTTGTTTCGAAAAATGTAGCAAAGCTGAAGATGCTCGCGTAGTAACTCGCTTGTGATACAATCACGCCCATGACTTCGCCTGCACTGGTGTTAGCCGCTGACCTCTACGTACATTCGGATGACTTACCGATACCGACGAGCCATATGTTTCGCAGAAGCGAAGGCTGAAGCCTGTATGATCCCATCGCCAACGACAAAGCTGGGCACACAACATAGGGCCAAAGTCCAGATAACCCAAGACCACCCAGCATATATCCTTGAAGTCCGACAGCCGAGGCGGCGGTTGCTTCAAGAACGTCTAGTACCTGGTTAGACTTTTGCAAAGCATCATCGAGTCGCGACTCATGGCTGTCGTATTTGATAAGAAGATTATCAGCAAGTCCTTCGAGCTTGCCCATGCCCTATAACTAATCAGCATGACATTTGCACATGTAAGAGAAAACAACTTACTTGTTCGATTTGGGCCTGTTTCGCTAGGATATCTGCACTTCGGGCTGCGGTTGTTTCCTTGTCGTGTTATTAACCGCTTCTCACAACTGGGACATGAAGCTTACCATCTGATCAAGTGAGGTTGCGACAACTGCAGTCAGTGCTGTCACCAAAACTCCAACCTCGTCATTCCACTTCTCGGTGCTGGTTCGCAATGTAATCTCTTGGGATGTGGTAATATCGGCGGTATTCTGTTGAACGGCGCGAACGAGTATATCGAGGAGGTCGTGTAGTGCTTGCGCTTCTTCGAGACTACTCGTCACAATGTCGCGAGAGTCCTGTCTCTGTCAATATTTTGCTCCTACGATCTGGAGGTTTGCGTACCTGAATCGCATGGTTCAAATCATGCCGGAGGATCCTGTTCGCCTTCTCCATCTCCATCTGCAAGTGCTTAGCTTGTGGACCAATACTTTCCACTGACTGGCTTGCAGCTTCGAAGGCTCGGTTGAGGGATTGGAAACGCTCCTCCAAGTCTGCCTCAACGTCATTGGTGAGTTTCTCGAGAATCTTGGTAATTCTTTGGTAAAGGAAGATGTTCTCATCTGAAAAGATCGTTAATACGGCTGCATCCAACAGATGTCGAGATTCACTGACCTTTTTGGTTGTCCACACGGGCAGCGTCACAGAACCTCAGCGCTTTATGTCGATAGCTTACCCAAGTATTCCAAGCGGAGTCCGACTGTGCGAGACCCTCAAGACATTCGTCGATTTCATTAGTCGAGACATGAAGCTTTGCGACGGTTGGGACAGGGAGTGCTGCCAGGAATGGTTCTCGGAACTTGGAGCACGATTTTGGAATCATGAAGCTACCGCGTTCCAAGTCACAAATGGCTAGGCTTGCCGCATAGAAGTCGACAAAGTCTCGGGCGGCCCTTCCACTGTCGAGATGGATCTTGGCGTCGTCTTGGCCGTCCAGGAGGTGGCAGTTGTTCACCAGTTGGCGCGCAGCGATGCGATGGCAGAGAGGTTGCGACTCCAAATCTTGCAGCTCTTCAATAGCTGTGCTATAAACGTTGGAAACTTTTCGAACCCCTTGTTGCATCAAGAGAGAACTGCTGTCGCTGTGTTGCTGCTGATGAATGGCAATTTGCTCCGCTCCTATGGCAAGGTTAGCCTCTAGGTACACAAAGGAAACAAACACTTGATCGTACCATCAGGAATAGTATGCGGCCTCCATGAGAAGCAGTTTGCCAAGTTAGAAAAGAAACAGAGAAAAACCAATCCCCAAAAAAGAGTCGTGGTCCCCTTGAAGGGCATGGTGGACAACATCAAGCATAAAGGACCTGAATAGGTAGTTGCGATGTCCTCTGCTTGGTGTTGTAAGAATAGAAAAAGTTCTGAAGGCTGTAGTTATATGGTGGAAGGAAATAATGAGATCGGAGTGGTGAAGGGAGGGAAGAGGGTAGAGGTTTGAGGAGGGGTGTGCTGTTGTAAGTGGAAGGCACTATTAATTCGTTCCTTCTACAAATGAATTTCTCGGATTTCAAAATGAGGAGCACCAGCTTGAGCGCTTTTCTCAATAAGCCAGTAGCTCCCTCTTACGCAAACAGCAGAAACAAGTAATTAAAAGTCGAGACCACTTACAATTGTTTCACGAGACCTTGACACATGCCTAGCTCGGGAATCATTAGACACCATAAAGCATCCAGCAGTCAACCACCACCTACACTTCCGATCTGTAACGTCGAACTTGCCGTTCTCGTTCGATTTGAACTTGTATTCTTGACTATCCACAGTAAGAGAAACGGATTTAAGAGCAATATAAAAAACATGATGAGGTTTATCAAGTGCAACTTTAACTACCCTGGAGGTATAAAACACCTTACATCTTCGAGACACAGCACTCCGATCTTACCTGGATAACAACTGCTCATATTTTGGGTTTACACTTTTTCTTATTGACCTGTCTCGAAATGTACTCTGTAGTGGTCAACAACAATCACACTGACTACTTGCGTGAACGCTTAGACTTTTCGAGTACTGAGCTTGCGGGAAAGGCAAACCGGAATTCCAAAATTTAATACAAGTGTTGGTGGACAAGGAGAAATTCCGTTGCCGTTCTGGGAGTGTTAACACTGGCCAGGTTCTTGGTGTGCCATTGCAGGATTCTTGACATTGCTATTGAATACGCATAGAAATGCAAACAATAAATATATGTGACTGGTTACCTATGCTTGATCCATCTTGCTCTCGATGCGCCCGTGAACCTTGAGCACATTCACGATGCATGTAGCACAGTTAATCCGAAGGCAATGTTTGACAAAATCTTATCCCGCGATTCCTTTTTATAAAATCATCCTCATGACGCCTATTATGTTGTCGAGTTAAGCATGTGTAAGTTTAGCATCATCACCCCGTTCAAGACATCAAGATCGAAGTACCAGAACATCCACCAAGACATGTAAATGCCTACTGATCTGAAACACAAATTCTTAATCACGATTTCGCGCAGTACAATGTATGCAGGAGGATTCTCTACCCTCGCTGCAGAGAAACAAATGTTCGAGGCGTTTTCGACAAACGGTGGCAAGTAAAGGATTGATGTTGCCGATTGATTGGCCAAAAAAGTCCATAGAGGATCTGAAACTTAATCTCACCTTGTAAATCAATAATTCCTTCTGGAAGGCCAAGGTCGATCGTGTAGATTTTTTTGGCCATGGGGCTGCCCCCACCGATTAACGCAACTGAGGTGTGACGGTATTCGCAGCCACCCGTTGGAAGGCGTTCTCTCTTAGGCTGAAGTTGAAGCAGGTGAGAAACAAATAACGGGGCCGTGATTTGAAGGGAAGCGCGATGGGCTCTTCGGTAGGCGCTAAATTACACTCAGCCCAATCAATTGAGGAAATAATAGCAGCCGTGCACCTGGAAATTGGAAACAACGTCATGGTGTGTGCCAGCCAAGGTAGATAGGGAAGGAAGGTACAGGCAAGTGAAGTGAGTGATCGCGATCGATCTCGTGAAATGCTTCAATTCGTGTCCCAAGCCCTTTTTCCACAAAAAAGCCAACCCCCCTTCGACCCAGCAAAGCCTTACTCTTACATCCTTGAAGCCGCGTCGAATCTGGTTATTCTACGCAGGCTGTGTGCGCATGCGCCCATGGCTCAGGGCGTTGTAGTCGTCGTTTTACCATTGGTATTCTCTCGTTTGATGATCCCTGATTTGCCCACCCTTTGTTGACACCCCGGGGACCCGGCTGCTACCACCGCCAGTCGCTCGTTTCTAAGCGTCCGGGCCTGTTTCCTGTCACGAAACGGGCTTCACTCTCACATCGAACCGATTTCGCCCTCTCGTTTTTTATCAAGCCGGCCGAGTGTGCGCGCTGTTATTAGACAGCCCCCGAGTGCCGTGCCGAAGGCCCTTGCGACCGAGACGTTGCAGGAATATCGAGAATATCAGACGTATGGATTCGAATCGGGAAATATTCCACGGGAACTTTGAAAACCCTACCAAGGTATCGGTCTTTTGCGTACCTACAGAAGAGCCTTGCATGCTTTTCTTATGTAGTATACTAGACTCACCAAATTACAGGCCATTGTGTCAACACCCTGAATAAACCCATTCAACGGTATTGTATTATACAATACTGCGCATTGAGCTCAGATACCATGTGTATGCAGGTGGATCAAGAGTATTCTTGCGGGCACATCGGTTTTTTTACTATTCGCTTGTGCCAAAGAGTTTTCAACGGATGCAAGGGTCCTTCGCATAAGCACGACGTCGTTTACACAGCAGAAAGATGTCCAGATTGTATCAGGAAAGACAGCCTTCCTAAACCATGGATCCCCCAATAACGAAAAAGTTCAACCGAGGAAACGAGATACCTAGGAAACGACACGCGGAGTATTCCCTATGGGTCATGGTATGGAAGCATATATAATGGTCGGACTAGAGAAGTCATCGTTGTCTGTCGCGTTGCTGGGAGGATATCACCTGAGAAGGAAGTAATAGCATAGCATTAGAAAAATTGACTACAGAACATTGCTTCATTTATTCGAGTTATCAGCCGGGTTCTGAGAAAAGTCTGTCTGTCAATGGACCTTGTCTACATAAGCCCAACCGTCAGTTCTCAAATACATATGTGCATAGGCAATCATATCCGATGTTATAGGGGCGAGCTCGATGGTTGAGGTTTCCTCATCAAAGCGGCGGTTGCAGAAAAGTTGTCTCGAGGATGGTTGAGCGAGAAGCAACGTGATAGAATAGTGTTTTGACGAAAGGTGTATCCGGTGAAAATAGCCGAAATCGTTACGGAATTAGCCTGCTCAAGAAAGAAAAAGGCCTGAGCCGTAGTTCAATCGCTTCACGATAAATGGACGTTCCAATGAAAGGCAGGAAAGCATTTCCAAGGCTGTTGTGACAGTTGAGCTAGAAGCATTGACCCTTGACCGCTGAATACCCTAAACCTAAATTTGACCAGGTGGGAGCTCGAACAAATGAAGGCTTGTTGAAGAGAAAGTGATCCTGCGCACACGCGCTCACTTGGTAGTTGTCACAAAATACAGTCGACCATAGTTCAAAGATTGCAAGTCAAGACAAGATATACCTGATACTGCGCAAGGAGTATTGTGGGAGTGTCTTGTATTAATATCATGTGTACCCATGAAAAGTCCCTCTAGTAAAGAAGGAGGAGACCGATTTGGAAAAAAAAGGTTCCATGATATGATGAGACGGAACAAGGATCATGAAAGGACCCCCACCACACCAGTGAGCCTCGAGTGCTCTTTGAGTGGTCTCTATGAGGGCTAGAGCTTGCCAGCTGAGCGTAGGAGCTATTGCTAGTCACTGACTAGCACGAGGCTGAAAGACTTGTGTGGGCTGGGAACCGTTGCCAAGACCCCCAGCTGGCAGTAAGCCGCTAATAAGAAGAGCTATGACAGCTGAAACGAAGATCATCCAATGCTCAATAAAGAAACAGGACATGTTCACGCCACGTGATATAACACAAAGATAGTAGCTATATGTACATGATAGTCTCAACCTGGGCAGGGAATGATAAGTCGAATAATACTGCAACGATTAAGCCTAAACCATCAAGCCAAGCAATTAGAAACAAACCTTGAATGTCCCTTTTACGTTCCCGGATGACAGCGGCAGAAGCAGACCCCCGGGCCGGTGCGAGTCAGCCAATGGACGAGGGTCTTGGCCCATCGTACAATTCCCCTCCTCAGCCTTGCTCATCATACGATGTCGCCCAATTTTTGCTACACCAGCGGTCCAGGACGCCCGGGGTGTTCAAGGGCCCCTGGAACTAGAACCGCACAAGATGGCCCTGTCGATGTAAAAGTCACGCCATTGCGGTCGAAGAACATCAAGACGTCGACCCGGCCGTGGGAGCGAAATCTGTTATGGTCTACGCCCCCTGGACCTCGCTTGTACGAGGAAAAATAGTTGAGGAGAGAGAGAGATTATGTAGGTAAAAATCACCCGTCATACATGCGCTTGTGAATGATCCCCATCCCCCAACGTTGGTTGTCCCAAAGCATCGGCTCAATCGATCAATGAGACCATCGAGAGCATAACTAGATCTCTTGAATGCGGCGAATACGACGACTCACAAGACACACAAACAAAAAAATACGGGTTCACCCTCTTTAATTGTCCATCTATCCAATACCGTTCTGCCTTTATCCTGTCCCCAATTCAGTCAGTCCTAGGACAAGACAAGACTGAACTCCCTCCTTCTCGGTCCGGGCCTGGGCTTTCCAGCCAACGAATTGGGAGCCGCACATGTCCGCTCATCCTATCGACTGATACTGTTACTCTCTTCCGGGCTCCGTCAAACCCTTCACTCCTTCATCCTACACTTGAACAACCGATGACTGTTACTATTTCACATTTGTTCAATCTTACTTTGAGACAAGTGAGCGGTAAAGTCAATCCACAGGGACCACCAACCAAACGCAGCATTTACACCACATACTTCCGCCACACTCGAGTCAAAGCTCACCTCATTAACTAATCTACAACAAATCCACCAAAAACATCCTCCTTGGCCCGCCCGCATTACTTGTTCTGTCGCTCGACCCGTCTTGCGAGAGCTGTTTTGTGCTGCACTTGCAGATCCTCTACTTGTCACCTCATCTCGCGCATGCTCCCTTTGAGCTCCCTCGATCTGACCTCAATCTCGACGACATTTTCATCCCATCACCTCTAATAATCTGGCCTCACTTTTTGCATCAGCAACTCACAATCGATACTTCAACGACTTATACTTGAATCTTCGGTGTATCTTTATTGTATCCGCAAGATTTTCATCATCATCGTTCTTACCCTCCACCATTGCTGACCCCACTGTCTTATGCTTTGACAGCCAGCCCCTCAAATACATTCCAACACTATTGCGATAACACCTCGATCAAACATAGCTTCTTTCATTGAATTCTCCGACCGTTTCTCATCGTTTTACATCAACCTCATCGCCGTCATCGCTAATTGAGCTGGCTCAAGCTCTGCACGGGTTGCTGACACAAGATCCCTTGTCCAGGACGACAAACACGACCTCAAAGGTCGGGATGCCGTGTTAGCAATGGACCCTAATATTCTTAACTTTTTCGCGGTACCCAACAACCAGACTCTCAATAACGTTGACCAGAACAATCAGCCATCTCAGCAACAGCATGAGCCATCACCATGGGGGCCAGCAGATTTAGAAAGCGGTATGGGCGCATCTCGCAATCAAGGAGCATCATCTTTCGATTTCCAGCCGACAACTACCTCGGACATTTCGTTCAGCCAGGCCCCCACGCAACCGACTTATACCGGCTCAAGTAACACCATACTACCGAATAGGGGACATCCCAGGAATCAGCCACAACAGCAACAACGAAGGCGAGATGGACATGCACATGATAGAAAGCGTACCAAAGTCGATACGGATTCTGCTTTGGAATCTCTGGACTACTGGATCCGATTTGATGATGATGAAGCCGAAAAGACAGGAAGTTACGAAATTGACTTTTCCAAGCGTTATGACCCCATGAACAACAATGCCAACACTCACTACCGGTATGTTTACGCTATATATTGATAAATCAGAGGCTGATTAGCGATAAAGTCCTGGATATGGATCGAGCTCGAATATGCCAGGCCTTGGTACTGGCGTTTACGCAAACTCCCTTCCTTTTCAGAGTGCCGAGTATTTTGACGATAACGCTTTAGACAACGCCCTCTCTGATGAAGAAGAGGAAGGAATTGACTCGATGAACTTGGAAGAGCATTTGTCAAAGATTGAGACCATGCCACCACCAGAAGTGCCACCTCGGGAGGGTCTTTACTCAACACCGCTCAGCTGGGAAAAGCCAGAACCCGGACTTCGTATGGAACCGGATTTCGGAATGGGCAATACCCAAGGAGCCATGAACCTAGGCTTTGGACAGGCCATGTCTGGCATGGGCAATAATCAGGTTCTAAGCAATGAAGAACAGCGGAGACTTCTTGCTATTGCAATGAATACTGGTCGAACGTCTTCCAGCTTTATGCCTGCCACTGGTTTCGGTTTAGGATTTGGGGCTGGTCTTGGTACGGGAATGTCCGACTTTAACAGCAACATCGAATCACTGTTAGGGACACCGACTGGAGACCGCAGTCAGAAGCAGACGCCTACACCTGCCAATAGTTCCAAGGCGCCATCTCGGAACCAGGACATTAAGACGGAGAATTCGAGTGAGACTGGTCTCAGCTCGACAAGGCCGGGACTATCACGCACAAGCACTGCCACGTCCGATGTTAGGGGCAAGGAGAAGATAAAGCCTGGGGACCGGACAGCTCATAACGATATTGAGCGAAAGTATCGAACGAATCTGAAGGATAAGATTGCCGAGCTCCGCGATGCTGTACCAGCCCTCCACTCAATACCAGAGGACGGAGACAATAACGAGGCCGAAGGAGACTCACAGCGAGCGCCCAAAGTGAGCAAGGTCAGTAGTGAACCGTAGTCGCCGCGACACAGACATAATGACTGACATTTCGCAGGGCACTGTTTTAACAAAGGCAACAGAGTATATTCAGCATCTAGAAAGGCGGAACAGGGCTATCATGAAGGAGCATCAAGAGTTAGCCAGGCGCCTTCAGGCATTTGAACAACTTCTCAGCGCCTCGGCTCGACAACCGTTCTTGATGCCAAACCACAGCCGAACACTCTTTGATCCAAGAGGTTTCTGTTAGAATAGACATGATGACTATGTTCCAAGCGTGTTTGGGATACTGTATAAATATACCCCAGAGATGAATCGTGGTATGTATGCTACTCATCTTAGTTCATGTAACGACATTGGGCCATGCTCCGTACCGCCTTTGTTAGTAGAAGCGCGTCGTGAATTCTTGGTTGTAATCATTATCCGGATACGGTTTGGTGATATTCTTGCAATACCCGCCTGGGGCTGGGGTCTCCATGGCAGCTTACGGATCCAATCTTGTTTTCGTGAACGGTCTGCTACCCTAAATATTGACTGTTTTGATAACAAATGGTCGTGTTTTTAGTGATCCAACAGCAATAAATCATGCATATGTATGTACGAGTTCTTACACGCATTTAATTTCACCTGCAGGCGGTTGTGGCGTTACTTATTCAAGATCCTGGTCGTGAGCTATCACGCGCGAGCCTTTCTTTTGTTTTCCCGCTCAGCTGCAATAACACAATTGTAGGCCTAGCAACAACATACAGGTGGGTCGTGAAGCGGGACACAAAGACCGTTGCAGTTGCATTATGAACAGTACTTATACATTTTATACACATCAAGTCTATGGGTATGTTTACAAAGTCAAACGCAGTACTGGTCATGAACGTAGCGCTTCAATGTCGTCAACCTCTTTCACCGCTTCCGTGGATAGAATGTAGGGCGAATCGTCGTCTACGCATACGCTGTCCTCAATTCGGACTCCCATGCCCCGAAAGGCGGCCGGCCATCGGTCATCATGGGGGACGTAAACACCCGGCTCGATGGTAACGCAGTGGCCGCGGCGAAGGGTCTCGCGACGGCTGTATCCAGGGCAGTCATGCACGTCAAGACCGATATAGTGACCGACATGGTGGGGGAAGAGTTGGTCGATGTTGGCCATGGTGACATCGAATCCAATAGCGCGCAGCTGGTCAACAAGCCCACGCGCAGTAACGTTGTGAATGTCCTCGAGTGAGAGCTTAGAGCTTTCTCTGCATAGCGAAACACTCGATCGCTGCACGTTGAGGACGGCCTGGTATAGGTCGCGCTGGGCGGGGGTGAAGCGGCCAGAAGCCGGCCATGTGCGGGATATGTCAGTAATGTAGGTCCCGTACTCGCCGCCCGCATCGATGAGAATGAATTCGTCCTCGTTGAATGTGCTGTTGTTCACCGTGTAGTGAATGCAGTTTGCCCGCTCACCGCCAGCTACCACAGGGATGTAAGCCGGGCCCTCGCATCCATTGACAGCGAAATTGTAGTCAAGAAACCAATGTAGATCCTTCTCCCGCTTCCATGGCTGGCGCATTGCGTCTGTGATGACCCGCCCTGAGATCTGACCAGCAAGACGCATGTTAGCAACCTCTGCCTCGCTTTTGACCACCCGAAGCTTGTTCATAACGGAGTAGAGGGGTGTTCGGGTTGGCCGAGTATCTTTGCCAGAGATGAGCCGCCATAGCCAAGTCGCCGTGGCAGCAATTCCGCCTTTGGAGGGTGGTGAGTCTGCGTAGATAAGTTTCGCTTTGTCAAGGATCTTGGGTAGCAAGTGTTCGGCCTCGTAGATGGAATGCGCCTCGTCAGCATTGAATATATCTCTTGCAGCATCAACACCATTGCGATAGCCGTTCCACTGTTCCTCCCGAGCATTCTTGGGCTTGACAAACATGTGGAATACATAGTCGCCGTAGTTAGGGCCCGTCTTTTGGATTACCGCAATAGCATCCCCTTCCATCCATCCTGTAAGATATAAAAAGTTGGACTCTTGTCGATAGGCGTGGAAAACAGCACCGGACTTGTACTGCAAAGATGCGGCATGCAGGATAGCAACACTTCCATCTGTCATGGAGTGCGCCAGGGCGGCTCGACGGTCGGCATATTCTTGTGCTGTGATGCCCTGTGTAATTTCACCGGCCTTTAGGATATGAGGATGTGTCTCATGGACGGGTTGTCCGAATCGGAGCTCGGAGGCGGACACGGAGGCATATGTTCGGAGACGGGCCGGTATACTCGAAGGCGGTGTTGGCCTGGCTTTAAGACTTATTGTTGATATGGTTCTTGTCGAAACGGCTCGGAGGGGTAGACGAGGACCAAGGCTCCGTAACGGAGCTTGAGGGAGTTTCATTGCGGGATGATGGTTATAGATAGATGGTCTGAGCAATTGAGCTTAAGCGCAAATCTTTTTCGGCAGAAACTGGAGCCTCTCACATCAATTGAACATGGCAATGTCAAATGTGCACTCAAAACCTCTATGACCTAACGTTATGATGACGCCAGACCAAAAATTATGACCAGGATGGCCCGAGGCTAGACGCAAGACAGCGGGCAGAACCAAGATTGAACAGGTGGATGTTTCATGCGGTTCACGCACAAGGGTTGGTTACCGTTAAGTTTGATAGGTAGACAATTAGGCAATGCTTTTTTGCATAAAGCTGCTGGTCTGTGTAATGTTTGATTCACTTCCAATGCATTCCTCCGTCATAAGAGTGTTGTTTAATGACACCACGACGTAACTACAAGCCATGTTGTCTTAGTTCTTGTTATTGTTCTCTCTGTGAATGTCTCGCGCAAAATCTCCGTCTTCGGTTCGAGGCTGAAATTTACTGTCTGGTCTCGTCTCTCTATCCTAATTTCCCGGTTCTGGAGGTAGTATCCTCTCGTTGCTGGGTTAATAGATAGCAGGCCCGTGACATGGTGGTGTTTTTTTGTAGTGGACAGCCCAGCGGGCCACAGAGGGCTTCCACTGAAGTACAGGGCCCCCGGCGGCCCCCGCCCGACCACACAGGAGAGGTATAGCGCTGTTGTGCCAAGCGCGACTTCCACCAGAACACGCCTGGTTTGCTTTGGGTCAAGGTCAAGTGGGAGGTTGCTAAGTAATCAATCAAAGTCATTTTGGGACCCATCCCTCACTTGGCTCGTTTCCCTCCATCCAAAGCACGCAGACCCAGACCCAGGCAGGACAGACAGACGAGACTGGACCCGACCAAAAAGGTCTCCGACAAAAAAACAATTACGGTCGGTTTGTTGTTGTTCATCATTTGATCCATTTTCGTCGGTCAATTCTTCTTCTTTTCATATCTGCCTCGAATCTTCCCTGATGTGCTGATATCATCTATTACCCTCCCTCCCCTTTGACTTCCATTGTCTTTGTCTCTGGACGTGTCAGGCTCCGCGTCGCGTGCTGTCACAAGTCTCATTCTCCCAGCCCCTCCCCAAGACTACCTACTACTTACTACCACTACCACTACCACTACCACTACCCACGATCGACAACCGCCAATAACAGAACAGGTCAACGTCCGTCACGTCACCTCTGACGTTCATCATCGACTTTTTGTCGTCCTGCTCTGCTTATACGCCCTCTGCTCTGGCTACTCACCCCCAGAGCAGTTCACGGGCTTTATATGGCAACCATATCTCTATCACCAACACCTGGTCCCATATCGGCCATGTCTTCGAGACGGGGCCCGTTAACCAACAACCCTAATGTTGCTAACTCACCTCTCCGTGGAGTTTCTGCCCTGGCTGGGTATGCTAAGCAGAAGCGCTCCTATGCTACCGTTCAGCGTGAGGAAACCTATGGCCAGCCGCCGCCTCTAAAGAAACAGGTCCTCGATAATGGCGTGCAGCGCCCGGTTCGATCCCCATCCAGGTCAACCCGGACCCAGGTTCTGGTCCAACGCGGTACTACGCGTCCTTCGACAAAAGAAAGATCGAGGACCGCCCCGACAAATGTAGCCCGTGATATGGATAATGAGAAGGAAGCATGGAAGAGACATCACCGTGCCAAGTTCCCCAAGATGGTTTTCTACTTCGAGAGCATACCCGATGAAGTTCGTGCGAGGTTAACAAAGAAAGTCGCCTACCTTGGTGCTGTATGTTGTCTTGCAAAACCCGTACGGTACTTTACTGACCTGACCTGTCTTTAGCGACAAGAACCTTTCTTCTCCATCTCAGTCACCCATGTCATCACTACTCGATCAATTCCACCCGAGAGGCCAGAGGGGCAGCAGGAACAGGAACATGACCACCATGATGAGCATCACGAAACCGAAGAACAACCCCAAACCATCAACCCCTCGCTATTGAATCGCAACACCGAAGCACGAAGGAAACTTTTGTCCGAGTTCCGTAACGCTCCTGCCAGGACGCAACAAATTGACGACCCGACGAAGCGAACTAGAGGAACTAGGAACAGCGATGTGTTACACAAGGCTCGTGAGATGGGCAAGAAGATTTGGTCTCTGGAGAAATTCCAGAACATGTTGTCTGTTCTGCTCGAAGCAGAGACGAGCCATGCCTCCCATAACTCGAGATCCGCAAGCACTCGAAGTCACTATGGCACTCACAGGGAGGCCAACCTGCTCCAGCTGTTGCACAATGAGCGCGTGAATGGACCTTCAGATCGCGATCCGACCGCTGTTCATCGCGAATTGACTTACTTCAAGGGCCCTCATATCTATGTGTGGGATATGGATGAGAAGAACAAGCCTATCATGGTTCGTGAATATCCCAAGGTTGCGAACAAGTCAGATGGAGAATGGCCACAGTTCCGAAGCGTTGGAAATGGTAGATGCCCCTTTGTGGAAGACCATGATGTCCCCGAGAAGGACCACCGACGGCAACGAGAGCAAGAAAAGGCTCGACAAGCCAAGCGAGAGGAAGCTGCTCATGCAATTAAGCCACCTCAGGTTCCAATGCCAAAACCGGTAACAGGGAAGCGAACCATCACCGAGATGGAAGATGGCCAAAACAGAATCCGTGCTGTGACGCCCACTGATGTCTTCAACACAGCCAAGGCGGCCATCTCGAAGCAGGCGGATGTTCGACCACAAAATGCCTTTACAAGCCGTGCTGCCGCTGGTCGTCTTTTTGCTGGCGAGCCTGTCGCATCCGGTGTGCAACCATCAAATATTACCTCTGCTATTCGCTCGCAGATGATCTCCTCGACATCTGGTGTGAATGGTGCCAAGGCTGGAACTAGTAAAGAAGTTCATGGTCTTCAGAGAAAGGTGTTACAGAAGGCTGCTCCTGCTTCGTTCGATGTGAGCTCGCGTCGTTTGGCTGAGGTGTCAATGGACGTTGCGTCTAGCCGATCAACAACGATGGGCCGACATACTTCACGACCCGCAGAGGTGCAAGAGGAGGAAGTTCAAAAGACTGAGCGAAGAACACAGTCCCAGCCACTTAAGAGTAAAAAGGATCTCAAGCCCGGTTATTGCGAGAACTGCCAGGATAAGTTCCGCGATTTTGACGAGGTAAGCAAACTGACTTGATATTTTTGAACTTTATGACTGACTTTTGCAGCACATTCTATCACGAAAACACCGAAAGTTTGCTGAAAATGACGACAATTGGATTGAACTTGATTCTCTTCTATCACAAATCAAGAGGATGCCAAAGTACGCACCCGGATCTGACGAGGAGGAAGCATGGTAATGACTATCCATATTACAATACGATATACGGCCTCTCCACCACGTCATCATTGTCTCAAACCATGCCATGGCCTCGCAGCTCATGGATTATCATAGAGCCACCTTCCCAAAACCTACCTTTATGAAGTCCATTTGGCGCACCTCCTCCCTTTAAGATTCCCACCCACACGCTGTATACAAACAACAAAAAAGATACCTCCTGAATTTGGTTAACTTTGTGCTACTTGGCGGCATTTGAGGGCAGTCTTCCGGCTAGAGATGTCTCTGTGTTCTTTATTTTCGCTTTCTTCTTATACCTTATAAGCATGAACTGCATGCAACGGCGCAGAGCGGCACGGTGTATTTTTCTTTCTGGCTGGTTTACCCCCACGGTCTTTTCGGCCATTTCATTTGGGTTGCTATTGGTCTTCATGCATTGTATGTTGCAATACTGGGGCGTTCGTCGAGGTCCATTTTGAGAAAGGTGGTCAGGGCAAATGTTTGAGATGGGATTGATGATGGTTGTACAAAGCTTGGGGCACGAGAGCGGAAGAATTTTATCGCAAAAGCGTGAAAGCAATAGCGATTACCATATGATTACGGCCAGAAAGGTCTGATGTAGATATGTGTTTGGGACATGTATATGTACCTATATGTTAGACAACATGATACTTGAACAAACCTGTGGTTTCTGTCTATGTTATGTGCGAAGGCGAGTTGGCATTTGTTACGAAAAAATCAAGAGATAAGTGACTAAAGTCCTCAAGGACCTCCCTGTTGTAGACAAGTGTCTCGGAAACACTTCCTTCATGCTTTATTTTGTTATATGCGTGGCGTTTTCTAGCTGCAGCAGTTTGGTCAGGAGATGACAGCACAGAAGTATAAGCACACACTATATATGCCACTTCTTTGTTCTTCACCGTATTTCGACATAACGTTCAAACGGTTTTTTGTCTCTGATTGACTTTTTTATTGTTGTTTGCTGTCCTGAACTCAAAACCTCTTCCCAGCAGTCTTGCAAAGCCCTCATTATCACATGCTCAATCGGAGCTGGCTACTTCGACTGCCTATATGTAACTTCTACAAAGGCGAAGCAGGTAACGGCATCTCCTTATTTCATAGAGCTGGGAGAAAGGCGAAATAAAGTAAGTGTGTTCAGAGTCAGCCCTACTTTTGACTTAGACATTGGTTCATGGAAGTGAATCACAGACTAGTTACTCCGTCCAGCCTTGACGGGTGTCAACGAACAGACAAAAGAATTTAAAAAAATCCAGATACTCGTCTAACCCTCGAGGACAATCAAAGTTTGCCCCAGTCTCCTACTTGATCTTGTTCTACATCAGCTCGATACTATCCTACGATGAATCTCGAAGCTTCGGCGCACGCCAAGTCCACGCTGGACACCTGGACACGACTCCAAGATCTCAAGAAAGGAACAGACAAGATAATTCTCGACGGAAACAGTCTCGATATCGCCTCCATAATCGCAGTTGCTCGTTACGGCGTTAAGCCTGAAATCAGCAAGGACAAGGAACTCGCCCGCCGTATCAACCTGAGCGTAGATGCCCTCGCCGAGTACTTGTCTCACAAGTACGTGGTATACGGTGTTAATACGGGATTTGGAGGAAGTGCAGATGTTCGGACCGATGATTGGTTGGAGAATCAGATCGGTGTTCTTCAGCATACACAAAGTGCCATAATCACTTCTTCGGACAAGAAGCATGGTGATAACTCCGAGAGGAAGCCTTCTCATATTATGCCCCCTGAGTGGGTTCGAGGCGCTATACTTGCTCGTGCAAACCAGAACATGCGAGGACAAAGTTCTGTTCGATTGGAGGTATTGGAGAGATTGATTAAGCTTCTGCATCATGATATCACTCCCATGGTACCTATTCGAGGCACCATCTCTGCGTCTGGGGATCTCATGCCTATGTCTTATATCGCCGGGGCAGTCACAGGGAACCCAGATATCTTTGTTCAAGTAGGCAAGGGCAGATCAGCCAAAGTGATTCCCTCGCACGAAGCTCTTCAGCAGAATGGTCTATCGCCGAGTGGTCTTGGCCCGAAGGAGGCCCTTGGTCTCATCAACGGGACTGCACCCTCCGTCTCTCTTGCGAGCCTTGTCCTGTATGAATCGCAGCAACTTGTACTTCTGGCCCAGCTCTTGACAGCATTCGCGTCTGAGTCTATGGGTGGTAACGTCGAGTGGACGACCCCCTTTATCCACGCAGTGCGACCGCATCACGGGCAGATCGAAGCAGCGGCCAACATCAGGTCTTTTCTTCAGGGCTCCGAGTTTGTGGTTGGTTTAGAGAACCGCAAGAGGACAGGAGACGGGCTTTGGCAGGATCGTTATTCTACGCGAACAAGCCCCCAATGGATCGGACCTTATCTGGAGGACCTGCTTCTTGCCCAGAGACAAATTTCCGTGGAACTCAACTCTACATCGGACAACCCCTTGGTCGATGCTTCAGAAAAGGATGGCAAAGCGGTAGGCGAAGTCTACTCGGGCGGTAACTTCCAAGCCGTTGCTGTCACTTCTGCAATGGATAAGACACGGCTTGCGCTGCAGATGATAGGCCGTATGCTCTTTTCCCAGGTCAGCGAGATGATCAACCCCTGCACTAACAACGGTCTCGAGGCCAACCTCAATGCCAGCGACAAAGAGAATTTCACCATGAAAGGCATCGACGTAAACATGTCTGCTTACATGTCTGAGCTGGCTGCTCTCGCTCATCCGGTTTCGTCGCATGTCATGTCTGCCGAAATGCACAACCAAGGCATCAACTCGCTCGCTCTACTCTCAGCTCGTCGGACCATGGAGGCCGCAGACCTTGTTGCGCACATGTGTGCTTGTCACATCTATGTTTCATGCCAGGCAGTCGAATTACGAGCGAGTCATCGACTCTTTTTGGAGACTCTTCACGACAAGTTGAAAGCAGAGGACGGGCCTTTCCGTACATTTGGTCTGAACGAGTCTGATATCGAGAAGCTCGGCAAGACAGTATTTGAAGTGGTTGAGAAGGCGTGGTATGGGCATAATGCTGGTTGTTGGAAAGATCGTATAGTTCCAGCAGTTGACGTAGCCATGGCACCCGTTACACAATATCTGACATCTCAAGAGATAAACTGTCCGATATCGAGTCTCGCAGTATATCGCGGCGAATTCCACAAGTGTGTCGTTGAGACTGCGTCTTCGATATTCTATCCAAACATGGCGATTCGCCCTGTCAATGTAGCTACCAAGCTGGGTGATGGCACTGCTCCATTGTACGTATGGGTTCGTTCAAAGCTGGGAGTTCCGACGCACTGTGGCATCGATGACGATCCTCTGTACAACGCACAGAAAGGTTTTCCAACTGAAGGTAAAAAGACGATTGGGAGCTGGGTGAGCATGGTATATGAGAGTTTGAAGGATGATATGATGGACGTTGTCATGGAGGGTGTTGCAACTGATCGTTTGGGACCAAGGACGGAAGAGCAGTACGGAAGTCTTTGCAAGGACTTGAGGGCGTCAACGTGAACAGATAGAGAATCGGTATTATTACGTCGAAATACGAGGGTATGAGGGAAAAAAAGAAAGAAATTAAATAACATCGATTAAAGAGGCCTGAGGAGTCATGATGAAGACGTTGTCTAATTCTTTGTAAGTGCGTACAGTGCGCGACATCCAACACTGTGCTGTCATAAGCAAACTTAGGCGCCCGTTTCACAACAATAAGATATCAAAAAACTCACCACCAACAAAAGATATTTGTTTTACCAAAGTTGGAATCAAAGCACCTCTGTTATCTACGATATCAAATACCAAAAGGAACATGTCCAACACACCAAAAGATCAAGGGCCATCGTCGCCCTTACCTTCTTCACCTTCACCTTCACCGTCACCTACTGTTACCTCACCACTGCCTCTCGCCGACAATGAAGTAGCAGGCAGCGGCGCTGCATCTCCAAACCTTCCACTCACCATGTCCGCTTCAGTAGTACTGGCCGACCTACCAAGAGATGCAACTGCCGCGCTCGAAGCTGCGGGGAGCTTCAAGACGGACAAGATCGTGGTGCGATTTAAACCCGTCGGGTCTGCACCGTCCTTGGCCCAAGATGTGTGCAAGATCAGTGCGACGAGACGCTTCGAAGAAGTCGTGAGGTATTTGAGGAAGAAGTTGAAATGCAAAGAGACGGACAGTGTCTTTTTGTACGTCAACAGTGCGTTTGCGCCTTCTTTGGATGAGGTTGTTGGCAATTTACATCAGGTGAGTGTTTAGCAAGGCATTTGTTTATAAGCTGAAGCTGGGGTTGATTGGCTCTAACATTCTCAGTGCTTCAAAAATTCTCATGGTCAACTCGTTGTGGCCTACTCCCTAACACCTGCTTTTGGATGAGGCAAACGAGGTCAATTTCTTCTATCTTTGCGATGATGGAAATAACCAAAAAAAGCTACATCATCTAATTAACCCAAACTCCGAGCTATGCAACTTCTATATCTTATCCAATTCACCAATATGACATGCGTCCTCCACGAACAACTCTTGGGGTATCAACGCTTCCACTCTACGAATTCTTTACCGCCTTGGTAAAACTCTCAAGCTCTTCTGCTGAGATTGGGTATGTGTGCTCGGGGCCAGGGTACTGACGGGACTTGACGTCGTCTCGATACGCCTCGATGGCTCTCAAACTCTCCCCCCAGACATCGCCATACTTTTTGACAAACTTGGGGAGGAACCTTCCTGGAGGAAAGTTACCAGTCATGTCAACTTGCACGAGGACTTGGCCAGAGGTCCCGTTGCCAGCACCAATGCCGATGGTAGGGACGGACAGCTTCTCGGTGATGAGCGCGGCCACCTCGGCAGGAACAGCTTCAACAACCATGGCAAAGCAGCCAGCTTCTTGAAGAGCAAGAGCATCCTCAAGGATGCTCATAGCACCGCTACTTGTCTTGCCCTGAACGCGGAAGCCACCAAGAGCGTTTTGTCGCTGAGGGGTCAAACCGATATGGCCAAGGACGGGAATGCCAGCAGTGGTGATTTTCTTGATGGTGGGAGCCATCTCCTTTCCACCTTCTAGTTTGACACCTTGAACACGACCTTCCTTGATAAAGCGGATGGCAGTCGCAAGAGCTTGGTCGGGGCTGATCTCATATGTACCCATGGGCAGGTCACCAACCTGGCGGGGTTAGTTAGTTAATGACTTGCATATGTGAGAGCAGGGGTCCATCCTTACAGTGAATGCGGATTTAGTGGCTCTTGCAACCGAACGGCAGTGTAGCAACATCTCCTCCATGATAACTTCACTTGTGTCCTCCATACCAAGAGCAACCATGGCAAGACTATCACCGACGAGAATGATATCCATACCTGCATGATCGGCAACATGGCCGCTGGGGAAGTCATGGGCTGTCATGACAGTGATGGGATCACCCTTGCGGTGCATGGAACGAAGGGTTCCGACGGTGACTTTCTTGCGCTGGGCAGCCGGAAGTGCCCCCATGGGAGAGTGTGAGCTATACCGGGACTGCGCCACACCTCGGATGATGAGGGGCCGAACGGAGCTGCCGAGGGACCGGATCGCCGGCCGATGGGACGACACGGAGATCCGGGATAGGAGAGAGGTGCAAGACCTCATGGTGGGATTGATAAGGGATGACATGAGGGATTGAGCGGGTCTTTGTGCTGTGTTGTGTTGGTGATGAATAGAAAGGTGTCGCGTGCGCAGGTTTGTCAAGTTTTTGAGTTGGGAGTGACAGAAGTTGAAGTACCTTGCAAGCAAATTTCAGACCGACAGAAAGTGTAGCTCAAAGAGTCTATGATGGACGTTTTTGATTGGGGAAAAATTATAGAAAGAAATAATTCATCTGGCAAAGTTTATCTTATGATAGTAAACAAAAGAATTAGTTTAAAAACTCGGGGGAAGAAGCGGTTTTATTCATGTCTGAACCATGATGAACCCTACGTTGTATATTTGAGTATCTTTGGTGTTTTTTCTCAGCACCCCTGAACTTTTTGGAACTGCGCCCCACGCATTCGGTTTTCGAAGGGAGTTTGTTCTAGTCAGCAAATAGAAGTCGACATTTAATTTGGACTAGACCCTTCAAGGTATAGAAAAGAAGGGAACCCAGTAAATGTTGAGCCGCCAGTTTCTATAGAGACTATCCTTGTAGATGGCGGTCTGGGGAATATGAATTTATTCATCAGTTGTACTATCTACTGAAATATTGAAACTGAAGAACAAAAAAAGAAGGTTAGTAATTGAATTTGAACCGAGGTTGTTCATCTACCGAAATGGTGGGCGGAGGAGAATAGGTAACGGCTGTGATTGAGTTCGTGGTTTGTACCCGAGGAATTGGAAATGGAGGGGTTCTCACGATGCATCAATGCCGAATACGCATGCGAGAACCGAGGGCATGTAATTTACGAGCTGCTGCAATACAGATGCCGTCATCAACAAGCCCTGTCTGTTTCTTGCATGCAATATTGCAAAGAAAGATGAGATATTCAGCCATGCATCAGTGTTAATACATAGTATGTGCTGTCTACCTGCATTTCTTTGGGTTTGGAATCCTTTGTTTCACTTGTGACACTGACATGGAAACCTCAACTAGGTACCATTATTAATAATACCCATTCAGGATTGTCTGCTATGTAGCCAACCTCAAAGGTCATTCATTCGTTGAACCTGTCTGATAATACAAATGAAAGAAAGAAGTTCAAACTTTAACTTGAACGACACAATATCCAAAACTTGGATTCAATAGACAATGACTCAAACTACTGTCACCAGCTGTTTCAGTCTCCAACATTGTTTCATGCCACCAAAACGAACCTGGAAAGATATGCCGTCGATCTCGTCCAGTTGCGGCACCATCCTTTATCGATAACAGTTACCTGGGCAAGCAGATGGGGTCGAAAAATAATAGGGAATCGAAGCTCAATGTGAAAGGACTTGATATAAATAGCCCCTCTCTCTTACGCGTCGACACCACTTCGACTGTCTACTTTTTAATGTCACCTTTACGAAGAGTCCTGGTTTTTATTCCGCCTTACCTGGTTAGGTATCGTTAGTCAGTGAAATGAGGTCAAGTTAGCGGCACCTGCCGTGCTCTTTCACTACGGCGTACGGCTTATCACCGATCGTCCACATCATTCATACCTGTGACATCCTCGTGACTTGGGCCCAACTTCCATCTTCCTTTCTCCTCAGCAATCACTTGACTTTACTTAACCACACCACTCTTCATATC
Organism: Fusarium armeniacum; assembly: GCA_013618295.1. Lineage (NCBI taxonomy): Eukaryota > Fungi > Ascomycota > Sordariomycetes > Hypocreales > Nectriaceae > Fusarium > Fusarium armeniacum. The sequence continues at coordinate 74,637 of JABFER010000090.1, read as the reverse complement.
GTAAACTTCGGAACGACCCAGATATCTCATCAAAACCTCTCCCCATACTTTACTCGTCTGCTCGCCCAGTATCATCCATCGCGCCGGCTCCGGAACCCTTTGGATACCCTTCATAACCCGACATCGGAAACCAGTCCCAACCGCCATCATGAGTAGCCCTCGCCGTAGGATAGAGACGGATGTGAGTCTTGGATATGGTGCTGAAGCTGCTGGAGCATCACAACTAACATGAGTCTCAACAGGTCATGAAGTGCGTTGCCTCTGGGCGATCTACCTAGTCGTTCTAGTGCTAACATGTCTACAGGATGTACGGACCTCAACTCAACCCAACCACCTGATTACAGACTGACACGAACAGGCTCATGAGCGACTATGAAGTCACACTTGTTAACGACAATAGTAAGCGCGTGCTCAAAATGCCGATATCGACCCCGCTAATAGCTAGCAGTGTATGCCCCTCCTCACCCCCAGTTACTCCCAGCGATTTCCTGACCGATACTCCTAGGCAAGAGTTCTATGTCAGGTTCAAGGGCCCGGCCGAAAGTAAGTTGAAGCGACAATACCGTTATCGAACAGCATCGTTGACATTGCAAAGCTCCATTCGAAGGTGGAACCTGGAAGGTCCATGTCGAGCTCCCCGACACGTACCCTTACAAGTCTCCAAGCATTGGCTTTGTCAACCGAATCTTCCACCCCAACATTGACGAATTGTATGTTGTCCAAGCGATCCTACCAGCGATTGTTCTGCTCGACTAACGGCTTCAGGTCTGGCTCGGTGTGCCTGGATGTCATCAACCAAACCTGGTCACCCATGTTCGATATGATAAACATTTTTGAGGTCTTCCTCCCTCAACTCCTTCGATACCCCAACCCGACCGACCCTCTCAATGGAGAAGCAGCGGCTTTGCTTATAAGGGAACCCAAGAGCTACGATGCAAAGGTCAAAGGTGTGTAAAGACAGGTTCTTGGACGGGATACATATACTCACTATTCCAGAATATGTCCAGAAATACGCCTCCAAGGAAGCCGCGGACGAAGCCGGAGCCGAGAGCGAAGACGATGACGAGCTGTCGTCAGTTGCCAGTTTCGGAGACGACGACGACGAGCCCGCGGGCCAGATGGATGATGTATAATCACCCTACTTAAGGTTTGACTTTGGCGAGCGTTTCGATTCACACAAATGGCGTCATGGGATCAAGGGGCGGACTAGGAGCTATCATTGGACAGAGTTGCAGCAAACATCGCGTAGGCTTGCACTCGAATCGCATTTTGTTTCATGTTATTAGGAATGCTGCATGTTGCTTCGCTTGTATCTTGCAGAGGAAACCTGGACGGGACCACGGTGCTGGATGCCATGACTTGCCGGTCAACAGTGTGGTGGCTGGGGCTGTAACACATTTGGACACCCCACCAACTCAGCCAGGAGATTCTGCAGCAGGGACATATAGGATAATTGGAATATAGTCTATAACTTGGGCTGTACCCGGGTATCATATCTAGTAAATGCACATAAAACCAAACGCCTTGCCGTATATGGTCAATCCGAATCGTAATCTACCAAACCTGTTGGGGTCGTCTCCGTTGCTTTCGCCTGCGCCTTGGGTGGTGGTTCAGAAGTATGCGGCTCTGCTTCTTGAACTGGTCGTTTCCGCTTCACGCCAGGTAACCTGGAAGGCCCTTTCATCTCACTTCGTCCATCGTTCAAGAAAGGATCTTTGGCAGCACGAGTGTTTCCCATGAGTTCCGATACAAACGTCTCTTTCCGCTTCGAAACTTCCTTGTCGGCTTTAAGCTTACTCCCGCTCTTGGAATCGACGAATTTCTTCTTACTCTCTTCAGTCTTGAACAGCGGTTTCGACAAAGCTCGATCTCGACCATCGTCCACAGGCCCAAAGTCAACGAGAGCTGCGCGGCGAGCATCCTCTTCCGTGCCAGGCACAATATCAATGCCAAGGCTCATGCGGTCCTGCAGATCTCCCGTCGCTGCTGCATCGCGCTCGCGTTCCTTGCGTCCCACCCTGAAAGCCTTTCTCAACTTCTGATTCTGCGTGTACGGATCATCCCAGTGTTTCGCTGACGCCTCAAGAAGCTCGTCTATACGCAGCGTCGCATTCTTGAGCTGCTCCCTATCCTCGATTGTTTTCTCCAGACTCGCAAAGGCGTTCTTTCTAAGCGCCTCGCGCTCTTGGTCCGTCATTATAACATTATCTCCTTCGCGTGGCACATCCTCGCCGGTATCCCGCTTCGCGCCGCCCGCAACGACCACGTACGCCGTGTTCTTGGGATCAGTGCGGATCTCGATCTCGCCGCCGCACTCGACGTGTTTGAACCGGAAGCTCCAGATGGGCGTGGAGAAGTAGCTGCCGACGCGGCGCTTCTCGGCGTTGAAGCGGACACCCTGGCCTATGATGGTGGGTTTCGGACAGGTGCTGCACCATACTGCGTAAGGGAGCTCGAAGCGGACTGTCAGAGAGCCTGGTTTGGAGGCGCGGGCGCCGAGGGGGTGTTTTTTATGGAGGGCGTTGGCGGAGATTGTGCCTTCGACGTCGGGGGGGACGTAGCGTCCCATGTTGAAGCCCTGCATGGCTGCGGTTATTGTGGCTCGTGGCCAGTGGTGTTGGATGTGAAGGTGTTGAGGTGAAGATTAGCGATGGCTGTAGGAATGGTACCCAGATAATAGTAGATATTTTTGGTCGAGGTACGTCACTGCTTTAGTGGGGGTCCAGATTCGGTGTAAGTTGATACTTATCCCAACCCAAGCAGGACACAATCGGGCTGGGTACTACTGAAAGTCGGATCGATTTTGAAATGAGTATTTGCATGTTACTGGAAGATGAGAAGGGAAACCCAAGGGCCATGGTATTAAAAGTAAGTAACAAACTTGAATGTAACTTAAGTGAAGGAACAGCTTCTGTGTGTATAGTTTAGATGCTTCTTCTTATCACCCATGTGTCAACCTGGATACTATAGAGTTCAGCTCAGCTATTGGATATTAGCAACTAAGCAGCTTAATAATAATAAATAACCTAAAGAACAAAAACAGTAAAAAAGTCTCCGTAGGGGAAAGATGATTGCCCAACTACTACTAACCTAATGACAGCCTCCTACGGAGTACCAATGCGACCGACGGACATATGCTAGCATGGTTTACAATATGTCGCCAATCACCATGACTTATGATACTCAAGGCAGCATAAGCAGATTCTTATTTCCATTTACAACAGCGTTCGTTGAGACTTTAAGTTTGTTGCCTACACAATGATCCAATCACATCCCGCAGAGAGTGACTCAAATTCCCTGTAAAGCAACAGCCTATCAAGAATCCCTGTAGCGTCCATAACTCTCTCCTCATGATATGAGCACAACTTACACCAGATCTACCTACTATATAATGAGAATACTCGCAACTACACCTCGACATCTATCATCATCTCTCATCTCTTTATTCAAACCAACAACACAAGCTCGATTCTCCACAGTCATGGCACCTCACAACGACGTAGATGCCTTCCATGAGGCCCTCCGCTCCAGCAAGCGTATCCTCGCCCTCTGTGGTGCTGGTCTCTCAGCTTCATCCGGCCTTCCAACATTTCGAGGTGCCGGTGGCCTATGGAGGAACCACGATGCTACTTCCCTCGCTACTCTTCGCGCTTTCAATGATGATCCTGGTCTTGTCTGGATGTTCTATGGCTACAGACGTCATATGGCGTTGCGTGCTCAGCCGAATCCTGCTCATTACGCTTTGGCAAAACTTGCCGAGAAGAACAAGGACTTTCTGTGTTTGACCCAAAATGTCGACAGTAAGCATCACGACAATTTTACTCACTTTACGGTCTACTAATTGAATACTTAGATATCTCTCCAAGAGCAAATCATCCACCGGAGCAACTTCGTACTCTACATGGGTCTCTGTTCGACATCAAGTGCAACAACGAAAACTGCTCGTGGATCCAGCGAGACAACTACAAGGATCCCTTCTTCCCCGCTATAGCGCAGGCGTCCGAGGATGTTGAGCCTGGTAAACCATTTCCCCTTCTCGACGCCAATAGTCCTCTGGATCCAATCCCACGCGATGAGATCCCCAAATGCCCTGAATGCAAGACGGGCCTACAAAGGCCTGGCGTTGTGTGGTTTGGAGAGAGCCTGGACGAGATCATGATGATGGGTATTACAAACTGGCTCTGGAAGGACAAAGTTGTGAGTCAAGTCCTTTATTCAGATAAACTACCTAGACATTCGTCGGCTAATTCACCGTGTCAGGATTTAATGCTTGTCATCGGCACGTCAGCTCAAGTCTATCCTGCTGCAGGCTTCATCGAAAAGGCCAGGCGCAGAGGTGCACGCATCGCAGTCATCAACCCCGAGGCCGAGAATGAGGAGGAGATGTACAAGGTCAAGCCTGGGGACTTTGCCTTTGGTCAGGATGCTGCAGAGTATCTGCCCCTTCTTTTAGAGCCGGTTATTGGGAAGCTTGACAAGGATGAGAGTTGAGAAACATATGTGTCTTGGGAAATCTGCAAGAACTAGGTAGTTCTTATTCTCTCCGAATACAGAGCTATGAAAACATACATTGTTAAATTCAGTTGGACTAGCTACTTGGTACCAGAAAAGCTGGCCCCAAAGATTTAGGACATAAGAATACACACCTTAAAGGTCCGACTTACGTAGTATGAACTGACACACTTGTTCTTTTTTTCCCTCTTACGCTCCTGGCGGGCAACTTTTTTGATACCCTGATGACTATAGTAGTTAGGTAGGCTGTCATTGAAACATCTGGAATATGTTGTCCGATAGCCAACTGGTTTCGTTATGCTGGAGGGAAACATATCAAGCGAAACAAAACATGCTCTTTGTTTATATATAGTACGATTGACACAAATGTAAAACCACTCGTAGCCCAGCTCACCAATGAATGTCTTGGTGAAAGTACTAGTTAATCCCATACTCCGTATTGGTGTTAGTGGTTTCGGTTTCAGCCTGCATCTCTTTAGCTGAAGCACGCCAACAACCAACAAACCTCCTGACAGCGAATTCAATAAGCAAATATTTCTCGATTGCACTAAAGCCATGACCCTCGAGTAGTCAAAGCGATAGGGATTCCTCTACTGGAAAGGAGAAACAAACTAGACCCCTAAACCCACCTGAAATTGCGGGTTTCTGGAATACAGTTACGAGGTCCGTGTTGATGGTGTTTAAAAGGATTGCGTATCCCTCCTAGTTTAAAAGGAGTAGAATAGTAGAAAGAAAAGCAGAATTGTTTATTTCCTTATTAAAAGCATTTACAAACAATCACCCTCCTACATCAATTAATTCATAAAATCTTTAATAATGGCCACCAAATTCCTCACCGTGGCTCTCGCCGCCGCTGTCCCAGCCCTGGCCAGAACTGACCTTGCTGGCTGCACCACCTACGATACAGTCGTCAGCAACGCGGATGGCATGTACGCTACGAGAATCTGGTACGTCCCCGACTCGGGCGAGATCTGCGACCTTCTCGACTGCGGCGGCGGCCGAGCTCCTCCCAAGACCACCGTCCCCGGATGTCCCGCGTACGAAGGCACCGAGACGTACTCTCCTCTCTTTATCGACCCCAAGACTCTCGGAGTTGCTGCTCCTACTGGTGCTTCTAAAGAGAGTGCAAGCGTATCTGCTACCATCACTTCAGCCCCTGCCACAGAGACAAATGCCAGTGGTGCTGCTACTGAGACTGAGGCTGCCACCGAAACAGAGGCTGCTTCTGAGACAGAGTCCAAGTCTGAGAGCGCAGTCAAGCCCATCTTATCAGGCATCCGCAAGGCCAATGACACAGCGATGTCTACTGCGATCACCACTCCCGGTCGTGCTACTCTTACTGCCTCTGCTTCCTCCGGAGCCGGTACCGGTACCGCATCTTCCGGATCCGGTTCTGGCTCCGCTTCCGACTCCGAGTCCGCTTCTGGAACGGGGTCTGCCGTTTCTACCGCCGGTGCCGCGATGCCCACAGCCGGTGCTTTCCTTGCTCTCGCCGGCGCCGCTATCTACGCAGGACTGCTATAGATGATTAATTATTTACATTGGAACTGGATATGGTACATGCAACTGGATTACATTACTTTGCTCTCTTTTCATAAAATAATAGACATGTCAAATTTCCTTGTAATTCTTTTTCTATTTATATCAACCGTCCCCGCTGCCCGCTGCCCGCTTGACCCGTAAGCAAACGTCTTTACCCATCAGTAACCACGATAACCAAGATATTCCGCCCAGCAATTCGAAATTTCCGCCCATTATTCCTTCTTCTCCCATTGCAGTCAGTTTTGTTTACTTTAACAAAGTTCAACTTATCTAAACACCCCCCGGTCACCCCCCGCCTTTTCCGCCCTCCGCCGTTAATAAGATCCCCCGGGTTCCACCACGACGAGCAATAGGGCGTTGAAGCTGATAGGTCCGTCAACCAACCCGTGTTATCAAATGACAAGATCTAGCACTAAGAGGGCGTCTTAGCTCATGGGCTTGTTTGTCCCTGATGTTGTACATCAAACTTCAAGATGCATTTGTGATTGTGAGATGCATATAAAGATCAAGAATAAATCAATATCTCTGTGGTAAAGATGACTTCAAGTGCTCGAGTCTTTTGTATGCATCACTGTGCTTCATCCAACATCATACCTTGATTGAAACTTGATCTACCATCCCTTGATTGATTGACCGTCTGTCTTACTCTAAACCATCTGTCTTTGTCTCGCTTCCCCCGCAAAACCTTGCTTCCCGTTCCCACATGACCATCTCTACAACGAACCGTTGCTTCTACGAGTCAAACACCTCCTAGACTCGCTATCACACGCCCTGTTTTGTTCTCTCCTTCCCCGCCAAGCAGAAGCCCGCCGCTAGCCGTACACCCTCCGTGCTGACGACTACATCATTGTCACGATCCTTGTCTTGTCGACTAACAGGGAGAGAGAGCTCTCTTGCTTGCAGAGTTTCAATCCAAATACCCTTGACCGCTCTTCGTCACTTACAAATCTCAATTCAAAACGCCCTGGAACCTCTCACGAAAACAAAAGACCTTTCTTCAGGCACTCAAGAAACAAACATCGTCGTCGTCAGTTCGTATATTCATCAATATGGGTTCCCACGACTCTTTGAATCAAGCCGAAGGTGCACCTCGGTTCTGGTACCGCGATAACTTCTTCCTCACAAACGACAAGTCCTATCTATGCCCCCGAACCTTCAACAAGTCCCTCGATGACAACTGGTGGAGCAGCCCCTTACCAAACGGCCAACTTCAAAGGGTGCTAGATAACTGTCTGACCCTGGCCGTGTACCATACTCCTCAGACCGCCGAGGAAATGAAGAGTAAGGCGTCTGATCCTGCGATTGATGTCCTGCTCGTCCCTTTGCTAACAATCCAATCCAGGAAACGGCATCGCTTCACCAAAAGATGGCTCCCCGCATAAAATGGTCGGTTTCGCTCGCGTGGTGACCGACTATGTAACTCTAGCCTATCTGACAGACGTTTTCGTCGTCGAAGAGTTCCAACGGCGGGGATTGGCGTCGTGGTTGATGCAAGCTCTCAAGGAGATAGTCGACGAATGGAAGCATATGCGCGGACTTCTTCTCATGACCCACGACCAAGCCGCAGCGAGGCTGTATCAAAGGGAATTGGGTGCTCAAGAGTTCGAAAAGGGTCCGTCAGCCGGCCTAGTAATGCTCGAAATGGCCGGTCCAGCCGAGAAGCCTGCACCCAAGCACTGATATGCACTTCGCTTTGTGTTCTTGATTTTTTTCCTTTTTGTTATCTAGCGATGCATTTACTCATGGCCTTTACGCCTGGGTGACTTTTTCTTTTTACTTCTTGGTTGAAGGGTTTGTTCTTTGTTTTTTTTTTATCGCTGTGATCCGGACATGGCGGCTCGCATCTCAATGGCGCGTTTGTAAGGAGGAGCGATAGGTGGCTGGACGGGATCTAGAGAGACGTAGTCCTCAGGGAGCTGGTACGAGGCGTCGGAGTCAAATGCGGATAGATCTCCACAGGCAATGAACGGCGCGACCCATCGACTGCTTCTCTCTGTGTCTTCAGGCACTTCATCGTAAACCTCCATTTCCACAACACCTTCGTCCTTTGCCATTGAGTCCTGCATGTCAACATCTCCCTTCTCCTTGAGCATCTCCTCCAATCGTCCGCCCACACCGAGCGGCTCTTCGAGACTGGCGCGGAAGCCAGCTGGGGGCTGGAAGTTGATACACACAATAAAGGCCTCCACGCTGCTTGCGCGACTACTGCGAGGCTTGGCCACGATGACCTTTTCGAAAAAGATCTTGAGCTGAGCGTAGAGAACGTCGACGTTTCTTCCGCGGAAGATCTTGGCGACGAATTTACCTCCGGGCTTGAGAACACAGAGGGCTAGGTTGAGGGCGGCAAAGAGCAGTTGGGACTGAACGTAGATATCGAGGTCATGGAGACCAGTCACGTCAGGGGCACCATCGCTCAAAACAAGGTCGACGGGGTGCGAGGTCTGTGTTCCGGCAGCCTTGGGGTCGTAGGAAGAGTCAAGAGCAGAGAGTAAAAGAGGCACTGTCGCAGGGTGTGTGATATCGGCTCGAAGTGTGGTGATACCGGCAAGAGGTGAGATAGGTTGTAAATCGATCGACACAATTTTTACATCCTCTCGTGGCTTTGTAGACTCCTCCTCATTTTGTTGAATCTCAATTGTCTGCTGCTCGCTGTCGCCATCCTTGGGTAGAATGCCCAGCATCTGCTGTCGAAACTTGGCTTCCTTATCCTGCCAAGCAGCCCGGCCAAACTTCTCGCCCTTAATCAGGACGCGGGAAAGTACTTGTGACCAACTTCCAGGGGCGGCGCAGAGGTCGACGACTCGAGTGACATCGGCGAAGAGATCGAATTCTACAGGAGCATAAAAGTTAATTACCGTACATTTCAGACGATCTTTGTTTGCAAATTCTTACCCTCGTCGAGCTGCAATAGCTTAAATGCACTTCGCGCACGCCATCCTTGTTCTTTGGCGAGACGGTAGTAGGCGTCACGTTTATCTTTTGAGGATTTTCCCATGCTGTCGACTTGAATATGGTTTTGGATCCAAGTAATGTCAAGCGTCGAATTTTTTGAAGTCTGAATTTGGTGCCCCGCGTTGATGGTGGATGGTGGGGGTGCCCTGTAAAGTTACCCCTCTACTTCTACTATGGATCAGATGGGATTGGCTTGGGAACTGGGTCAATCAATCGAGTGTTATTGTCTATTGCAGACTTCATCAAGAATCGTCTAATTTAATTCATTTCATGTCTATGCCGTCTCGACCAGACGCTTTTCCTTAAAATCCCAGCTCTTCTCCTACAACTTCCAAGGCCTCTCGTAATAAAACACTGACCGTCTCGTGCCCAGCTACGCCAGACGCCCGTACAATAAGAGGATAAAGTCTGAGAAGATGCTTCCTCCCATCGCTCTCAATATTCATCAATTCAGGGATGGAGTCCTTGTCGCTCTTCAAATCAACAAGTTTTCTTAAGATCCATGACAGCTCCTTTCGTTGGCTCAGGGGCTGAGGCATTCTGCCCCTTAGAGGCTGGTCAGCGATGTATGCCCTCAACGTCAATGCGCATCGAAGTATGAGGAATGGTGCAGCTGTGCTAGCAATCCTGGCATGGAGAGTAACCGGCGACTCGGAAAAGCGGCTGTGTTTGGGATCTGGAAACTGAGGTGTTGGTGGCTGAATGACAATTGTTGGTTCGTCTCTAGCAGAAACCATATCAAACAAAACCTCGCAGGTGACATAAGCCATATTCACGCGCTTTGTTGGTGGTACAGATACGGTCCGGCCTGCGCGAGGAGCATAAAGCGCTGATAGACCCTTTTCGTGTGTTCCGTTGATGATCGACTCCTCTTCTGGTGAAGGTGCATGGATTACCGATGTCTTGAAGAGACTTTCTGCGTAAGCGGTTCGAGCCTTTTCGGGAACTGCTGATGCACCGAGAGAAGGTATGATTAGTTCTCGTAGTTTATGGAAAGATGCTATATCGAAGCTCTCGTCATCGGCGAATTTTGTCTCTGGGGGAGCAATACTGCAGTCCGCGCTCATGATTCCATCAGCGATGGCCACAACAGTAGTCCAAATGTTCTGGATAACTTCTTTCGAAAGCTCCAGGCTGGCAATGTGCGAAAGAGTCGCCCCAAGGACAGTAAGCGATGTAGAGGTAGCCAGCCTCCATGGCGGCGTTGATTTAGTGATTGTAGTAAAACCATATTTCAGCGCAATAGGTTTACACAGGGCTTCCAGGGCCTTGTGAAAAGAGTCGCTGCTATAGATCTCGGAGTTTGATGAATGATTGACAACGAGCTTTTCTAGTTCCTTCATGCTCATTTTGGAAAGCGCAATATAGGTGCGCTTCGAGCCAGACTTTGATGAGCTCGCTTGAGTAAATGGCAGGACGACGAAATCCGCAACTTGTGTGATCATGGCCGACGGAACGCCTTCAATGTCGGTTCGGATCATCTGAACAGCTTCAAGAATTTGTGCCTGCAACTGCGTCATGTACTCAATATCTTTGACGTAATCGCCGACCGTGGCTTCGTCCAAGGTTTCACGGAGCAAGTTCAGAATCCTGACAACTCTTTCCACCTCGAGAGTCTCTTGTATGAGTCGGTAGATTTCTGTCAGAACAGACACATATGCAACGAGACAGTTTTGGTTGTCTTCGCCCTTTCCACCGACAGGTTTCGAAGTTGGAACCTCTCTTGCCCATAGTTCCCACGAAATATCAATTGCGGTCTTGCTAAAGGCAGACTTGCCATCATTGTTGGTTTCGGATAAGATGTCAGCAAGAGCTTTGAAGACCGCAGTATTAATATCAAGGACTTTAAAGTCAAGTAGAGTGGCGAAATGCGCAAGCAGTTCTTTCCATAGATCGTCAAATGAGGGATGGGCCGCGAGGATATCGAGATAATTAGCCAAGAGGCTTGAGATACCGTTGAGAACCACAACGGCCGTCTCTGTCCACTCAGAACGGTCACCATCGTCCGCTTCTTCGTCTTCTCCCGACTGTAAAACTCTAATTTCTTGCTCGATTGATGACAGGAGTTTGAAAACAACTGATCTGACACATGTTGACCACGACTCTGAGCTAAGTCGATCTCCGTATGCATCAAAAATTCTTAGCAAAGTTTGAATCGCACTGTTACGAAGCTCGAGTCTATCATCAGTGGTAACATTCGTAAGTCGGAGCAGAAGCAACATCCACAACGCCGCATCAGAGCATTTGTGTTCATGATCAGCTGCCATTTTCTCGAGATCAGATGGGCTCGTATTTTGCATCATCTCCGCAGGGATATCGAGCGACTCGTTCTTCGAAGAGAGAAAGTCGCTCAACACCCAGAAGAAGGTCACCGTCTGCAAAAGGTTAGTACTCCTCGAATTTTAGGGTGGAAAACTTACGGTCAATGCAATGTTGAGATCGTCATCTTGTGAACAGAACTTGTAGAGATTATCGACAAGGATCAAGAAACACGAGTTCGGTAATGAGGCCAGGAAGTCTGAGCAAATGAGTTGGAGAGAGTTAAAAGATGATCTGATGAGCTTTGCTGATCGAGTGTCGAGGAGAATTGGGTTAGCCACTGAGCCGCGGCGGTACTCGTGGTCGAGTTCTCTCGTAACAAAGATGGTGCCAATGATTTCAAAGGCAATATCCCATCCCTTGACAAGTGTTTCTCCATTGCTCTCAATGATACTTTGGAGCCCGTCAAGGATGATTTTGTGGATATCAATATCTGTTGAGTGGCTTGCAAGAGACACCTCACGGTCTCCCTTTAGCAAAGGCTCTAGTGACATGCGAAGAGCCTCAAAGAAGCGCAGTTGTTTCTCGCCGCGGGCCTCCTCTGGTAGCGAAGAAGTAACATTGGCGGCTTCCCCTATCAATTTGACAAGAATCTCAGCTGCCCTTGTCCGGACAGACGAATTGGTGTTTGAGGAAGTCAAAGCGTCGATGAGCTTTTCGGTCAGTATATCCCAGCCGGACTCTTCTGGGCTATATTCCAAAAGTCGTTCAATGTTGATATTAGCGAGCTCGCCAATTTTAGCAAGTGCGAATTTGTCTTCCTGTGTTGATCCAGAATTCATCTGTCCAGAGGCTCTACGTCCTTGTGCCACAGGAGCCTTGAGCTGCTGCCCATCGGATGGTATTTGGGATTGAGAGGCCGCTTCAGGCTGGTCCGGTAACTTTGACGCCAGCAGGCTGCAAACAGCTGCCACAACTTCCAGAAACGACTCGTTGGGAAAGTCAATCGTGCTCTCAATAAGTCTCGAAGCTGCAGTTTCGACCGCACGAACCTCGGAACTGAAGTTGTGCATTAATGTTGTCGTTTCGTTGTCGCCTCCTGAATCAAGTCCTCGGTTTAGACTTGAAGCTCTACCAGGGGTCTTTCCACTGACGTAAAGTACAAAGTCTGCTTGTTGTAAAGTCTCCAATATAATGTTCCAAGCATCTGACAAGGTTGGACCCAACGCAATACCCAAGTTAAGAAGTGCTCGCAGGCATAATAGATTGCGGGTATTCAAGGAGACGACCGACGCATCGAATGATGCCTGCCTTCCTTTATCACCAGTAGGTGTGGTGGGTGTTAGGTTGTCGACGCTTAGGAGTCCCCGAGCATTGCTGAAAAGACTGCCATCGGTTGGTGTGCTCGGTGTTTGGGGACGGCCCTGGCCAGAGTTGACACAAGCAGTAAGGAGATTAGACGGGACAGCTGCCTTGCCTAAACTTGTAAGGAAAGCATCGCGGGGCGTTGATAATTGCAACAAACCAGCGACATGTGCAAATCGCTGGAACGCACGCACCAATCCATGGTAGTACTCTGAGTCCAGTGCGGCGTTCAAGAACGTTGAGCAAGTCGCAAGAATGGCTGGCCAGCATTCTTCGACGATTGCGGCACAGATCTTGACTTCAGAATGCTGAGGATGGTCTACCAGCGAGAGTGGGTTCACGGGAACGGGGTTTTTCCTAAATGACGCCGACCTTTCCAGCTTGCCCTTTGGCGATGCACCGTCGTGTTCACTTTGGGGTACAGGTGAGTCACGCCCAAACTCTTGTCTAGAGGCTCTCTTTCGGTTTCTTGTCTCGCTTGCAACTGTGATAGATAGGACAAGTTTTGCGAGATTATCAGAGATATTTGAGATGCAGGCCAGTACCAGACTGTAGATATAAGACTCTGGGATTGCGGGTGCCTCCGTCTTGTCAAGTTGATCGATGCACGGAACACGGACTGAGCTGAACTGCGTGCTGATACCCGTGGTTACGGTTTCTGACCCGACCGGTCCCGTCATCAGTCCAGTCATGCCACTAGCCTCAGCAATGGCTTGCTCCGATGAGCCTTGAGTGTTTGAACTGATCGTAGGTAACGACGACTGGGGACCAAGTCCAATCACAGCAGGATTCTCAGAGCTCAGGCGCACGAATGTAGCTATCAACGGTTTGAGGACATCCTTTTCCCCCTTCGTAGCATCGAACATGGCGTAGATTCGTCTCAGGAGAGCATGGTCCGCAAAGATCCCCCGAAAAACCTCCATGCACAGTGCTCTCTTCCAGAAGGTCTCGTCTTGATCAAGGATGTGTGTTAGCACAGCCAGCGCCTCGCCGCATTCTGATGGTAAAATGCCGATATGCCTACGCAGCATCGTGTACAGAATTCGCATCAGTCGGACAGTGGTTGCAAAATTGGGCTTCGCCTTTAGTGCGCCTATAATAAGTGGCATAACCCTGCTGCGTAGAATCTGCGCTTGCTCGGGGTGTTTACTGAAGACAGTGGCGTGGTTTGTTATAACGGACTCAATAAGTTCCAGCCCAAACGTCTGTTGAAGTCCCGAAACGCGGATGAACTCTGGTCGTTGATTCTCTGTCATGAGACACAGGTCGTTGAAGATCTAAACAGGTTAGAGATCGTAACAAAAGACATGGTAGCACATACTCTGTAGGCGTCGGTCGCTGCAGGATGAGTATCTGAGTATTCTGCGTCGCTGTTCATAGATCCTTCGCCTGCTTTCTCTACTTGAAGTCAGTACCCGGTTGTTTGGTATGTAGAGAGACTTACTGTCTTCAGCAACAACTTTGTCAAAGACTGACACAACCAGTTGCTGAAGCGTCGCCGCTGATGTGTGGTTCACAATTGCATTTTTGCTACTCTGAAGCGTAAAGCAAATGTTCAGCGTCGTCACCAGCAAGTTTCCTTTGAGATCGGACGCATAATTCTGAACAAGCGAGGGCAGTGCTTGCAAGATCTTGAGCTGTACATCGAGACCAGCTGATGTAGCTTGCATTAACGCCTCCAGGACCTGATTCAGCTTGGACCTTGGTAAAGCCTGAGCAACGATGAGACGCTGAAGACAGACAATGGCAATTGCGGTGAACTTTGCATTTTTTGTGCCACAGGCGATGATAAAAGGGTTGACGAAGTTGGGTTTTTGAGACAGCTCTGCATGCGAGTCAGATATAGCTTTCACTAACAGCGGGGAGCTTTTAGACTAGACCTTCAGGAACCGTTTGTTCGGACGGATTTCTCAAACTTTTCAATTCTTCTAATGACCTCTCTGCAGCCTGCGATTGATATAAGTCGTTTTTCCCTGTATTGGCGATGAAAACAACTCACCTGTCGCAGGTCATTATGCTTCCTCTTACTCTCCTGAATGAGATTCGTCAACTCGGTGGAAAGGAGTTGTGTCGTCATCTTGGGCAGAACGCGCAGTTTTCCAGCTCAGGACAGAGCATACGATTTCTCCGTAGGTCCATGCAGCTATAGAAGTGATTTTTTCTTGTCGATTGATGATGTATCTATCTTTACAGGGTGTTGATGCTTGTTGGCAGTGATGTGTCCCTTGTAGATGAGGCGGCAGAATTACTCACCGCCTGCTATTCACGTGGGGCAATGGTCAAGGTAATCATGCCAATTCGCAACTTCTCATCATGACTACTACTTCCGAAAGAAGGAGGCTCATAAAGGCGACGTTTATGCTTTTAGTGCAACCACATGGCCTTATTAAACCTGAATTCTAAAGTACTTCATGATAAAGTCGATAAATTTTGGTATGTTTTGTCAATTTCTCATCTGACGCTATATGCCTCTCTTGGTTATCTTATTATCATCACGTAAGGCAAGGTCATATTGCCCTTTTCGGTCATGAACTGAGCATGATACTATACTCATCTGATCAGTCAAGATAGACTATCTTGCTGGTGTCATTTTGCGCATCATAATACGTCCTTCAGAATAGTCCAGCAAATCTATCATTCTCAGTTCATGGTCATAAAAGGAAAGTCCAGCTCGAATCCGCCAAGTAGATGAAGTCAGCTCATGGTATACCACTTGCTCAGTATGTAGACTTTGCTCGCCTCGATGCATCGATTGAACCATAAACGCAGTTCATTTGCGCTGCGGTTCATGATTAAACAGAACAAGCCCTGTGAACCATTCAAGCTAGCAAGCAATACTACATGAGGCCACATCAACGAGCGCATGTTCAGCTTCTGAAGGGAATGCAGCATGTCCCAAAAAGTTGGTGCATCACATAATCTAAATCTCTTTTTGTGGGTTTTGAGAGTTTTACCCAAACGATCGTGAATCGACTTGGCCCAAGCCCAATCTCTAAAAAAGTACGCCGCTTAATGTTTGTTAGTTCGCGACCATGACTTCACCTGCCGGCTGGACCTACCAACTCCATAACCTTGTTTTGCACCTTGCATCTAGCATTTACGAGTCTTAGACGGGGACGTTGTTGAAAAGATAGGAGACAGATTCTCCGTTGTGGGTTCGTCGGATAGCCTGATCAGTCAGTCAGTAACATGATGCACCGAAAAGGCGGAGTATCATACCTCGGCAAGGGTTCCGGACACATCGATGACCTTGAGCTTGGGGCATCGTTCAATCTTGTCACCCACTGTTGAAATTAGTAAACCACATACATAAAAGCGCGAGTCAAAACTTCAAAAACTTACGAGGCACGGCTAGATGAAAGTTAGCATATGAGATTGTACCAATGCATGCATGGGTTACTTACTGTTGGTAACAACGAGACCAGAGAGGACAGAGCTGTTGATGGTGTCAATGGCCTTGCCACTCAGGATACCGTGAGTGACGATGGCATAGACTTCGCTGGCGCCATGCTTGTGGACGGTCTCAGCAGCCTTGGCAAGCTGTAATAAGGTTAGTTGGTATCACAGAAACAAATGTTGCTCACTTACAGTTCCACAAGTGTCTGCCATGTCATCAACCAGAATGGCGACCTTGTCCTGGACGTCACCAACGAGCACCATGCGGCCAACAACGTTGGGGCGAGGGCGCTCCTTGTGAATAAGAGCGAATCCAGTGTTCAAGCGGTCAGCCAGAGAGGTAGCACGCTTGGCGCCACCAGCATCGGGAGAAACGATGACGCAGTTTTCCACGTTCAGGTTCTCTCGGATCCAACGAAGGACAGAGGGCTCTGCGTAAAGGTTATCCACTGGGACGTTGAAGAAGCCCTGAATCTGAGAAGCGTGGAGGTCCATAGTGATGACATGGTTCTGAATAGCTATTAGTAGATTTACAGACAAAGTATCAGGGATAAAACGTACGCATCCCGAAACTTGAAGCATGTTTGCAATCAGTTTGGCACTGATAGGAGCTCGAGACTTGTCCTTCTTGTCTTGGCGCGCGTAAGGAAAGCTGGGGATAACAGCAGTGATACGTCTGGCCGAAGCAGTTCGACAAGCGTGGATCATGATGAGCAGCTCCATCAATCCATCGTTGACATCTCCAGGAGCAGTGGACTGAAGAATAAAGACGTCCTCGTCACGGACAGACTCGCCGATAGAAACACTAGTCTCACGGTTGGAGTAGTTGAGGCTCATAGTGTTGGCAATATCAATGCCGAGTCTTTGAGAATATATCAGCAACTTGTACACCACCTCACAGGCGCTGGTTCACGCCTCTTTGCAAAACAAGAGTAAACATACCGGCTAGCGACTTTGGCACTGATTTCGGGGTGGGAGCTCCCCGAGATGAGTTTGATTTCGTTCGCCATTTGGTCCAACATTGTCGAAGAAGGGAAAGAAAAAGAGCGGGGCGAAGAATTTTTGGCGGCGAGGAATAAATAGCGAGCACCTCGGGTTAGAGTCGGAAAGTTTAGGTATGTGATTTAGGTTGGTGGTTCAACGCCCTGGCTTTTTGTAACAGCAGCGAAATGGGTATCAGGAGGAAGATCAACGAGGCTCCGATCAAATTCCAAAGCCGATACTGACAATGAATGAATGAGGTTCAAAGTTTTCCTTTCCGGGTTTTGAGTTGTGGAGTAGTCGGAGCTACAATACCCGCGTTAACGGAGGTGCCAGGCCAGTAGTTATAGTCTACCTACACCACCTAAAAAGTTCTCCATGTTTTTCTCAAGGCTGGGT
Source organism: Fusarium armeniacum (assembly GCA_013618295.1). NCBI lineage: Eukaryota > Fungi > Ascomycota > Sordariomycetes > Hypocreales > Nectriaceae > Fusarium > Fusarium armeniacum. The sequence goes on along the minus strand of JABFER010000090.1, from coordinate 57,231 downwards.
CATGTGATTGGGAAAAAACAGTGATTGTGCCATTGTCGAACTCTTTGATTCATTTCCATCATTTCAGCTAGAAAATGGATTTGCGGGGGCCGTCTCAACTTTAATTTAGGTGCAAAGACGTGTTGAAGCGGTCATGATGAGCACACTTTATGATTGTCTGACTACTAAAACGAGACAAGACGCCTTTTTTTTTTGCTTCAATCATATAAGCAGGACGACATAAGACATTTTCTCCCAATCAATCAGACGTCATTTTTCAGCTCTTGTCACCCTTTACCTATAAAGTCAGATACCCTGTCGCCTGTCCTTCTACCCCTCCATTACCGGCTTGGATCGGAACTGGAACTGTCTACTAAGTCTACCAGGGTAAAGTAAAAAATGGAGTCGACTTGATTGATCCTTTCTTTGTTCCCTTCCCAAACCCATTCGAAACCAGGACCCAGATCCAGATCCAGACAGACCCGCACCCAGTCTTCTTATGAGAATCATTTCTAAAATCGCACGACCTTAACTAAGCAGGCTTTCAACTCAAACAATTGATTTACGAATTACGATTGCGATTTCGACTTTTGACAAACTGACGAAGCGACCACGATCCTCTCTTCCTCTGAACCCATCCATTACAACAGAATCCCCCACGTGATCCCGCATTCTCGTCGAACCAGTGATTTGATGCCCCGTCACAACTCTTCGCCTTTAAACTTCACCGCTCGCCCGCCTCACGTATCTCATGCAAACCATGTTGGATCCGGGTCATCCTCCAGCATGGCACACCATCATTCCTTTTCGCCGCGGCTGAGTCCCGCCATGGCTTCCACTTCGTCTCTCCACGACATGGGACGTAACCGAAAACTTCGCCTTCTAGTCGCCGCCACCGGTCCTCGCGATACCTCATGGGCACAAGCGCTCGTTGTGCGCCTTTCCAAAAACCCACAGATCGAGGCTCGAGCAATCGTCGACGATGTAGTACCGCGATTAACACAGACCATCATTGTGATGCAGAACAGAGGGTTGGCCCTCGGAGCAGGCGATAGGGCCGACGATATCGAATTCTATCGACAGCAAGCATTCGAGCTAGTGGAATGGGCAGATCTCATGGTCTGCGTACCACTCGATGCCGACAGTATTGCCAAGATGCTGGCCGGCGTAACCGACACTTTCCTCGGCGAAGTACTCAGAGGTTGGGACACACAAAAGAGCATCGTCTTGGTTCCTGGCATGAGCACGCATATGTGGTCGAATCCCATGACCAAGAAGCATCTGAACAAATTGCACCGGAAATGGAACTGGATACGTGTGGTAACGCCGATACTGTGGCACTACGAAGGATCGCCTAACCCGAAACGAGTGCCTAACTGGAACGGTTTCAACGAAGTTTTGGGGATTATAAAAAACCAGGCCGACTTGTTGGGACTCGGGCGAGATGTTGAAGTTGCGACTGGGCTGGGCATGACAGACGATGCAGACGTGAGAGTTCAATGCAAGCTTCCACCCGAAATCTGGACTATTATTCTCGATTATGCAGGGGATTGGGAACTTTCAAAGGCTCTGGGAATGTACACCAACCTTCCAATGCCCACGACATGGTCAAGCCAACCTAGAGATCCCAATGATCCTCTCAAGGTGTATGAGCACGAGCTCGAATGGACAGTTCTAACTTGCAACTCTGCTGCGATTTGTAAGAAGATATCGCAATCTCCGCCAGAATTCCACGACATATCTGCCTTGGTCATCAAACTCGTAATCAAGTTTGGCCTCATTGACGTATTGGCATATATGGAAGCCAATCGTCCGGATCTCTTCAAGGCATTCGACGGCACGACACTACCCACCAAAGCATCCGCTTATTACCCACGCGTCGATGTGCTGGACTATTGGAAACAAAGTGCATGGTTCAGAGATCGTCATGTGTACGATGCGGAAGCAGTCGACGGCGCCTCTAGGTTTGGACATGTTCGTGTTTTAGACTGGTGGTGGAGGCGATCTGGCCTAGGGATGCGTTATACCGAGTCGGCTTTGGAGCAGGCTAGTGGAAATGGCCATCTTCTAGTTCTTGAATGGTGGCGCGACGCAGCAGCTCAGGATGACAAGGTCGTTTTAAGGCCAGGCCGATCACTCTTGTGGGCAACACAGCATGGACAAGCTGATGTTTTGCGGTGGTGGGATGCTTCAGGTATTCCTGCTGCACATGGTGACAGTGTTGCCAAGGTGGCTAGTCGTTGGGGCCAAGTTGAGGTTCTGGAGACCTGGAGGCGCCTTAAAGGAGACGACAAGCTCGTGTTTGATGCCGAAGTTCTTGTTTCGCCTACTATATTCAAGCACTTATCGGTGCTCGAATGGTGGCGTAACTTTGCTCACGGAGAGCTTGAAGGTATGGAGGGCCGAAAGCAACAGGTAGAATTCCGAACTTGCAACATCGAAGAGGCACTTGAAGACAGCATAGGAGATCAGAGTGCTGTTCGACGTTGGTGGACACAAAACGGGCTGAACCTAGGACTGCGCGATGAGGAATGGCTCAAGACGCGATATCTTTAAAGTGCACTCCGGGTCATCAAGGCTAGTACTAGGTGGGCACAGCTACGCCGCAACTCTCCAGCGGTACATCAGCCCTGGACCCGGCCGTACGGAAAGGGTGTGTGGCAGCTGAAATCCTCGCGTGGCATGGAGGTGTGCATGCTGCGTGATATAGTAGGATCGATAAGGGAGATGAGATGCCGGCTCGTGCTAGCATCGGGTAATGATGATCAAAGTTTATTCTTGCTGGCATTGGTACGCCTTTTTGGAGGGGCGCAGGCGTTCTTGTCATTAGTTTAGAGTCTCTTGCTGAGACTGGTCTATCTGAATATTGAAGCATTCGGAGCGTTTGGGAAAGAAGGCGCAGGGATTGTACTTGCAGGCATATATTCACAGGACGGGGATGAAAATGAAGAAGAAGCGTTATGGCGTTTTATGCAATTTTATCTGGGCTGTTAGACTTGGAAATGAGAATACATGACTATCATGGCTACACTTGAACTCTCCGTTGGTAGAAGTTCCAGCACATGTTGACTTTTAGCTGTGAGTTTTCTCAATACAGCATCGAGATGATCAACGATATCAATTCTTATGATTCAGCACCAAGCATAATCGTAGGAACTACGGAGTATAGATAAAGTGTATATCATCTTGGCAGAAATCGCCAAGCTGGAATTGGCATCCGGGGGTGGATCCTCAACGACTTCAAGTCGAGAGATATATCATCAACCGGGCCGGTCCAGTCAAGGGAATAGGGAAGAGAACACGACTAGTGAACTATTAGTTTTATGCACGAATACCGACCGCTCAGTTGTTAGTTTTCAAGCTTATTTTGAGTTTTTAGTTTTTTTTCTCCTTCATGAGGTCTATCATGGGCGACAAGGATTATGTGGTATACTCCACACACACACACATCAGACCCTGGCTCAGATTAGACGGCAAGACATTCAGCCCTTCTCTTCTAGAAGACCTTTCTGTCCATTCATGGGCAGCAGTTTATGCTTCTGTACATGGCTTGTGGCGCTGGGCTTACAGTAGTTAGTTGATCAACCGGGTGTATGCAGAGAAACCGGCAGAGCAATATTTTCCATTTCAGCTGAACCTATCTTCCTATAGAAACAAACTCAATGGAAGAAAATGATAGCAAAATAGAAAGTGAGGGGCCGGATGGCTCCGTGCCCACACTTTGCAGTCGTTCGGGCAGATGGACATGTCATGTTCCTTTTTCTATTACGTTTTTTTCGACTTGGTATTCGTGGGGCCCCAACAAAGCTCCAGATAATCTGGAGAGATCTCGCCTCTTGCTTGTTTTTTCTTTCTGGAGTTTGCGGGGGAGGAGATCCTTGGGTAATTGCGCAGATCTGGGGAAATAGTGGTTACAGCACTTGGCGATTCAAGTGAAGTTATTCACAAAACGTATGGAGGTTAGTTAGTAGGTTCAAAATTTGGAGAAAAAGAAAAATCGGGTGCATGGAAGCTGATGAACAGTTGGGGTAGGGAAAAGAGGAGTACTGTACTGTACCTGTCTAGGCTTCTTACAGCGCATTTCTTATCTTTACTACGGTCCATGAATTCTCCAACCAAAATAAGCGCGCTCAGGGGGGGTTCACTGATAAGAAGATAAAACCGACCCAACTTTTACAAGGTTTGCGTCGTACCTGAACGATGCCAAGTAGGTCCTATTTTAATATGATCCTATGTACCATAATGTCTTGTTTTCTTGATCGCATTAATTCCTTCGCTCATTCCTTTAAACTGAATTCTTCTTGAGAATCAACATCATCACGTAAAATGACTCGCCTACCTTAGTATGCAATCGGTCACACTCCGATAGACCGACCGATGCTAATAGGTAGACAAGGTTCAAACACGCTTAGACTTAAACCCATGCTTAAAATTAAGAGCGGGAAAAAAAGACCTCGTTCATCTTTTCCCCGCATTTCTCCTCTCTGACAGAGACTTTTCTGACGCTGGAGATTTGTATTGGGGGACATGTACATTGAAACCAGTACCTCGGTACCAACATTTACTTGTATTCCATTACGTACAATGTCAAGTTGAATTGTCTGGGGTAACAACCTTGCATCGGAACCGCGGTACAGAAAGGCTTGGAGCGCGTTACAGTTATTAGAGATGATGTCCTAAACTTCCATAAGAGATGTCACTGAACAGATAGCCTAATGACTTACTTGAGTGATTAGTAGCCAGTATAGAGGACTTGAGAATAGGTAGGTCAACTTATACAATGACTGAATTACACAACAATACAGTACAGTACAGCATATTCTAGGTAGCCGCGGTGGATGAGGCGCCGTGAAACTGCCTATCTCGACCCAACCTACTGATAACCGTTGCCCGCACGCCAACATTAGGTAGGCAAGGATTGTCCGCATTCCCTCGCTAGCCTCTTTTCTTCTCTTGGCACCTCTAACGCTCCCCCAAACTGACACTCCAACTCCAAGCTACCACGACTCTACTCTTGCTTTACATACAATTTCGCATTCTCCGAGTCATGCCTTGTCCTACTTCTCCCCACATCATGGTACTGTGTCGCCCGTACTTGCCCTTTTGAGTGAAGACCACCGGCCCGGTCCTCTCTCTTCCCCCGACGTCTTCTTACTGGAGACGTGCACTCTTATTTGCCTCTATCTGCTATTACCTTAGTACACTGCTTATCATGACCCCATACTCTACATTTGGCAGTGGAGAATGTCACCTACGGTAGTGTAGCGTGGTATCCCTTCACTTCCGCGTGTGCATTGCAGTATAATCCCCAGTTTCGGCCAACTTTGTGTTTTGAATAGCTAAACCAACTAGATATTCCTGGTCATAGTAGCTTAATCTACGCCATCAGTTCCTCTTCCAGAAAACCGGGCCGGCTCTCAAGATTCATATCCTTGATCAAGGTTACAGCAAAATGATTCTTCATAAAAAGATCATCTCCCCCCCAATCCCAATGGCGTTTATGTCCAGGCTTGTGTCCACAAGACAAACATCCCTCTTATAACCTCATCTCCAACCCACCACGATTATAGGAAGAGAGTTTGAGTGTTTCTATCAAACCTCGTCTTCTTCATCATGGGTTACCAAGAAGACCCCGAGTCCAAAGCCGTCGATGCTCCCAATGTTTCCGACACAGCCCCTGGTGTTCTCATCGACCACAACACGGTCGATAGAGAATATGGCCGAACCGTGCGAGGTCTCTCCCCTCGCCATGTCCAACTCATGGCCATCGGTGGCTCCATCGGTACCGGTCTCTTCGTTGGTATCGGTGGTGTGCTCTCTAAAGCTGGTCCTCTCTCTGTCGTTCTCGGATACTTGATCTGGGGTGTCTTTTTCGTCTGGCCCTGCAACTTGTGTGTTGCAGAGATGTGCTCGTATCTTCCTATACGTGGTTCCATCTTTGAGCTTGCTGCTCGTTTCGTCGACCCTGCGCTTGGTACGTTTCGCATATCCTGATTACTCGCAAACATATACTAACCAATTAAACAGGATTTGCTATGGGATGGACTTATTTCTACGCTGGTCTAATGCTTGTTTGTGTCGAATACAGTGCTGTTGCGACTCTGATGCAATATTGGGTGCCCGATATAAATCCTGCAGCTTGGGTTGCCATGGCTATGATCATCTGCGTCCTGCTCAACGTCGTTGCTGTCAAGTACTACGGTGAAGCCGAGTTCATCATGGCATCCCTCAAGGTCATTCTTCTGTTCGGTCTTCTCTTCATCACTCTCATCACCATGTGTGGCGGCAACCCCAAGGGCGACGCCTATGGTTTCCGCTACTGGAAGGGTGGAAAGGCTATGAGACCTTACCACGCAGAGGGCGACCTCGGACGCTTCTGCGGCTGGTGGAAGGTTATCCTTTATGCTGGCTTCACCATTGCTGGGTAAGTTTCTTTTGCTTGTCTTGACTGCGTGTATGATCTTACTGACAATATGCGATATGCAGCCCCGATATGATCTCTCTGTCTTCTGGTGAGATTGCCAACCCTCGACGAACCATTCCCCGAGTTGCCAAACTCATCTTCTACCGACTTGTTGGTTTCTACGTCCTCGGTGTTTTGGCCGTCGGCGTCATCTGCAGCTCCGATGATACACGCCTGCTTGGTGCCATTGAGGACAGCGCTGCTGGTGCCGCTTCTTCCCCCTGGGTCATTGGCAGTAAGTTATATATCATGGTCCCAGAAATAATGGAGTACTGACTGAATTCCTCGCAGTTGAGAACCTTGGTATCCACGGTCTTCCGGATCTGATTAACTTCCTCATCCTCACGTCCGGTCTTTCTTGCGGAAACGCGTACCTCTACTCCTCGTCCCGAACTCTGTACGGTCTTGCTCGCGATGGCCAGGCCCCGGCTTTCCTCATGAAGTGCAACAAGGCCGGTGTGCCCATGTACTGTGTCCTCGTCGTCAGTCTTCTCAGCTGCATCACCTTCCTTGTCGCCGGCGAGTCCTCCGTCACCGTCTTCTTCTGGTTCGTCGACCTTACCACGACCGGTCTCATCGCCACCTACACCATGATGATTGTTGTCTTCATTGGTTGGTTCCGCGCTCGCAAGGCGCAGGGTCTCGACAACTCTGCTCTGCACTACGTTGCTCCCTTCAACCCTTACGCCGCCTACATCGGTCTATTCCTGGGCACCGTCGCGCTCATCTTTATCGGTTTCGACAAGTTTGACCCTTGGAGCACGCAGGGTTTCGTCACCAGTTACTTTTGCCACGGCTATGCTGTCATCCTCTTTGTTGTTTGGAAGGTCCTTAAGAAGACCAAGTTTGTCAACCCCAAGAGTGCCGACCTTGTCAGTGGTAAGAAGGAGGTCGATGAGGAGTGCAAACACTGGGAAGAGGGTGGCATTGAGGAGAATTACAAGCGTGAGCTGGCTGCCATGTCTTTCTGGAAGAGAAACTGGGAGCGTCTCTGGTAATCGGAAGGGATATATCTCAAAAAATGCAGCTGTCCAAGTTATAATTCTTGGCTAACACTGTAGTAATACAATATCATTACAAGTTCAACTTGACTATACTTTACTGCTGTGATTCGCTATTTTGTTTGTGATCGGTCCGTCAAACTCTCCCTGGTCTGTATACAATCAAATCCCTCTTATAACATCCCTCGAACCTGCCCTACACTCAAGTCAAGGTGATCACGGTCAACGAAGATCCGGACACAGTACCTACGAATGAGGGCTCGAGGGTCACAGATTATTATCCACCAAGAGATACATGAATCGTTATCAATATCGGTCAACTGGTAACTGCCCATCTGAGTATGTCATTCGATCTCGTCTCTTGGCATGCACATACCCTACACTCGTGGGTCTGAGAAACATCAAATGCGACCGGAACCTTCAACATCCGAACAAAAGGAACGAAGGACTGACTTTCGATCACTGATTCAATTGAAATTGCACACGCCCTCATGAGAATCACGATGCAGGTTTGCGGCAACGAAGTTACTATTACGAAGTTACATTGAAGGCATTGTCATTGTAGCATTACATGATAGGACAAAGCAAAGACGGGACGAAAACCGTCTTCCTCCTATGAACTAAAACAAACGAAACATAGGCTTGCTGCAGAAATACTATATTTTGTTGCGTGATGGATACATAGTAGAAGAAGAAAAAATGTGAGTTTACAAGGTTACTTGAGCTTCGATTGGTTGTGAAACGCGATGTGGATGTTGAACAAACCGGTTATTAAATGAATCGGCAACTGCCTTGGAGACTATCCGTGTTGAAATTTGCTTTCTTGATTCCCGGCATGTGGAGAGAGGTTACAACGTTGGATAGGAAGTGGAAATCTGATCGTGGAGAAAAGCAAGCAAAAGAAAGCAGAAACCAAAACAAGACATGGGAAGAAAAGAAGCAAAGCTTCTAATTACACCATGACCGACACTGATCCCAACAAGGCTGCACCTATCCCCAAAGGACCGAATTGTTCAACGTTGCCCTGAGACAAAACAAGAGTTTAAAAGACGGGAGGATAACTGTAAATGGCAACCTATTACCAAGAATGACCAACAAAATGTCAATGCTGTCAAGGTGATAGATGAAGGGATGTTTTGTGTGATATTGTTTGGTTTCTATCCACTAACAAGGCTGTGCAACGAGCGAGTTGACAGCAACACCTGAAACCACCAGATCAAGAAATAGAAACAGACGATCTACATATAGATATTGTGCTCACCTACCTTCAGACCCTGACTGATCCGTGAACGAGTTGACCGAGAGTGAAAAGGAAGACAACAAGGTCCCGCCTTGCACAATCCCGTGTTTCAGTTCAGGGGCTCCAGCTCTCTTGGGAGAACAGACGGCAGGGCCGATGCGCGAAATGGGATATCGAGAAACGAGACGAGGGTTTGGATATCGTCACATTTAGAAAAAGTGACAGAACATAACCAAAGTACACACAGAATTGGGATCAGACTCTTTTTAATTTAAAGAAACATATTGCCAATATATAAAACCGCGTGATTATTGTCAACAACTATACGATCTACTCCCAGGTTCGGACTGGTAAAGCCCAATAGTCCGTTGACGGGCATTGCATGAGTCGCTAGTTGCGGGTTTGGCATCTCTAGTGACGAACTTCGTTGCCCGCTAGAAGAGGAGACCTAGCTAGTTTGATAATAAACGAAGAGTCGCTTATGGTGAACCCAGAGACAAGATCAGCACGAGGGACCCGGGGGATCCAGTATTGTAACCCTGGCCCTGTCTATGGTAATAAAAGAGTCACCGGAGTTAGTAGCGACATTCACTGACATATGACAAGGGAACAGCTGAGCCTTACTCTGTTCAATTGACGATCTTCGTACCAACAAAATAACAAAATGAAGTTTGACTGAAGACCTCACCGCTGAATGAAATTTCCCCCATATCGCGTCCACGTGTCTTTTAGAGGCAAAAAACAGGCGAGTCATGGGTTATATTGGAAAAAAAGGGAACTCAGGGGTAGAGCCCAACAGTCTAGGAAAACCCCCATATCGCACGACCGTGATAGGTACTCGATCACCTGGAAGGCGAACCAAGCTCTTGGGACTCGAGCCGCGTCTTGTCTCCTTGAGGGAAGAAGCTCCGTTGTTAGCGTTTGCTGGTGTTGAAGTTAGCCAAGGGCAATAAACCGGTCCAAGATTCTCAGTTCCACCGCTTTTGCACGGAGTAGCTAAGAGGTTGTGTGGTGTGTGCCATACTAATTGGAGCTCTAACTTTCCTACAATGGATACTTCCGTTACATCAGAGGCTCAATAAGATGAGGCGCTGCTTCGGGTTCATCTGATCAACGCCCAGGATCCAGAAAATCACTTCAACTAGCTCTTGACGTGTGTGATAGTGCTATTGATGATTCTCAAGTTTGAGTTGGAAGAGAAAAAAGGTTGTTATTATCCGTAATAGCCGCCTCTACTAACACTACAGAAAAGCATGGGCCTAGATCTACAGAAACATATAGTTGTCAGTTAATCACACTATAACTAGAGCTTTGAATCTATAGTGAATCGTAATAAACAAAATTGATATCACTTTTTGTTAAATTTATTAAAAACACCGGATTGGTGGAGAGGATGGCTGGTTCTGCTGTTTGTAAGGCTTCGGAAGACGTGCCGTACCCGTTGGGCCGTAGTACAACAAACGATGGCGCACTGACAAGCAGTAAACATTCCGAATGGATCGAATAAAGGTGAAAAAATTACAGACAAAACAAGGACAGGCAGAGATGGAAGAGAGACGGTGGTTGCCGATTCATTTACTTATAACGCGTTTAGAAACATGCGTGAAACGAAACCGTCGGACGTGCGCGACCATGGGGTGAGACAGACTCTATCATGACCCCAAACAATGGACGGACGTGAGGATGTCATTAAATGAAATAGAGGCTAAAACAACTCGCAATATTACAGATAAACCCCGTGACCTCTGCGTGATGATGTTATAGGACGATATGGGTTGTATACCTTCGTAGACAGGGCAAACGAGATTGATAGCTTGAAGATCGGATCTTGGAGGAGACCCTTTTCCACCAGTTTCTACATGACTACTCTACGGAATACGGAGTACAGGCACACGCAATCAGTATTGGATCGCGTCAACTAAATATCCACCAGTCACTCATCCCCTTGCTAGTCCATGTCTAGCAGGTACACACAGACAGTCAGGGTTGTTGGTAATAGTCAGCTCAGCAATTATTCCGTCATATGCATGCATGCCATGTGCTTGCCCGTTCATCAGCCCTTGCTCCAGAGACGAGGTAATTACAGTAGAGGGGAGGGTCTCGCCAAGTCCAGTCCTCGAACGATTTGCTTCAGCTATAGCTCAAAGCTTCAAAGGTCTTAAGCTCGACGCGATGGCGTTGAGCTTTCCCACTAAATCATTCTCGAACTAGAAATGACATACCAAGACGAAAGTATCATAGCTTTTGGAGAAGCTACTAGTTTGCTTCCATCCAGCTTCTTCTGTTGGTCTTTCCACTGATGATTGCCAGCAATGGAGAAGTAATCCAAATACATATCCGTACATACCTGGTTAATTAGACAACGAGGGTTCCTGCGGGCTGCAAGAGAAGGTGATCGACATTTGGATTTCAGAAAGTCAGAAAGTTGAATCATGTCGATTGGGCAGAAAGAGCCCCTAATTATTAACCTACTTATCTAGTCTGCCTTGTTAATCTGGGCCCTGATCTTTCTCTGCTCTTGGTTCCTGGATACCTATCTTGGGGTGAATGAGGCTGTAGATATTCCCTTTCGCCCTCACTAAAGGAACCTAAAGTACAATCAACAATACGAACTTGAACCGTTGAGTGCGAAATGAAGCGCGCTTTGACTCTGCAGCAGACTGAATCGATGCTGTCATGACCCTTTCTGCCCAATAGAACAACACAGACCCTGTCCGTTTAAACCTTTCAAAGACATCTTCAGCGGCCTCTATTTCGACTGTTGAGAAGTCGCGCCCTGACTGTCCGACCAGCCCGGGCTTAGCAGGTCGGGTACTGTCCATCCAACACCAGCACACAGGGGGGAATAGCGGAGAGAGCAGATCCTCTACTACAGGGGCCTTTTTCATGGGTCTTTATAGCGTAGGTGCGTGGGCAGGAGACCCATCAATCCCCTGGGGTCTTGCGGCTGCCCCTGGACATGGATGACAACCCTGTCCGTGACTTGTCTTTCGCTTCCTAGGTCCCTAGGCTTTGGTTCGGTTCCGTTCACCACTGTCACCACCATTCGTTACGCTCTAGCCCAAAAGTCGAAAACCCTTGTAATTACTACCATCTTTGTGGTGCCTCCATAATAGCAGTACCATGACTAACTCTGTATATCTGGAAAAACAAAATACAAGACAATTAAATAAAGAATGAGTGCATCGGTTCAGCTCAGCTTGGCTGCATTGAGTCCAATTAATGACGGAAACGGCAGTTGTATCAGCTCCCTACCTATACTGCCGAGACTGGATGCTATAGTGGCAGAATGGCTGGAGAATAGCCACTTCTGGACCAAACTGGGACCTTGATTGGATGAAGGCCATCGGAGAGATCGAACAACAATAGAAGGCGGGCGGGCTTCCCTTCTTTTCTGCAGGGACCTTTTTTTTTTTTCACCATAAGACAAACCTGATGTAACTACTGCCTTAGTAGGCATTTAGGTAATAAATGCTCTCAAGAATCAAATCAATTTATGTATGTACTGTACCTCGCTAGTGAGGTATTCTTTGGGAAAGTAGGAGGATCCCTGCCAAGCCGAGGTCAGTTTAGTTGTAAAAGCAAAGCCATGACTCTCTCTTGCATTTGACTTTCGGGGAGGGACCTATCGAAGCAAATGATGGCCCGGGGGTTTGTCTTGGCCGTGTTGGTTCTAGTAGGGCCGCTATTGCAGGTGATGTTTATGCTTTGCTCTGCTGTGAATGGATGACAGATCTCTTTCGGGGAAGAGAAGTTGCCCGCCGTTCAGCTGTTTGCTGTAGGTCTCTCTTTTTCATTGTGCTGCCGCCACTCGGAAGCCACAGTTCATGTTTAATGTGTGGCAATCTGTTTTTCTTTCCTTACTTTTGATTGTCCTCTCATGTCGATCGTAGTTCCGATTGTCTCCTGCGAGTTTTTATTTTTATTCTTTGTGATAGAAACCCCTGTTGACTGACGCACGCCTCAGTCGACTCTCTCGTGCTGTCCGGCTCAGTGGAGAGGCTCATCAGAATTAGAACCCAGGTCGCTTGTTGGTCGGTTAGATCCCATCCCATTCTCCCTCTTCTTGTCGCGTGCAAGTGGAGAGCTACCGGGTTGTGCTTTAACCTGATCGCTGGTTCTGGCGGAATTAATTAGCAGATTGCGACTGGGGAGAGACCCGACCTGATGACCTGACCTTGTTCTCACTGGTGCTGGCTGGCCCTGGGGCTTCTTTTTTCTTGATCGCAGCCTTTTTTCTTTTCTCCTTCCTAATCTCTCACGCCCCTCCTCCACTATACCTCCACACCCCCTCCCCATGTCAAGCCCGATCCAAAGCCAATCCACCTGAACATTCACCGGCCGTCCCTATTCATCTCGACGTCGTCTTCTTATTCCTCTAATCCCCCTCCAATTCCTGGTTTCTCTTGTACTGTAGTATTTTGATCGCCGACTGTCGCTTCGTTCAGCCGATATCTTGCGAGGGGTGAGGCAAAGCAAGAGTTCCAAAGCACACGGCATATACAACAGAACAGCACTTAATATTTTACAGCTACAGTGCGGGATGATACGCCAATAAGACATCATTTGAGCAGTACGACAGAACAAACGGAGCGACCTCTGATATCACCCAAGCGTTCCATCCACGAATCAACTGTGATCGACGTCCAAGACATTCTTTTTCTACGAAATCTATTCGCTGCAATACTTGAAAGCATTAACTTGCTTATTCTTGCCATTAAAAGTATCGGATACCCCATTCGAATACAATCGACGCCACTTTCCTCGCACATGTTGGCTCAAGAGCAGTCGATACCGTGCTGACGAGATAAACCCCAAAGGGGGTAAACGATTAACTGGGCGACGAAACAGTCAAGATAGTTAAGACGTCGCCAGCATCATGCGCAAATTCGGCTTTTCCGGCCGCAAAAAGCAGGCTCCCACGGTTACAGTCACCGCCCCGCCCATGAGCAAGGCCCAAAAGATTTTGGGGGCTTCAGCGATCAACATCGACAACAACTTCTCCAGTTCAACTCTGGACCTTGCTGTACCCGCTCCCGAGACATCCCAGACCCTGAACCATGGCCGTGTCTCTCCGGCAAAACACGAGCGCGGAACGCGGGAATGGGGAGATGAGTCCGAGATCATACCGAGGCACTTTAGAAGCAACGGTGCGCCCACCGACGCGCACGATGATGACGCTTTTGATATGGCGAGCATTCTTCGAAAGCGACAGTCTTCATCGACACTTAACTCGTGGTACGACAAGACCAAGCAGCCTCTTTCTGTAACCCAGCAAACGTCAGCCTCAGCCATGGCCAAGGGTATGCCTTCAAAAGCGGAGAGGATGTTGGATATGGAGAACTCAATTGCCGAGGCCAAGTTGAAGAAGAAGAAACCTACAAAACTCGACTTATCTCACCTTATGGGAAGGCGGTCCAAGAAGAATGAACAACAATGGGAGGGTCCCATGCTAGATCAGATTACGCGATCTCCATCTATTCTATCACCAACCAGTACACCATCTTTACGGGGCAAGCTTTCAAGGCGACCTACAAAAGAGAGTCTAAACTCAGCACACTCGGACACAACCCGCCCAAAAACGGGCGAGAGCAATCGCCGGCCACAAAACCACCTAAACGGTCTACCTAATCTCTACGAACACTATGAGCAAATGTCTTTCCGCTCAATTATTGACGATGAGTTGGACGAGCCCGATGAGGAGGAGCGGGTTCTGGAGAAGTCCAAGACCAGAGATTCACACCAGCCAAAGCCTAGTAGGATTCTTCGACACAGCAAGTCTGAACAGCGCATACCACCAGGCCACCACGCCGAGCACATTGTCTCACAATACGCAAAACGCAATCTGCCACCACCACCTCAGCCTATCATGGCCAAGAAGTCCGACCAATCCTCGCTTACTGACTGCGCTGCAAGTGTTTCTAGCAGACATACCCGCACGTCCAAGGCCTCGAAACGCACGAGTAGGAGTTTCCAGGATGCAGATCTGCAGGGCAAGAGCGTGCTTTCACTATCCTCGGACTCCGAAGACGATGCATACACCGAATCCTCTTCCAAGGGCCAGCCTTCAATACCCGAGTACGCCACATCGGATACTAGCTCCTCCATCGACTTCCGTCCAGGCACGGCTCGAACTTCCGAGAGCGCTGATAACAGCTCGAAGCGATTGAGCAGATCGAGCAGGCAGACAACAGGATCTAACAACTACCTGACCATTCCCAACGGGCACCACCGAGCCCCCGTTGTGGCCCCCAGGTCAAGCTCCCTATCTGGAAGCTCTACCAACACGATCCAAGAAGGAACTGCTGGGCCAACACCCTCTCGAACATCGAGTCTTTCCAACTCATCCGTGAACACTTCGAATACGGGTTATAGCAAGACAAACCTTAACAAAGTCGTCGCTTTATACCCTGAGCCGGACACTCCGGATTACCCTGATTACGAGGAAGACAAGGAGGGCGAAGACTCTGAAAACGAGCCCGAACCTGAGCTCGACTTCCTGCCTGCTATGACTTACATCCCCCATGGATCCATCTCTACTACTGCCGATGCACCAACTCCTCCGTTGAGCCCAAGCTCTGTTGACTTTTACATTCGCTCCGCTCACTCATCAGTGGATGGAAAGGATGGCCACAACCGATTCATGGCGGTTACCCGCCAGGAAGAGATGCTTCTGTCTGCCCTCCGCCACAAGCGACAGACAATGCGCAGCTCTGTTCTCTCCGAGATGGACGAGAAGGTTTCTCAAAAGGGCCACCGATCAAAGCCATCCGAAGCCACTATTACCGAGGAGACGATGGACTTTGACTTCCCAGCACCCCCAACTTTCAAGAACAAGACAACGGTCAACGCAGAGGGTACAACTGTCATTGATCTAAGCCACGAGACACTCAATGGCCACGCAAACGAAACCACTACATCCAACCAACACTCTACGAAACAAGTTCATCACGGACAACGATCGCACAGTCAAGACCACCAGCAGCGGGAGCGCATCCTTCTCTATATCGACAAGGGTCTCGCCGCAGAGCACTCCTTTGATGATTCTGAGCCTAGCCCTGATCTGGATGATTTCTACGACTACAACTTCGACGACGAGTCCGCAAGTGAGGAAGAAATCATCTCCGAGGAAGTGTATACCCAGCAGCGCCGTCTCAGCGAGCGAAAGGGCCGCCACTCAGCCCTCAAACGCCCATCGAGCCGTAACCATCAACAGAGCCCTCCCGCCCAGCGCGACACTCTTGAGGTCGGCGTGCCTCGACCTGACAGCCCAATCTCTCCTGATGCTATGTCAACATCTGCTCCTCGAGTCAACAAGACGATGGCTCGTTTGAGTGCTGTTGGCCCTCCTGCTAAATGGGGATTTGAGGACTGAGCAATACATTCTAATTACCTAATATCCCACTGCGGATTTACGATACATTTTACCGACGCTTATTTCTTTATTATTATCTACACGTATTTGAAAACAGCATTCTGGGGATTTGGAGTACTTCTTTCTTGGATACCTGGATCATGAGGATGATCACGCGCGCATTCAACATTTTCTTTTGTTAGCGATGATTATCTACAACATACTTGTTTCATTTCCTGAACTGTTCCTGATACATTTTTGAGGAAGGTAAAAGCGGCGTATGGGGGATACATGGCCTCTTTGTCATTAAGGCGGAACGGAGGACGATTATGCGCACATATCTTTTTTGGGTATCTCGAACTGTCTATTCTTGCATCATCTCTACGAATCGGCTATGTCTCGAGCTGTTGGGATTGGGGTTTGGAATGAGGACAAGGCGCAAGAGGGGCAGCATGTTTGTTCTCCTTTGATGAGCGTGACGAAAAGCAAACAACAGGAATGTACGGGACTAATACGATGAAGACGGACGTGAAGGGCGAACCATTATTTGAGACGGGCAGCTTTGTGTATCATATTGTAGTTCGCGATAGTCGCATATTCTCGAACAACAGCGGAATAAGGCCATTTGGCTAGTTCTCAACCCATCTCAGAAGGCTTTGCTGATCTTGAAGTTCTGTTTTCTTTTCTCTAGACATAAAGGCGTGATATGAAGTTTGTGGTTTAATGATTTAAGGGTAGGTAGAGCCCTCGGGAGGTTGGGGGATCTTCTTGTTCTGGGATGAAGCCATGTATCTGAGTACTGTCAGTATAGCTTCTCAACTGATGGCAGAAGCCCGACATACCTTCGCAGCTCGATGAGGACAGTCTCCATAGTGTTCTCGCGCTTCCACTGGGCGAGGCAGGGGAGTTGGCTAGGGTCCACCATGCCGTTGTTGGGGTTGACACAGGGCAGGTTGACCTGGCTGATGAACTGGATTGTGGGAGGCTTATCGGGGTATTCGGGACCGCAGTGCATCTTGACGCTGTAGATGCGGTTCTCGTGGACGGACTGAAGCAGGAGATATTAGCTACTTGCGAGTCTAGACGTATTCTACTGCTTAGAGCGGGGAGGGCGCGTGTGCTGTGCTATTGTCTGTCGATTCGCAAGAAACTTACATGAGGAGGGCCAAGGATTGTGCCGTTCCAACTGCTCATGAGAAGATCCTCGGGATCTTCAAGACCGTAACTGCATGCCTCAGCGCCGAGACCCTTCTCTCCCTTCTCGAGCTCCTCCAGTAGGCGAAAGTTGCGAGGAACCTTGGCGGACATGGTGTCAGTTACTCAAAGAAACTCTGTCGCAAGAATATTCGTTTGGTTCGGAGGTTCAAGATGTTTGTAATTTTGCAAACAAAAAGTTCGGACGATATGTAAGACAGAGAAAGTGTGTGATTTCGTGGTGGTTAGATGACGTTGGTGTAGTGGCGGTTAGATATTGGGCGACTTTCGGATCCAGTCGCTCCTTACAGCGCGGGGCACAGACAAGTGAGTACAACAGAAGGGAAGGCGGTATGTCCTCAGGAAAGAGTTCCCCGCCATCATCACACAGCCACATAATGCTAACTACTTACCTAAAGAAAGGTGTTCACTAGCCACCCCGCGTCACATCGAGCTTACCTGTTCTACCGGGGAATTATCGGAATATCGACAGCTCCCCAAGCTCATCCGATCAACAGATCACTGTGTTTTCCCACGTCATTCCCGATTCTGTGACTTGATCCCATCAATCCCGCGATCGATTAAACAATGGCCATGTCCCTCGCGCGGGTGGCCCTCAGGGCACCGCAATCGCAATCGAGGCTTGCTGCCGCCGCCGCCACCATCACGGCTCGAACCATTGCCGCCCATGGACGACACTTCAGTACCACGAACCAAGCTCTCATCCCCTCCGGGTTCGGATCTCCGGTTGTTCCTTCTTACTTCTCCAAACCTCGACTCCCGGCCAATACAGTGATTCGATTTGTGCCTCAGCAGACGGCTTGGATTGTTGAGCGTATGGGAAAGTTCAACCGCATTCTCGACCCTGGTCTGGCTGTCCTCGTGCCCTTCATCGATCGAATCGCATACGTCAAGAGTCTCAAGGAAGTCGCCATTGAGATCCCTAGCCAGAGCGCCATCACCGCCGACAACGTTACCCTGGAACTTGACGGTGTTTTGTTCACGCGTGTCTTTGATGCGTACAAGGCAAGGTGAGTTTGCTGTTGGATTGATCAAGCATGGGGAGCCATTGAAGCACAATACGATCAGACAGCTGACATAAGTGCAACTTTACAGCTATGGAGTTGAGGATGCCGAATATGCTATTTCTCAGCTCGCCCAGACGACTATGCGATCCGAGATTGGTCAGCTGACCCTTGACCATGTCCTCAAGGAACGTGCTGCGCTCAACACCAACATTACTGCTGCCATCAACGATGCCGCGGAGGCTTGGGGTGTTACCTGCTTGCGTTACGAGATTCGAGATATCCACGCCCCTGGTGCCGTTGTCGAGGCCATGCACCGACAAGTCACTGCCGAGCGTTCTAAGCGTGCTGAGATTCTCGAATCCGAAGGTCAACGACAAAGTGCTATCAACATTGCTGAGGGTAAGAAGCAGAGTGTCATTCTGGCTTCCGAGGCGTTGCGTGCCGAGCGCATCAACGAAGCCGATGGTGAGGCTGAGGCCATCCGTCTCAAGGCGACTGCCACTGCTCAGGGTATCGATGCCGTCTCAGAAAGTATCCTGAAGGGTGATACTGGCGCTCAAGCTGCCGTCAGTTTGAGAGTTGCCGAGAAGTATGTTGACGCCTTTGGCAAGCTGGCTCGCGAGAGCACTGCCGTTGTTGTCCCCGGCAACGTTGGAGATATCAGCGGCATGATTGCTACTGGTCTGAGTGTCTTTGGCAAGGTTGGCCAGGCTCAGGCGCAGACCATGGCTAAAGCTCTCGTTGAGCCCAAGAAGGGGGACTCGCAGACCGAGACTGCAGAGCTCGAGGGTCAGTCGAAGCCCGATGTTAAGGAGACAGTTCTTGAGAGCTTCAACCAAGCGACTGCCAAGCGATAAGAACAGAAAGATCATGACTTATCAAGCTACATGACATATCATGGAGGAGCGAGGCGGCATCATCCACACATCAACTCATCACTCAACCACCCAAACATGAATATCCCACACTACCTTTACTATCGGCGTTTAGCGGATGTATTATAGGACCCTGCGGAGGGTCGTTACTGCCTGGCTCTTCGAAAAGAGTTGGGGAAACGGAGAGGAACGTCATCATGTATCAACAAGTTTTCTTATTTCGAGCGCATGGCAAAAGGAGGGAAAATTACGGCCTACCTACCAATAAGTGATCCTAGTTCTCTCAGCACATACTTTGCTGTTGAGCTACGGAGACATACAAAGAATCGAATTCGTTTGACGTTACAGCATCGTTGGTGCACATGATCTCCCTGCTGTTGACTGATCGCCGTTGCGTATCAGCTTTCCTCTTTCATGGTGAAAGACATATGAAGTGATTTTATATCCAAACTGTGCTCATTCTGATTTAGGGGTGTAATATTTACAGATAAAGTCAAGTCCACCAAACTATTTCACGAAAGTCATGGAAGCATGATTCATTATTCCCGTCTCTTCCATATATCGAACCAAATGTCAAACAACGTCAAAAGGGTGGTGGCGTGACAAAGATTATCTATCTTGTTTCCACTTCCATCGCTATTGCAAACGTATGTCGACTCAGAGAAGAAGGGGAATTAGAGCGATAGCACCCATGAATAACCCAGGCAGAACAATCGAGCCACTGTTGCTTCCACCATCGCTATTGCTACTACCACTGCTACCGCTGCTGTCTCCATCGCCACCGCCAGCTCTTGCGCCACTGGCTATGGGGCGGGAGCTGAAGGTAGGGAAAGTATCATCGTCGTCGATGGTAGGGATGGGTTCGATTGAAGGGGCGGTGAAAGAGGGAGAGTCGAACGTGCGTGTTGCGGACTCTTCGGTAAAGGTAGGTTGGTCGTCGTCGTCGTCGTCGTCGCTTGAACCACCACTGCTTCCACCGCTTGAACCATATCTACAGGTGCCATCGCTGGAACAGATCTGTCCCGTCAAACAGTATCCCTTGCCGCAGCAGACCATTCCCTTGGGCATGCAAGCGTCGCCGCAGGCTTCTTGGTAACTGGCACAGCTGCCACTCGAGGAACCCCCAGAGCTACTGCCTGAACCATATCGACATTTCCCATCAGAGGTGCACGTCTGGCCGCTAAGACAGTAGCCGGAGTCGCAGCAGACCATACCCTTGGGCATACAGCCATCACCGCAGGACTCTTCGAAGCTCATGCAGGAACTAGAGCCTCCTGAAGAACCACCAGAAGAGCCACTGCTTCCTCCGGACGAGCCTCCGCTAGTACACGTCCCGTCTGAAGCGCACTTCTCGCCCTCATCGCAGTAGCCCGAGAGACAGCAAACCTTGCCCTCAGGAATACAAAACTGGCCACACATCTCCTTCCCCTTTGTGCAGCCAGAAGGCGGGCCAGAGCAAAGCTTTCCGTCCTCGCAGCAGCCGGTAGCTTGGCAGCGGTATCCACCTTCGCAGTACGTTCCGGATACCGTGCTACAACACTCGCCGCTGGATTCGATACAAGTGTTGCCGCATTGCTTCATGCTGCCTTCGCAACTAGCCGCCGCCATGCTCAGGAATTGAGGACGGGGAGTGAAGCCGGAAAGAAGGGGGAGGCCTTTTTTGTCTCCTTTGGTGGTGCTGAAGTAGACGCTGTCTGTTGCCGCTGCCAGGCCCATAAGGGCGAGAAGGAGAGTTGAGCGCAACATTGTTGAATGGGAGTGTGTATGGACCAAGTCTCAATATGTGGTTTGAAGAGACTTGACCAGAAACAGCTGTCGACTGGACATTCTCTGGTCTTATAAGACTACGGATGGTAACAGGCTACTACTGCATAGTGGGAAATGGGCTGAAAGCCTTCCGTCGAGTCACCGACCGGGTATATTCAACTAGCCAGGTATAACCGTGCTAGTTGATGCATCGAATGAACGCCACTCAAATATCTCCCAGGTTCAGAGGTGCAACCCCGTTTCGCGATGACTTCGTGCGGGTACCACATCCGCTTGTGCAGAGAAGAATCATCCACCAATACAAGTTGTTCTCTGTAGCCACAATACTGTGCCTCGCTAACACGTGTAGGCAGCCGTAGGTTTTCCTATACGAAAACCCCCCATCACTAAGTGTGTGGATTTATGCCTTGGGACCTGAATAGATCTGCGTCAAAGCTAGAGGGTCTCCAAGTGATTCATCCCAAATAGGACACGAGTGCGAAAGAGCGTCAGACGGCACAACCACTTTCCGGATGGGAGAATGTAATAGAAAACTTACCAGACCATCACACATGGACTAAAAAAGTGTTGTTGCTGGTTGAGATGGTGGGGAACTCGAGTTCAGCTCTGCTTAATCCCTGCATCGATCCCAGATAGCCTATCCCAGTTTAACAGGAAAGAAGTTTGTAAGACGACGATCGCTTGGGTCAAGATTGGTCACAAGACCTCAGGACTAGACTAGTCTACCAGAAAGAAGAAAAAATAACCCTTGTAGCTTGTAAAGCTTGTGCTGCAGTGTAACCCAAGTTGCTTCAAGGCTGACCGTTGGGTATGAGTTGAGTCGAAATACACGGGAAAAGGGCTGAACAAGATGAAACAGCCACTTGACAAGCTTGAGATTAGGCTTCTTATTTCTCGCTGCAGGATCCCGTCCAACAATAACGGGTCATTCGTAAACTAACGCCTCTGCCCAGCGACGATCGAAATGTGTGATAGTCGGCCGCTTGCTCTAGAGCATAATTGAAGTCCTAAAGTGGTATCTTGTCAGTGACATTCACGTCCTTGGGATAGAGTTCAATTCCACTTGCATATAAGGCTGACCACTACCCTGTGCCTTGCCTTGATTCGCTAGCATTGATATGCGAAAATTCCCGCATTTTCATCAAGGTTGTAGGGTCTTTAGGATGCAGCTAAAAAGTGATTGACATGGTCCAGATACTTTGCGCGTTGAGCGGTGGAGGTGGCGTTGTTGGCACAGATGCTAACCAAATTACGGGCCCTTGCATAGTGTTGTACTGGAGTTGGTGTTGATGAATGATCATTAAATCTTTCATTGCGGTATCTAGCCACAGCGAGACCAAGTTCAATGAAAAGTAACAATCTGAACTGTGTTCATATGTAACCATTTCTACCAAGCTCTCCGCTGATCCCATACATTGTTGACATGGTACCTTAGCTTAAGGCCATATTTCCGTCTACTTTCACTCAACCTCCCACCCGAACATCCATCTTGACCATAGTCCCAACGATCTCCTCACAGGCAAAAGAAACCTTTAGTTGCTCGCCACTCTTTGCGCTCAGGCCGATGATCATTTCTTTGTTGTCGGCCAATCTTTTTGTACTTCCTCGCCAAAACCAGACAAGTCGTCCGTTGCCCCCTTCAACTACTAATGTGAGCCAGGGTACGCTGCCCTTCCAACTGGGCGTCTTTTCGTTGGCGAATCCGAGGATAGCTCGAGCAATCCAGAGAATCTCACCGGCTGCTTGAGTACCAGGTCCTGGTAAGGGTGTTGGAAGCTCGGGGGTGTATTGGCCGATTACTTCAAAGTCGAGGGTGAGAATGGGAAATCCTGCGACTTTATGCAGCAGTGTCTGCCCAAAAGGTGGGTTTCGACTGAGAATTCGCTCGATGTGATAAAACTCCATCTTGGATAGGTCTTTGATGGTCTTGATGTTAGCTCGAACGAGCCTGTCCTTCTTCGCTGGACCGATACCATCTACTTGCAAGAGGTGGTTGTCACTCTTTTCCCAGACTTCAGCCTTGACACTTCTCAGCATTTCGAGGGTTGTCTGGAGTCCTCTTCCATCACCCCTCTCTCCAAGGATATCAGCCAGACATCTCAACACGCGGTCGAGGAGCTTGTACATCTGACGGAGTTCTTGGTAGAGTTCTTTTCGAGCTGCCCCCTTTAGCTTATTGGGCCAGCCAGCCTTTGTGAGGTCAATCTGCACGAGAAGAATAACCTTGTGCCATGGCTTGGATATGAATTCGGGGATCGGAAAGGGAATGCCTGTGCTTTCGTTGATTGTTCGGAAGAAGACGGTCTCATGTTTTTGGATGGGGAAAGTATTGAATTCGGTCGCAGAGCAGGCTTTCTTGAGAAGGGCGAATGTGTCTGGGTTACTTTTGATCTCGCAGAGGGTTTTGAAAGTCGACTTGGCTAATTGGTACCGTATCTGGATGTCGTGCGAGGGCTGTGAGATCAGACTTTGCGAGTTCGAAGCCGCCTCCTGTGGTTCCGACATTGCGCACGGCATTCAAATTGAATGAAAGTGGTATCTTGAGGCCATAATACGAGCCGAAGGACGCAGTTTTTTAGGAGGTAGATTTGAGGTAAACTTCCTTTGGTCAGGCATGTCTTGTCCGGGTAGAACGTGGAAGGCGCGCCTTCCTTGGCTTACAATAAGTTCGCTATCTCACCCAACTACCAAGGCAGGAGATACTGAATCATCTCACCACCCCGTGCCGATAACGGGCAGTCTGGGGCTTGAGATACAACTAATTTACTAGCACTTGCATTCAAAGTTATGTTGCAAAGCACCGTCTCTCAATTTCGAGCTCTGGGCTAATCTAGGATTGCTGATCTAATCGACTGAAAACCCTTTCTAAGTCTACAGGACATCACACCCGTTGCCTGGAGTTGACTCAGTGCCAGCATCGTCGAGAACGCCAACATCTGCCCATGCCTTCTTGATCACCTTGGCCGTCTTGTCATCAAAGAGCTCCTTTGCACAGTGGATGGTCACATCAGCAAATTCTTTGAACGTGTTCCGCAGCCTTGCTTTGTGCAATCGCATGCAAGATGTGGGGTGGGATAGCGACCATAGTGCTTGGTTTATCTATAATGTTAGGTGCTGGTGATAAAACAGGTGGATGATGGTGATGATGGAGGATTAAGATTCAATATGTCAAGGAAGAGTGATGAAATACCCTTTTAGAAGTGGCAGGTATTCCCCCTTCCTGCTTCCTCCTTGCTCCTTCCCAACACGAGACAATAGTCTCACGGAGGAACTACAGCTGCTTCGCACAGGAAATTATTCTACAATTACCTGATACACAAGACGAATAGTTTAGAAGCGGGTCAAAGATGGCATAAAGTAGCTATATTATTGTCTAAAGTCTAGATGTCGGACTAGATCTGACTACCGTATGTAACATGCCATAATCTACAGCTTCAGTGTGTTTCCAGCAACGCCAACAACAGCGGCCTTGACCTTGGACGCACCGACAAGAGAGTACTGGTAGGGAATGTCAGACTTGGAGATGGAGCCCTTGGGGGCATCGTTGGTAGAGCCACCAAGGTCGACATCGTTGACAGAGATGCTTCCAGTCGTCTTGGAGTCCTTGGAGATGAGGGCCTTCTTGGCGTTGCTGAAAGCAGACGACTCAACGAGAACCTGAGCACCCATGCGAGAGTTGACACCGGTGACGCTGATGTCCTCGTAGTAGTTGTTGAAGACGTGGACGGTACCGAAGCGGACAGAGGGAGCGCGAGAACCAATGTTGGACCAGTGGTTGTTGGCGTAGGTGACGTGGAGGGCACCAGTGTCCTCGTCAGCGTTGCTGTCGGAGTGGCCGACCAGAGAAGCCTTGTGGTGGTCGTGAAAGTAGGTGTTGGAGATGGTGACCCAGTCAGAAGCGTGGGTGACATCGAGGAGACCGTCAAAGAAGTCCTTGTCTTTGGAGAAGTCGGAGGAAAGCTCGCAGTGGTCGACCCAGACGTTGGTGGACTTTTGGATACCGATGGCGTCGCCGTTGTCAGCGACAACGTTCTTGATGGCCAGGTTACGGACGATAACGTTCTTCTGCTTGTTGATGTAGAGGCCGATGTTTTCGAGAGAAGCACCCGCGGCACCGACAATGGTCTTGTCGGACTTGACGCGGATCTTGTTGTTGCCGGTGATTTGGCCCTTGACGTAGATGACCTGCTTCTCGTCTGACTCGGCAGCCTTGCTGAACTCGGCGAGGGAAGAAACGGTCACAGTAGCTCCTCCAGCACCACCAGTGGTACCTCCGTTCTCGGTGGCATAGCCAATGTTGGCAGCATCAGTGATAGCAGCTCGCTTGCCGAGAGTCTTGCCGACTTGCTGGATGGTAGGAGTAGGAACGGCGCTGGCCAGAGCAGCGAGGTTGAGAAGACCGAGGAACTTCATTTTGATAATGTTTGTAAAGTAAAATAAATATGTATTGGAAGATTCAAAGAGTGAAAATTGGAACCAGTCCAACAGTAACGAATGTATAAAGTTAGGGAGAGATGTAAAGGATGAAGGATAGAGAAGAACGGTGACAGACAGCTGTGAGGTCGTCACTTATATACGTAGTATGAAGCCATCACAGCTACAGGTCCTCCATCGTCCTGATTGCCGAACACGCGAGACCCCTGGAACGATAGATGGTGATGTGCAAGTGTAGTTGACTATTCGAGAACCTGAAACATATTTGCACGAATAAGAGATTTCTCCGAAAGTGAAACAAGCGCCGGTGGAGTGGGAATCACCAGAGAAGATGCTGGGGTAGAGCATACTGAAGATACCTGAATAGGAAATTATCAGGATCTGACAGTTTCTACAGCCAAGACTCATTTCTCTTGACAAAGCTTGACGAGATATTGGCTTTTGTTTACAATGCGGTTAAAAATAAGCTTAAGTGGATTAGTGTACAGCAGTGACATACTTATCAGATCCATTCTAGGTGTAAAAGCCAAGCAAAGATATGGTATAATCTACACATACCGACACGTTTATTTCAGATACAGTTTTCTCAATGTTACATTCACTAGATACAGAGTACAAACTCTTCGATCCGAGGTCGCACATCTTTTGGCATATGAAACACAAGTCTACGTTCAAACCTGATCTTTCTGGACCTTGACTCCACACATCACCAGGGTCTCAGATATTGGTCAATGCACGAATACGCGCATTCTCATCAGGCCCGTATTCTAATCAAATCAGATTATCTTATGGATATCGAGGCTGACAAACGTTGTACCTGTATCGGTGTTACGGACAACTCCCACAACCCGATCTAGTACCCGCCATGTCTTCAACAGCCGGGATATACGCAGACGACCATATCCACATCCCAACTCCTGAAAGATGACAGGCCAATCAGTTGCTTCCGGTCTCATCGCCTAATCGCGATCCATCAGTGATATCGTCTGATGTTGAGAAACCCTTGAAGCTTCTTCCATAATCCACTCCAGAATCCCTTCACGTCGTAATTCTTTGGGTACTCTCAACAACATCTCTCGCATGTCATTCACAGTCAGACCATCGCAAGCCTTGACTACACCCTCAAGCCCCTTTCTAAGATGATTTTCTCCAGGCCCAAGCACTACCTTCAGCTCAATATTTGATGCCCCTGCTGCTAGCCATAGAATTATGAGCTTCACCCCTGGGTCACCACCAAAGGCACCACAGCCCCATAGACCAGTGAATACGGAATCGCCTTTATAGGAAGTGAATCCATTGATTGCCTTGCTGATCTCTCGATCAATGTTCTCGGGGTATAAATCGGGTAGGTCGTCGCTGGATGAGCGTTCTACCATGTCCATCTCCAGTGCATCCATAAAGACAAGACGTCCTCCTTGCCAAGATTTCTGGTCTTCGCTAAGAGATGACACGGGACGGGTCTCCCATTCGATATTGCGTCGCTGGCCTCTAACATCCACCATTGCTCTCGCACCTGAAACGGTGATGACTGTGTTGTCGGCCAGATGAGGTGCTACTAGAACAACAGGGTATGCCTCAGGGGCAATTCCAACGAATATTTCCTCCTGAGTAGCTGACTGGCCGAAGCCAATAACCTTGTTCGATGAGACCACGACAGCCCCTCCCTTTCCTTGGATGTGAGGGTGATGGGTATCTGACGTGTGGATGTCCACGTATCTGACCTGCACTGGTCCTAGTTTAGCATTTGCCAAAGACACTCGACTGCTTTGGTGAAGCTCGTATGAGACGGGATTGTGAGTCTCATCTGATCCAGCTTGGTGATCATCCAGTAGGTCTTTTGCTGCGGGTAGATCCTCAAAGTATACAAACAAAGCCTCCAGATACATCTGCACTGCGGTGGGATGTCTCTGCTCTGATGAGTACCAGATGCCTAGATCTTGGTAGCCATCATCGTTCCTTTGGGGTACTGATGAACAGAGAAACTGATGGGTTACAAGACAAGCGACTTGACCACGACTCAATCGAAGCGGAGAGTCCGGTCGAAGAAGCTCAAGTTGTCCAGTAGGGAAATAAGCCGGAAGATCAAGGGTAATATCTCGAATTCTGGGCCATATAAGATCAAGAATCTTGGATTCGTCACGGTCTTGCAGGAACTGCTTTAGAAAGGTATAGTCCCCGTCTTGACATGTTTCTGCATTTGCGGCGATTATCTGTAGTCGGTCTATGAGTTGCGCAATACTCGACACTGGAGTGCTGATAAGATGATGGAGAAGCGGCCAGAATGGAATTTTACCCTCGTCGTCCTCTTCGACTTGTATATCGTCGGGTAAGTCGCTGAAGCGGTCAAGGACTCGACACGAACTTGAGTTGGGGAGAAGAAATAAGGGAGGCCGGGATGACATATTGATGCTTTTTTGCTCTGCTATGTAGTATGATGGAGATGCTAATATTGTCTTTGTATTGCAAGTAGATATAGTTGAGTATTGCTGTCTGTGTAGTTGGCCATTTTGTGTTGTAACTAGGCACTATGTAGAACATGACTCTTTGCCGAAACTGACCCCACTTTCTACATCAAGTAATGTTCAGGATTGTATAGTGTAACATTAGGTATTCAAGTCCATGCATTGCAAGAACTACGATATAGCCATGAACACATAGCCTGAGATATTGTGCCTTTTGAGATGTGAGTAAAGAAGACAAGTCTTTTGTTCGTTGAAATAACTCATACAGTCTCGTGCAACTCTTCGTTCTGTGATCCTCTATATCCATTCCTTCACAGGTAGATAGTTGTTGATACTTGGAATTCTATAGAACAAGGTACCACATGATTTTGGAAATCGATATTATCTGTAGCCAACTTGTTACAAATTCAGCCCAGTATTGACATGTCTTGACCTTCAGACGATATAGCGATTGTTGTTCAAGAGGAAAGAAGGCAAAGACAGTTGTCATTTTGGGCGTGAATCTCTATTATTAGCCAGCCTTATCACAGTTTCAAAATCCAATGTTGGGTCTAATCTCACACCAGCAGATAGCGTACGAGTCGAGAGATATCACAATGCCATATTGGCTTGAACGCCATCCTAATCTCATCGTGCTTACACCCTGACTACTGCAGCCAACACACTAACCTAACTTTACCTGAGTCAGTGCAAGAACAAGCTTGTTTATGCATGACTTGATAACGGGGGGTGATAACCTTTGTGTACCTGCATATCCGCTCCACCCACTCGCAGAAGACGAAGAAGCAAGTAAGTTAGGCCAATTTGTTGGTGATGACCCTTGATAAGTGAGAGACTCTAATCTTACAACTACAATGTTTTCTTCTGCTGTACCAACAAGCCTTGGCTACCACTAACGTCTCATAGCTAAACTCAATCAACAGTCCCGAGAGACTCAATTTGACAAACAATAAAAGCCACGTCTCACCACCAAGACACCACTATCATGAGCCTAACCTTTTATGTCTTTTCAGCTTGAGACTTTTCATTTCCCTCTTACGAGATCAGCCTCATCCACTGTACTATACGTACAATTCAATCTTGGTACCATTGATCGATAGTGTTATCTTTTACAGGTCGTTGCCAATATTTTACCCTTAACACTGCATCACCCCCCGACGACGATCGTTCCTTTATTGAATTGCCCTTGCATCTTGGCTAATTCGCCGCATGCGGGCGTCTTGTCTATGAACGCCCGGCCTCATGGGAAATGAGCCAAGTACTTGGGTATCGAAAAGCAAGCTTCACCAAGAAAAAGCCAAGTAAAAGTTGTCTCTGAGCAAATCAATTGCTTTTTGTTTTCATTCTTTCCCATAGAAACTTCTAATATCTGCCAAAAAATAGGTATCGTACGCATAAAATCTCAAATCCCAGTTGCCAAAAAGTAGTTGTAGTAGTAATTCATCCAAGCCATACATAGTCTCTTTCCATCTGTCAATGTCAAATCAGTCATGTCCATCTCTAGTAGAAACTCTTTTCTTCTCATGTAGAAAAAAAACAAAAACTCTCATCCAGTCATTGTCCGCAAACAGCCAAACCCAATTGACTTGGCCTCAAGCCTTTGGCTACGGGCCAAGAAAGTTCTGGGTAATGAGCTGCAAACAGACACAAGAGAGCAGGTCCTCATTAAAAAACGTTAGGTTCGTTGTTAAAAACTTGTGTAATGTTCGCTTGCCAAGAGCCCTCTTCAGTGTAAACCTGTTTTTTTCTAGCGTTTTTTTATGTTTATGGCCCGTCTCTTTCTTTTTCACCCTGAGTGATACGAAGAGGTTGGCGGGTTGCCTTGGCAAGCATTGTAAGGATCGACTCGAAGTAAGGGTGTAATTAGAATGGCCTGCTCTCAAGACCCCCAAGTGAAGAAATATTGCTAAATCAGCAAGTGAGGTTGCTTAGATGAGGGCCTGCGCAATCATGAGACCTGCAAAGGCAGCAATGATGTTGCCAGTCATGCGAGAGCCAGAGCTGACAGCGACAGGAGCAGTGTCGCTGGGAGATCCTTCTTCAGCAGAGTCTGAGGAAGTGCCCTTATCAACAGCGGCACCAGAGTTGACACCAGAGTCGGGGCTAGGGCTGGAACCTCCAGTTGATGTAGCAGCAGCCTCTTCGGAAGCCACAGTAGTGCTGGCAACAGCAGTGGCAGTGGAGAAGGTGGTAGCAACCTCGGTGATCTTAGTCTCCTTGGTCTCCTTGGCAGACTCAGTCTGAGTCTGAGTCTCGTGAGTCTTGGGCTCATGCTGGGCAGTCTTGGTCTTGGTCACAACAGCACTGGTTGTCTCCTCAACAGTGGAGGTATGCTGGACAGTCTTGGTCTTGGTAGGCTGCGCAGTCTGGGTAGGCTTGGTAACAGTGGTGCTGGCGCTGGTCTTGTCCTCGCCATTGGTATCAGACAGAGTCTTCTTGACATCGATGCTCTCCCAGTCACCAGACTTGTCGGTCCAGAGGTACTCCTTGGCACCAGGGTTCTGACCGGGGGCGTCCTTTCCAGCGTAGTCGACGATGGTGACACTACGGTAGTAAGCATCAAAGGGAGCTTGAGTGAAGTCCGTGTATCCGCCGGCCCATTCTCGAGTTCCCTCGTTGCTGTTCTTGCCACCAGCGACCCAAGTGCCCATCTTGACCTGCATGGGGGTCTGAGGGAAACCATTAACGCCCTTGGCATCGGCAGCGTTGAGGGTTCGGACAACGACATCGTCAATAAGCCAGTCGATCTTGGTGGATGTCCACTCAACGGAGTACTTGTGAGTTGTACTCAGAGGAGCAGAGACGGGGTGGTACTGGGCACGATCGTAGGTGGTGGTATCACCCTTGCTGAAGTAGTTGGACTGGACCTGAGCATCATCACCTCCTACCCATTCCCAGTCCACCTCGTCGAGGTCGTCAGACTGGAGAACGGCACTGGTGACAATTCCCTGTCCCTTGGCAGCCTGGACGACAACATCGACACGGCCAAAGAAGAGATAGTTGTCTGATCGAATTGTGGGAGCCTCGGTCTCCTTGTTGATGCGGAAAAGAGCACCTCGCTGGCTGTACTTGAGTTCTGTGGCAATCATGTTGTGGAAAGCACCGCATTCGCCCTTGGCAAAGTCGCACTCAACCTTGGCGTCTCCAAAAGCAGGGTCAGCAGGACAAGCTATGAGGTTGTTAGTATATGTATAGATTGTCTGCGATCAAGTTGACTTACTCTTCTTCAATGGGTTGCATTCGGTGAAAGTTTGAGCGGAAACCATGCCAGCGCAGGCCAAAGCCATGGCGGCAGTAGTGAAAGCTTTTGTGAGCATTGCTGCTTGTTTTGTATGTGTGTTGTGTATGTGTTGTGTTGCTTATATGTTCGAGTTGTGGTCAAGCAGTGTCTGAGTGATAGTTGACAGTTTGGTGTATACTTCTTAAGCGACAGTGCTTCAGTGTCCAAAAATGAGAGTATTGTAAAGGAAATAGAAAACGAGTATTAAAAGCGTATGAGCGATGATAAACAGACAGACAGATAGATACAATTTCAAAGTTCGGAAAACGAGGGAACAGTCAATGTTTTAATGGTAAACGCCTTTGGTCTCGGCGTCTCGAGACAAGACAAGACTAGTAGAGGAGTCTGAAGGCGCTTCGATCTTGTGGATCTCTTCAACCCCTGCCCCTGGCATAACCTGGACCGTGACCCTTGTAAGGGCCCTCCCGCCAAGAAGGGCCAAGGGTAAGCTAAGCCCCCTGTCATGTTGTGAGAAGAGAGAATCGAGAGACATTCCGGTTTCGAACGAGACACAGGAAAAGAGGGAAAAGCATCTGATGGATGATGGTCTGACACAGCAAGAGTACGTACTCTGGAAAGCTAACAGGTTAGGTATGCTCAAGCCACTCGTCACTGCCAGTGGCTAATATAGAGTTACACAGCTCTCCCTAAACTTTACTCTATCTCACTGACTGTTTGTATTGCACCGTACCTGTGGAAGGAAGTATATTGGCGAAATGATATCTGAGCTTGGCTATCAGTCGCCTGGACTGGTTCGGGTAGGGTAGTCTAGTCACTGGATGAGATACGAATTCGTACAAACAATCTTAGCTTCTTGGCTCTACGGTCATTAGGAACTCAAACCCATGTCGAGTGACCATCGGATTCTGTTAATAATCCGTGATGATCTGCTGAAAAGTGTGGCAATGTGGATAATGTTTAGACGAGCCGTGCTAGCCATGACGTCTTTTCTCTCATCTTTTCGTATAGCAGTTATTATCTACATACCAGGTCCTCTTGAATACCTAAATACATATGTCGCATTGATTATTGTCAGTGAGATTCACAGTAACGATATCCGTTGAGTTTCTAAACCTTCCATGACGAATCCCATTGTGAAACCCTACCTCATGCAGAAGCCAACCAGTCAGAGGCGAGGAGTTCCTGGCGATCATCCTCTTCTGACACGTACCGTCTTGAATTCGTCAACTGGTTTCGTACTGAACCAACTAGAATCCCTTGAGTCAGGAGTCAGAAAAAAAATAAGGAGGCTGAGAGAATTCCAGAGCATGGCAGAATACGAAACTTACCAACCTTGAATAGCAATGTTGATCAATTTTTTCGTAAAAATAGGTCCAACTATTCAGAGTCATAGTTTCTCGGCACGTTTGCCGATGGTTTACAGGGCAATACTGATAAGGGAAATGGGGAAGAACAGGGGGGATAAGAGGCAAAGGCGCACGGAGGAGACGAGAGGCGCAGACCATCTCGGCACTATCTTGGCCTAGTCTGGGCTGGACCCCTGGAAGCTGGGCTACCTCTGGGCTAGGGAACTTGCGGGTGTTCATGTTGCTGCAAGACAATCTCATCTCATCCCTTGGGATTCCCAGGGTCTTGGGTTTGTGCAATCACACATCAAGGGAGTCCCGAGTTCGTATGTGCATGTACATCAATCTCAGCTTTGACTCTTTGGATGTTGATAATTAGACTAATTAACCATCTCCATCCCCATAGAGACGATAAAGCAAACACGAGATGACTAACTCTTGGCGTATGTCACCAGCAACTTGACCAATCTATCGGGTTCTGTTCTTCGTATCCATCTGGTTGTCAAATTGCTTTCTTCTCTTGGCAAAACAATGCACTATCAGAGTGTCCTATTCTTTTGGTGAAGAACTGTTAGTAGAGTCAAGCCGAGCACAGGACAACTTCATCTTAATTCTCCACTGCTAGTGAGTAAAATTCCCCATATCTCTTTCACTTTCAGTCTGTTCTTTTCCATTCACCAACGGTTCAGACCGAAAAATGACCCGCTTGGATGCCGACTTTTCACTTGATATGATCCATCCAAGTTGGAACAGTAGCAATGCTAGTTGCCATTATTGCCATTGTCATTCCCTTTTATCAGTAGACCGACCATTGGAGAGGATCACGAGTTACATAGCTTAGTAGCAGTAGATTAGCGCCGCCACAATCGACTTCTAATTTTACTCTCCATCTTGACCAGTCTAGGTTAGCTTTAGCTTTTATGTCACCTGGACCTACTGTAGGTACGGGTATTTACAGTGATCATTTCTAGTCTAGTCTAGGTCATCCCGAGCTCTAATCCAAGTTCAGCCTCTTGTCATATGTGAGGTTGGGCTCCATCTGGGGTCGCTTGATGGGTGGTCCCTGAACATCGGTCAAGTGCGTGCTGTCGACTAGTTGCATGATTGACACTTTATTACAGTAGAATTGAATATATTAGTTGAGGCCCAACTTTGCTGTTGGTTGTTGGTACTATGTAATTGCATCACTCTATCTGTTTCTCTTAGCTCATCCTTTGTTTCACTTTGTCACATATTCCTCATTCCTCATAAATTGTGTTGTTTGCATAAAACATAGACAAGGTCAATTGAAACTGTGTCATGTCAAGACAGTCAAATCAGGATTACTGATTCAATGATCAAGTTGAGTATTGTATCTGATCAACCAAGACATAACTCTATTCGCAACAAGACACTATTCGAATCTTTTAACCCTTCTCGAATGCCAAGTCTCCACCCCTTGATCTTTAACCGATCCTCAGTTTCAGAATTGGAGAACCTCAACGAATCATTCGTAAAGGGCATTAAACCCTCTGGATATCCCTTGAGAGAAACAAATCCAAGCCTTGACGCGCGGTATTTTTCAAAGTATTTTTTCACTATTCCTTGCATGTGAGAGGTTAAGATTTTTCAAGGTTGATGCATTGGTTGTAAATCACCGCAACTTTGGTCCATATACGAATTGAACGACCTGTCAGTGTCCATCATTCGGTCTTCCCTTGACGTTTGCGGATATTCACCTTGACGGGTTCTTTCTGGTAGTTCATAGGCTGATGCTTCTGTCAGTAATTGGGGTCGGTACTGTACAGTCGACATCTGCAGATCATGTAACCTTGTATAGTCATCTTAACACGCAGTCTTGGATCTGCTCCTTGAGAGGGGCATCAATAGAAGAATCACATATTGAAACCAGATCGAATACTGCCTTGTTCCTGGTGGTTTCTAAAATGCCAATTCAAGCAGTCAAGTTTCAGATCCTACACTTGGAGTTCATGCACTCGTAACCCGAGACGAAACATCTGCGTATCATTTCTCATCCAAGGGTGTCATATCATACGGGTACATTTATCTGAAACTAGAATCACATGACAGCGTGAATGGATTACCACCAGAGTGTATTTGATGCTTGTCCATAATAACTTTGTGCTGATGGCTACCCTAGACTCGTATGTGACAGATGTCAATTTGGTTAATAACCCTGCCAATATTGTCTGATTGATTCAAACAAATGATGTAGAAAGGTTCCCGGTTTAAATATTATACTCTGTACATATTGCATTACTATTGCATGTTGTTGGCAGTATGTCCAGCGTTATAAGCTGACCCCGAAGCCTTGCTCCGACTTAGACTACCATTACACAACCAAGATATCCATGTATAGAATTGATGTCTTTTCTTAGGACTATTGAGTTTCTTTAAGCAGCGTGTATATCCTCTGAGTTCTCCCGAGCACCTTGAAGGGAGCCGCCTAATATAACTCTATACATGGTTTTGTGGCAAGTATCACATTCAGGATTATACAATAACATTCATCGCAGGAGTTGTACAGTCAAGAACGCGGAAATGCTCAGATCTCCTCGACTGATATGTTTCCAAGTACTTAACGTTATTAATTATCTGAGCAAAACTGCTTATCATAAGAGATGGGTGAAACTACGGACCAGAGTGAAGACAGTTGTTAGCGACAACTTGGATCACATCAATAGGCTGAGCAACAAAGTGCACCGTTTACTTAAAGCCTAGTTAAAACAAGTTTCTTTGTGATTTCCTATCGCCGAGGCACGGTAATGCTAGTGTTGTTGGGTAGTACGTCGTGACAATTCTCCATCCCACACCAACACTCTGTGAGCAATCAACCACCCATCACCAGTTCAACTACTAAGAACACGCTTAGAGCATGCAACATTCCTATAAAAGTAACTAGCAAATAAACGACGTATCAAATCGACTTCTGTGAGTCATTTGACAAACCCTCGGATCGTCGGGACGGAACCTAGCCTCGATAGCAGTTGCACAAATCTATCCCAGCTAGTGGGTAACAGAAAAGTTGGTCTCCAAGCTTGAGGGTACAAGAATAAACAGTCCAAGCAGTGTCGTACAAGTAGCATAAACTGTCCCACCAATTTCGTCGCTTGTGCTTCCAGTGGCCAGCTTTTCTGATACCCTGAGACCCGGTTCAACGGCAGTACGAGCAGATCGAAACTAAGGCATACTATCGATCTTTTACCGCCTTCAGACTGTGCCTTGCATGAACTAAAATGGTCTTGAGTGCGGAGGGGAGGATGTCACGGCAGTCTGTGGGTAAGATGGGATGAGAAAGAAAGGCCGCTTGGACGCTAGTCAACTTTTCGAGGTCACCACTAGGAACCAGAATGATGGATTTTCAGAGCATTCATTGTGCGTGTAGAGCCAGTGCTAGTTTGCTATTGAAATGCTATGAATGGGATTTGGATGGGGCTATTTCTTTGTTGACTGGAGAAGTAGACCAACATGATGCAACCCACTTCTTCCATGGATCGAACAACAGAGACATCAGACTTGATGATACAGCATTAATACCCCGGCCTGTCATGATATGCACGATCATGCACTGCAGATAAAGATCCCGAGTGACAGCTGCACGTACATGATTCATGTCCATAACCATGTCCGACCACGTTCGGCTACCTTGTCATGACCATCACTCTCCTCACCAAGTCTACAGCCATCGTGTGACCCTCTCAACTAACTAAACTACCTAAC
The DNA here is from genome assembly GCA_013618295.1 of Fusarium armeniacum. Classification (NCBI taxonomy): domain Eukaryota; kingdom Fungi; phylum Ascomycota; class Sordariomycetes; order Hypocreales; family Nectriaceae; genus Fusarium; species Fusarium armeniacum. Next base: position 21,127 of record JABFER010000090.1, on the reverse strand, counting down.
AAAGGTCCATATAAACAACCGAGTATCATCAGACCAAAGAAAACCTGCCCCAAGTGGGAACAAAGTTATCGACCCAGTGGCGGGCGCCTCTTTTCTTACACGGTTGCAACGGCAATCCCAGGAACCAGGCACCGCTCTTTCATTATGACAACTAGTGTATTATTCTGACCGACTTTATCACGTAGCGTCATAGTTCCCGTTGGAAAAGCTTAAAGCCACCATTCTGCTTTCTCTTTTTTGTGTTCTGCTGAGACGGTTGAAGGCGTTGACGCCACCAGAAAACAGATCTGTGGCGTCTAGGATGGTACCGTTTTGAAACAAAAAGGAAGATCATACTTTTGAGAGATCTAGCGTCAGGGGTCATGACGTTTTCTATTGGGGAGAGCCGTTTGACTCCAACGTCTGGGGCGCTGAGAAGTCGCCGGATTTGGTCAAACGCCATGAGATGGTGGACTATTTCTTTTTGTTCTAGAAGGAAGAGTGTGTGGTGATGTAAGTCGATCGATCATCTGGTGCAAGTGTGTAAGAGACCGAGAGTCGTGGTTGTTGGATAGTTAGATCGAAAGAAAGAAATAGTATATATGGTTCATGAGGCCAGGGTCTCTTTTTGCTTCATCATCACTCTCTTGTTCAGCCATTCTTTCACTCGCTTCTTTCAAAATGGCTTGGCCAAAGTCTTTCGTTCTTCTGATCGCCTCTTACAGCGTTGCTGGCGTTCAAGCAGGCCCATGCAAGCCTCGCTCACCCAGTTCCACTATCCCTACCTATCCGGTACCCCAGTCACTCTCTTCCAGGACCACCACTGTCACTTCTTCAACTACAAGAGTTACTTCTGTGCCTTGCTACGGTCCATACTGCGTCATACCATGCTATGGTCCAGAATGTAGCTCTTCCACATTCGTTTCTGCAAACACCAAGCCTGCTTCGATACCTTGCTATGGTCCGGACTGCAGCTCTAACACTCTCGCTTCAACAACCACCAAAGTTACTTCTATTCCTTGCTATGGCCCATACTGCAGTATACCATGCTACGGTCCTTACTGCAACCCTGGCAGTATATCCACCACTCTCGTTTCTGCAAACACGCAAACTACTTCTATATCATGTTATGGCCCAGACTGCAGTTCTACCACTCTTTCAAGGACCACCAGTCTCTCTACCGGAACAGAAAATTCCTCAGCCACTACTTCTCGCGAAGCTTCCACAGGGACCACGACCATACCTAATGGCTCTTCCACAACATGTCCTTTATCCACTTCTGGCACGACCAACGCACAATCTACAACCAACACTGAGACAACAAAGGATACTTCTGTTACTACCAATGGAAGCTCTACCACAACTTGGCGCAGCACAGACACTGCTTCAACACAAACTGGTGCTTCCAGCACAACCCAACAGACCTCTACTGCTACCACGTCTGCTACAAGATCTGGTACTACAGAGACTAATACACTCTCTACAAACACTGGAAGCACTCTCACTGCAAAAACCGAGACCACCACTGGATCGGCCTCTACCAACACTCTTTCTACAAATACAGTCTCTACAAATACCCTCTCCACAAACACTCTTTCTACAAACACAGCCTCTACAAATACTGGAAAAACTGATACCACTACTGGATCGGCATCTACCAATACAGTCTCTACGGGCACTCTCTCTACAAGCACTGGAAGCAACACCCTCACTACTAAGACCGAGACCACAACTGGATCAGCTTCCACCAACACTCAAAGCAGCTCGGCTACAACGAGCACTACTGTCACGCGCGACACTACCGCTTCTTCAAGCACCACCACAGGATATGATACTTTCACCTCTACAAACACTCAAACCAAAACATCAGAGACGACCACCGGTAGTGGTACTTCTCAGACGTCAGGATGGAGCACTTCTATTGTTTCTACCACAGCAACCTCGGCTACAAGCGAGGGCTCTTCCACTACTCAAAAGAGTACCACGATCTCTACCACCGGAAGCGAGACTTCCGTCATGACACAGTCTTCACAGACGACTTCTATTCCCTATGGTCCTAGTACTTCAACAAATTCCGGTAGTTCCTCGGTCGCTACGACCCAGACTACGACTGGATCTGCGTCTTCTACAACCGGGTCTGTAACTTCTATGACTAGTATTTCTACATCTACTGGCGGTTCTTCAGTTGTTACCACACAGACAGCTTCCACAACTGTACCTTCGTCTTCCGGATCTTCCACTACTGGTGCTTCATCTTCTACAACTGGATCTTCGACTTGGACTGGAGGTTCCACTACAACTGGGTCTGCAACTTCCATGACTGGTGTCTCAACATCTACTGGCAGCTCGTCAGCTATTACGACTCAGACGACTTCTACAACTGGATCTACATCTGCTGGGTCTTCGACTTGGACTGGATCTTCTACATCTGCCGGATCATCGACTTGGACCGGAAGTTCTACTACGACTGGAACTGCGACTGCCATGACTGGTACTTCAACCACGTCTGGCGGTTCTTCAATTCCCACGACCCAGACAGTTTCTTCAACTGGTTCTGCATCTTCTACTACTTGGGCTTCGACGTCTACTGGCGGATCTTCGACTTGGACTGGTTCAACTACACAGTCCACTGGAACTACTTCCACCTGGGTAAGCACATCTACATCAGTGCCTTATTCAGTACCTAGCGGAACATCTAGCGGTTCGACTGCCCAGTCATCAAACACCTCCCAAAGCTCAGGCATCCCCTCCACAACCGCATCCGTACCTTCAAGTACTGCTTCGCAACCCTCAAGCACCAAGGTTACATCAACCACAGCCTCGGGATCATCCACAATCACATCCATCCCATATTCCGTCCCAACGACCATGACAACCAAGACCATATGTGCAACATCATCAGCAACATCAGGCTACCCACCACCACCAAAACCAACTTGTTGGCGTTACACTCTCGTTGATAACCCTCCTACCCCCGGAAACTGTGGCAACACTGGTCTTCGCGGCGGTAAGAAAGCCAGTGTTCTCGGCAAGGGTGATGCAGACAGCCTCGAGACATGTGGACAGAGCTGTGGTGAGAAGACAGGGTGCAAGGCTGTTCTCTACGGCTACGAGGAGTCTAATTACAACAGGCCTTATTGTGAGTTGCTCGATGGACCTCAGGTTCGTGAAGCTGGAGATGATACCGCGTGGAGGTGGTATGACATGTCTTGCTTCAACCCGGACTGTGTTGCGCCACCTGGATATGAATGCGGTTATTAAATGAGTTTGGCATCTTTGAATATTGTTGATTTTGTTTAGCCATGTCATATACCTTTTATACCTTTCATAAATAGAACGTCTATTTACCTTTTTACAATCCACTCTCGGCTACAAAGATCCCATCTCACGCAATATCTCAGCGATTTTAATGTCTACATATTGCTTAACTCGAATCATCTCTAATTGAAATCTCCTATCCGAGGACCAAAATACTCGTTCGGGGCGAGGGTCTTGAGAAAGCAAGACTGAGTCCCATCACATCCCTCGTATGGCACTCTGTTACCCCACCAGTCAAGGTTGATATCGTGATATTGCAAAGCAAAGAACATGACCAGTGCCGATATGGCGATACCTACCGAGAAGGCCGCAGATAGAATATAGTTATACTGGAAAGAATATTAGCACTCGGACGGAACTGTTGTCTAAAAACATACCTTGGCCCAGAATGCGAGATATCGCTTCTTGGTATACATCCAGGAAAGCCAACCAATCGGCACGGCAGGCCAGATGTAACTGAGGTTATACGGTGCCCAAAGCATCCCGCCAGCAAGAAAAACAACCGGGTGAATGCTTCGAATTAATTTAATGTTTGGGTATTTCTTCCCGAGCCACCAAAAGAGAAGAACGATAGCCACGCCAAACGGGAAGCCTACCAGGGCCTCGACATATTGACCTCCAGGGCCGAACAACTTCTTCGGTCCAATAGTCCCCCAAAGCACAGCAGCAGTAAAGAAATTGTTCAAGCCAGGACACACAAAGCGATACGGGGCATCCTGTGTACACACGCCTTCCAGACGTATCTGATACTGCAAAACACCAACAGACACAAGCGTCGACACGAAAGTCGGGACCATCTGTGCCCAAAAGGTAAAACGCGGCGGTATCTTGAGATAGTGTGCCAGTTTCAGGTCTGCGCTGAAGTAGACTGCTTGAGCACAAGTGCTGTATCCAAAGGCTTTGAAGAAACACATGGCAATGGCGTTACCCTCGACAAAGGCACCACCTAAAAACTCGGATAAAACGTTGAGTGAGACGCCAATTCCTGTGGTGGCTGAGATGATACCAACAGGGACGACAAATATCAGACTCAAGATGACACCGAAAGGCACGACTGCTGGTGTCGTATGTGTCGGCCATTGAGAAACGCCGACGACGCCAACGATAAAGGCCATCGTGAGACATACCAAGTACCACAACTCGGGGACTTCACGATATGTCTTCATTAGATGATAGTGCGCATCCAAAACTTGCTCATCCTCGGCTTCATTCTTCTTATATGGGCGGAAACTATTGACTAATCCCTTAAACCCCATGGCGATTGTTCGATGGTGATATAACACACCGTAGGTAATGGCGGCTGTATAGAGGGAGAACAGGAACATGTATGAGCTAATGTGCGCAGCTGACAGAAATGCAGGCGAGTATGCTTCATACTTTTCAGCATCAAATATGCCACGCTCGTCGATGATGGCAGACACATTGTACAGCCCCCCAAAATGATCAAACACTCGGTTTGAGTTGATAGGGAGATACGCAGTATGGTAGCCGTTCCCGTAGTAAACGCCCAATATGACAAAGCAAGTCAGTAGTGCGCCACAGAATAGATTGAAAGTCGTGAAGAAAGGCACCATGAGAGGATCACAGCCCAGTGTGGCTATGTTCCAGTCAAACGTTGGGAAGGGATTGAGCCCCAGGCCAGTATGTCCGCCCGTCAAGTTGGCCAAGTCGCGGTTGTTGGGGGATATCCAAGTCATCCAACTGAACCAACTCAGACCAGCAAAAAGATAGTTCGGTAGCCAAAAGTAAGCAAACATTGCCCAAAATGCTATGCTGAAGAACCTAAAGCGAGATGTGTTCCAGATCCTCTTGAAGGGTCCTGGCACAGGGACATCTCCCTCGTCATGCAGTGCTGTGTTGAGAGCGATGCAGACCAATGTTGTGGGCCACAGGCAATATGAAGGGTAGACGAGGAAGCGCCTACAGATACCAGCAAGTCCATAACCGATAAACTTGGAAGAAAGACTGAGCAGGATCTGATATCCCATGTTCATTGCGTACGACTGGTTAAAGTACTGCGGAAGATACTGGATCCAGATGATGTAATTTGTGTAAGGCGTTCCCATCGAGATACTCGACATGATAGTAATCAGCATGTGTTCCTTCTTGGTAAACCTTCCAGGATTGAGGCTATGCCGCACGCCGAAGAGAGTGAAGCCAACATCAGGCAGAGTCTTCTCGAGGAACTTTCCAAAAGGATACGCCAAGAGTTGAGGCACAGCCAAACCGACGCCAATCATGGGTTGGCGAATCTCGAAGAAGCTATTGATGAACGAGACGGCACAGGAGAAGATGAGACCTATGAACCAGGCTCGTATCGTGGAGCAGGGCATGCTTGGGTCGTCATGGTTATCAACCACGGCACGGACTTCGGCGTATGGTGAGTTGTGTGTAATCAAAGCTGCCTCGATCTTTATCTCTTGTATGAGTGTTTCATGTTGCCGTTCAGGACGTTTCAAGATGTCATACTGGTCTGCAGTGTGTGAGTGCGTGTCTTTATTATGTTCGTGGGTCAATGTACCTAGAAAATACTCGATCTTCTGAATGACTGAGAGAGGAAAGTTGGGATCTCTCTTGTGAAGCTTGTATACATTGCTCATTATCTATACCACGTCAGTTCTTGTATATACAGTAGAGAGATTCAAATTCTCACTTTGTGGACATGTTCGAGGGATAAAGTTGCCGCAATCTGCCTTGCTTCAAGTAAGTCATCCTGGGTAACGTCAAGATCTTTCTCGAATCTACCCCCAATCTCGTATGCTTCCTGTGAAGTAGGGAGTGAATTATGGCGGGACTATAGTTCATGTTAGGTTGACTCAAGACGCAAAGAGAAAACACCGACTCTTTCAGTCAAGTCCACGTCTGGAGTGCTCACTAGGGGCTCTGACTTTTGTGCCTGGCTTGCCATGAGGGCAGAATTTGGGTGGTCATTGATACTGGAGAGCTGTGATGAGAAAGGACGGGTCTCAAGATTTAAATATCCAAGTCAAAATGATAATCGCACAAGACATTGGAAGTAGATGTAATCAAATAGAAGCTCAAGGACAACTTTCAGCCTTATGGCCTTTTGAGGATTACATTATCGGCCGCGCGGGTTATGATTAAAGATGATAAATGCCTTGCTAAGAGATCATGTCTAGCATGCTGCACCAATGAGCTAGTGGTTCGCTGGGGATAAATATGCTTATTTGATAAGCCGCAGGACAAGGGTGAAGTTTATCTCGGCTTGACCGATGGCGATAGATGCAATGCGATGCAATCAACCACGATCCAATAGGTCAAGTTGACTACCTAGTCTAGCATCTACAAACCATTTGACTGGACTGGGCTACTTTAATTGGTGGTCTAAAGCTTACTTTAATCAATGGTAGAACAATTAGACAACGCTCCATGATATTGGTCAGCCTTACTGGGCTGTGCACTTTGGCCACCTTGACTCCACCGAACACATCTTGATGATGAATATTTAAAGTAGCATTTTGTTGATCTACGGATACATGGAGGTAGAATAGGACGAACATGGGCTCAGATGCTTGGCCATGTCGTTGCAAGACCAGCGTCACAAGGCCGGTTTAGCAGCCCAAAGTAGACTTCATATACACCACTAGCAGTTACAAAAGTATAGTGACCAGAAACTCTCGACATTCACATGTGATGGCATAATTAATTTCATAAACAATTTGATTGACAATTTGACTTGACTAATAGGAATCAATGAAACCTGATTAAAAACTCATAAAAAGAAACCAACGATATCCCGATACTGGCGAAAGAGAGTAATTCCACTTTTAATCCATTATTGCACACCTGATTGCGCAAGAGCGATCCTCTTCCAGTGATCACGCTCTTCTTCCAACTTGGCAATCTTGTCTTCCAGTTCCTCCATCTTCATTGCCTTGCGCTCTCGAGACTTTCGTGCTGCAAGAGTGTTGCGAGCACGCTTCATAGCAACGATGTCGCTAGGATCATCGATGATGATAGGAGGCAGAGGCTTGTCTCGCTTGCGGGCATTGACACCAGCCACAGAAGAGTGGCGAGTGGAAGGCGATGTACCCGACTTGCGACGGTTCGAAGAAGGAGGAGACTGAGCATCAGAATCCAACTCGTCAGACTTCATCTCGGGAGAGGTCTCAACGCTCTGCTGAGGAGCAGCAGAGGGTTCCGCAGGGAACAGAGGAAACCAATCTCCACCAGGTGTGTCGAACTCGGCATTGCCAAAGTTGGGAGACACATCATACTGGTCAAAGTCCGGAGACTCATTGTAGATGGATGGAGAAGTCAAAGCCGTGAGGGCCGACGAGTTAGGGGCAGACATGAAAGGTTCTTGAACAAGAAGATCCTGAGGCGAGATAGTCGCCAAGTTGGCAATAGAGCTAGACGCACTGCTGCTGAAGTCAAAGACAGAGGCAACAGCAGGTGAGGAAAAGGCCGTGTTGGCCCCTCCCTCGAAGGCAGTGAAGTCTTCGAGGAGTTCGACGTCTGAAGATTGATGGTGAGCTTGTGGAACTGGTAGACATTGGATCAGAGGGGTACAAACCTGCAGCGTTCATCATCTTTGCGGTTTGTTGCGGGACGCTACCTGTACTCTGGGAGAAAAGAGGTACTGGGGGTCTAGCAGCACGGTTCTGCTTGTTCAATGTGGTTGATGACGAAGGGGCCGAAGAAGCGTAAAACTGGTTCGTGGGGCGGTTGTTGTTGTTTACAGTAGACGAAGGACGACCAAAAGCCTGAAGCAACTGGGCTACTCGTTGATTCTGAACAGCAGGGGAGACAGGCTGTTGTTGGTGACGGTTTTGCAGATGAGACGAGTGACGACGCTGGTTTGGCAGCGATGTTGTTGTAGAGCGATTAGGGAGCTGATCGAACAAGACAAAGTCCTGATGCGGTGATTCGGGACTCTGTAACTGTTGTTGCGCGGATTGTGCCGGCAGGCTGGGACTGGTGGAGAGAAGCCATGGTGATTGGGGATCCGTGGTGAAGACTGGGAAGTCTTGGCCTGAAATGTTGGCGGTTGTGAGGGAACTGGAGCCGAAGCTATTCAAAGCAGTGCTGAAGTTCAGGTCGACCGAGAGGTGAGCTGAACGGGTTGGTTGAGGAGTGGGGATTGATCTGTTAGAGTCCTGAGACGTAATTTTGACTGAGGGTTTGGGGAACAACGGGGAAGGGGGGTTGTTTAGAACATCTTGATGCGCCTTGGGCTTTGTAATCTTGATGTAGTTGTGTTTGTATGAAATTTTGGGGTGAGGAAAGGAAGAGAGGGAAAAAAAGAAAGCCTCAGGACGGGAGATGGGGACAATTTGTATTTCTCAGGCAGCAATCAGAGCGAGGGTTTGTGCGCTCTCGGCGGAAGGTACAAACCCAGAATAGCGGGCCTGAGGTTGACACTAACAATTATTGCCTCAGATGGGTCTATTGATTCGTTAGCCGATGCTTTGCGTTGCCAAGTACTCCAGCCAAAAACAACCAAAAAAACGCGCCCTTCAGGTCAGACAACTAGCAAGGGTCGGGCAATGAGTCACACTTTTTTCGTGCTAAAGCTTATTGGGACTGGCCGAATATCTCTTGGTGCAACCAATTCTCAACATGGCGCATCCTGCGACAGGCCAAAATGTCAAAATCCACGACTAAGCCTCCACCGTTCATCCTGTACGGCATTGTACTGTACAGCAAAGCAAAGCACAACACAACACAACACAATATGTAGGTACTATAGATACCTTACTGTAAGGACTCGACTCTTACTGTGCCAGGCTCAAATGGGGCGCGCCTTGTGATCATGTTTTCCCCGTACTTTCACCTTCACTCATACCCCATCTGAGCGTCATTACTTAGTAATTCTCCTCGCTGTCTTTTTTCTTTTTGTGAGGTTGCACTGTAACCCGGGCAGACTAACATGCCCGCTGTCCTGGCGCAGGCAGGCTTGGAAGTTAGTGTATCCCTCCGTAAGCAACTAACAATGCCCTTGCATCTCAACTCTCTATTGGCCGAATCACAATTCCGCCCTGTTGACGTGCTGAAGAATCTGCCAATCACCATCTATCAACGGGTACTAAAACCGTGGACTCTTGTTCCAACCTCTTATCCCACATGCCATGACCACGACAACAAACCAGTCTCATGTCGCGGATTCTTGCAGCTGACGAGGACGTTTGAAAGATAGGGAAAAAAGAAAAGACAACGAATCATCTCAATAGGGGGCGCAAGTCAACGGTGCCGCGCATACATTGTACAACACATGCATCTCTTATTTGTTTGTTTCCAACTCTGTGTCTCAGTTTGCCTACCAGTCTGCCTACGTATATGACTTCCGGCCCGTCCATCCAGCTGCCGTGGCCCTGCGCGCCATGAATCGGTCAAGAAATTCGCCAGGTATTCTCGTTAATTTCCCCATGTTCCAGTCTTAGTGTATGTAGAGAGTCCTTGAGTTCCTAGGTCTAGGTTTAGGAACATTACCGTCTCAGCCGTCCCATCCGATCGCGATACTACAGTACCTACAGTAGGTGGAATGAGAATTATCCCCATGTTTCAACTCCATCACACTGTGTCAGATTAAATGCCTCTTCTTTTTTCCATGTTAGCCGCAGCAATACTCTTCGTATCGAAGCAGGGAGGCTGGCCCAGTTAGACTTGAGCCATTCAGAGGCCAATAATCAGTGGACATGGGCTGAATCCGAGGCCTTCACGAGTTCAGCCCACTTGTGTTGGGATTCTGCCTTTTTTGGATGGGAAAGTCCTGAAAATCGGCCTTTTTATGTGCCGCGTCTTACTATCGTGTTCCTGGTTCTTATCTCTATTTCCTGACTCTCGGCACCACCCTCCCCGAGATCATCTTTAACTTCCTATCGCAACCCAGCTAGGACGCTTCTTCAGGCTAGTAAGAAGAAGTGGGTGTTGTTGTTTGTCTGTAAGACTGTAACTGGCAAAGCATCTCGACTTTTCTATCCCAGATTGGAAATTATTCGGGACGCGCGAATGGCGACTCAATCTGTCCAAGCTTGATGCTTGATGGCTTGCTATTGTCGGAACCTCCTGTTCAGGACTCCGCTCGACATGTTCTCGTATTGTATTAGGTGGTATCTCAATTCCGTGCAGCGGAATTTGCTTCAAAAATAACAAACATCTAACATCTTGATTCCTCATCAAAATCTCCATTCTTCAGCCCCCCAGCTTGTCCAAGAATGAATCAGCCTGCTTCTTGGCTCTCCGAGCTGCCATTTCCTCCCTTCGCTTCTCAATTTCCCGTCTTCTAGTCTCCTTCTGTTCCTCACGCACCCGCCGTTGCTCTTCCGTCTTACGCCGTTCTTCTGCGAGCCCCTCCATCTCCGTTGTTCGGGTCTCATCGTCTTGACTAAACTTGTAAAAGCCCGTTCCCTTGGTCCGAATTTCCCAATCTGCGTCGTAGTGCTGTGCTGGTGGTGGTGTTGCGCTGCGGTCTCGCTTCCGCGCCAGCTCTTCCATCTTGTCCGGGTCGTCGGGGTTGAAAGCCATGGCTTGTATTGTGTCCCCTACGATGAGGTTGCTCGGCGCGCTGGGTCTTGCCGACATGCGCTCGAGTTCTTCGGCTCCCAATAGACCGCGTCGTGCTCTGCGATCCAACTTTTCCTTCTCAGCTTTGGTGACTTGCCGTACGCGACCAAACTCATCCTCATACTCAACCATCTCGCCGCTTTCTTCACCGTTGTCTTCATCGCTGCTTGTCTCATAGTCTTCCTTTGTCTCCTCTCCTTCCGCCCATTTTCGATCAAAGTCTATTAATGGTGCGGCCTCGTTTTCTTTCGCGACATAATCTCCTCGCTTCATCGCTGCGTAGAGCCGTGCCTTTCCCTCCATTCGTCGCCTAGCTCGTGCCAACTCCTGAGTTTCTTCCTCTGTGCCCGCAACCTCCTTTAATTGCAGCTTTTTTGAGTCATTGGATTCCTTGCTTCGTTTGGGTTTTAAGCCTTTAAATATATCATCTTTGCCTTCTTTTTGAGGGCGAGGACGGCCAGCTGATGTCGCGCCTGACGAGGCGTTTGACATCAACGATGTCAATTGAGCAGTGAAGTCAAGCGAAGTAGATAATGTTGCATCGCGCTTCGGCTTTTTAGTAGGACGTTGTCCATACAGGTTTGGATCCTGTGGCATATTGTCTTTATTCGATGATGTTTGTATGTGTTTTTGAGTAGTTGGTTGTTGTTGATCGTTGCGAAGAAAGTACACGAGGTGAATGTTTATGCTATTTGGGCAGAGTCCAACAAGACCATCGCCGCTCAACCTGAGGCAATCATCACCAAGGGTTGAACGACAACACCGACAACTGGGTTAACATCCTATGATCACTACAAGTAATTATACACTATAAAAATTGAAAACATCATGATTTACAACATCTATCTACCATACTGGACTCTCTAAAGTGGACTCATCAAGTATTAATTGCGAACCCAATTGGTTATTCTTTTAAGTGCCTCCGATTATAGGGTAACCCACCGCGGGGTTCTGTTGCGTGCTCAAATCACTTTCCTGAGTGCCCCGCCATCGGAGCTTGACTTTATTCCTTCACAAGCTTCGTCAACAGTTCTGCAAAGTACTACAGCAATCATGGCCGCTACCAAGCAAGTTTTCATCGGAATCATCGGTAATTGAAACAGTCCAAACTAGAAATATATAACTTTGTAAACTAATATTGCTTACAACAGGCGCCGGAGGCGTTGGCAAGGCCTTCATCGACCAGCTCCAGTCCCTTGCTGCTCGAAAGCCATCCCCGAAACTGAACCTCGCCTACATTGCCACAAGCCGCAAGGCTCTCTATAACGACGACTACTCCCCTGTTAACCTGGAGAATGTCGTCGAGACTCTTGGTTCCTCGTCCAAGGCCCCGCTCGCTCTCGCCCAGGTCGTCGAGTACCTGTCCAAAGCCCCCGCCAAAACCGTCCTTGTCGATAACACCAGCTCTCAAGATGTCGCAGAGCTGTACCCTCTTGCTCTGAGCCGGGGTATCAGCATCGTTACACCCAACAAGAAGGCCTTCTCAGGATCGTACAAGCTGTGGCAAGACATCTTCTCAGCTGCCGAGTCATCAGGTGCCCGAGTCTACCACGAGTCGTCCGTCGGTGCTGGCCTCCCCGTCATTTCCACCCTGAAGGATCTCGTTGAGACCGGCGACAAGGTCACCAAGATTGAAGGTGTTTTCAGCGGCACCATGTCTTTCCTCTTTAACTCCTTTGCTCCTACCGAGGGCCAGGGCGGCAAGTGGTCTGAGGAGGTCAAGAAGGCCAAGTCTCTGGGCTACACCGAGCCTGACCCCCGAGACGACCTCAACGGTCTCGACGTTGCGCGAAAGCTGACCATCCTCGCTCGTCTGGCTGGCATCCCCGTTGAGTCTCCCACCTCTTTCCCCGTGCAGAGCCTTATTCCCAAGGAGCTCGAGTCCGTTTCCAGCGGCGACGAGTTTCTCGAGAAGCTTCCTGCCTTTGATTCGCAGATGGAGGAGACCAAGGCTGCTGCTGAGAAGGCCGGCAAGGTTGTCCGATTCGTCGGAAGCATCGATGCCGCTTCCAAGCAGGTCAAGGTCGGCCTGGAGCAGTTTGATCGCTCTCACCCCATTGCTGCTCTGAAGGGTAGCGATAACATCATCAGCTTCTACACCGAGAGATACGGAAGCAACCCCCTAATCGTACAGGGCGCAGGCGCCGGAGGTGATGTGACCGCTATGGGAGTCACCGCTGACCTGATCAAGGTGCTGTCGCAGATTGCGTAAAAGTTGAGATATAATAGCCAAAAATAAAAGCGCCAAGTTTTGAATTCCCAATAGTTTAGAAGAGAGAAAAACGTGCTCGTCGTGTTTCGCCGTAAACAATCAAAGTGATGCTTTATCTATTCCTGTTGCTATCGCTGCAGCATGTGGGTTCGTGGTGACAACAGTATCGGGCTCGTCAGTCGGTGGAGGATTCTCGTTACAGAGGTTCCTCCACGTCCAAAGAAAGAAGTCGAATATCACAAGAAGAATGACAGGCACGAATAACATGAGACCTAGGCCGAGCTATCCGGACGTTCGTTAGTCGCAAGCGCAAAGACAATTCAAGTCAATCGGCACTTACACAGACAAGAGAGATCAAGTTGACGATAGAGGAATACTCAGTCATCAAAGGACTGAATAGGTTCCATGATGCTTCAGAGGACATGCGAGACATTCCGGGCAACGCTACAGATTGCTTCGAAATAAAAAAGCTCATGACTTGAGAAAAAAACGACGGATGTTGTGGATGGTAGAATCACAAATTCCGAGGCAGCTTCGCTTCAGGGAGGTCGATGCTCCATCTATCGTGGCCCAGCGGACAGGGGTTATTTCCGTCTTAATTAACATGTGCAATGCCAGAGCTGAGTATGTTTCACCGCCTTCCAAATACAGTAAATTCTGCCATGCGCAAAGCTTCATCCGCATCTGCCTCACAAATTATCACAGGAAACTGTGAAGTACTTGAATACATCATCACAGCAGCAACCATGACAGCAGAGCTTCCAAATAAACAAAAAGGCCGCGAGAGGGATCGTGTGAAGAGGACAAAGGATGGAGTCACTCAATTGCCGCGCAAAAAGTTCTATCGCCAGCGAGCGCATGCGAATCCTTTCTCCGATCATATGCTAGAATAGTATGCAAACTGCCCAATCCGTTTCAATTACATTGTAACTAACATGCGACAGCCCCAAATCGCCTGATCACATGGATTGGTCGCCATACTTCCCTCATTATGTTGAGGAAGTAACGCCAGAAGACTCTTCAAAGCCTCCTCGTTTGACAAAAGATGTCGAGATCGTCGATATTGGTTGCGGATTCGGAGGTCTTACGGTTGCTCTGGCTCCCAAGTTGCCAGATACCCTCACACTTGGTAAGTGGAGCAGCAATTTATCACCCGTGAATGTATATTGACCAAATCGCAGGCCTGGAGATTCGTACACAAGTGGCAGGGTACGTTCAAGAACGTATAAAAGCGCTGCGATCACAAAATTCGGACAACATGTATCAGAACGTTGCATGCATCCGAGCAAACACAATGAAGTTCCTTCCCAACTTCTTCAAGAAGGCCCAACTGTCCAAGATCTTCATCTGCTTTCCCGACCCTCACTTCAAGGCCAGGAAGCACAAGGCGAGAATTGTATCGACAACGTTGAACTCAGAGTACGCTTATGCGCTCCGACCCGGTGGCATCGTGTATACCATTACCGATGTTGAGGATTTGCATTTGTGGATGGTACAGCATCTTGAGGCTCACCCTGCTTTCGAGAGGATGTCCAAGGAAGAGGAAGAGGCGGATGAGTGTGTCCATGTCATGTCAACTGAAACTGAAGAGAGCAAGAAGGTCACGAGAAATAACGGGCAAAAGTTTGTAGCATTGTTTCGAAGACTTGAGGATCCTCCGTGGTAGAATCAAATTTAGCGATACTGGTAATAAGGGTCATTCAAAACTGATTATATGAATGTCACATTCTGCATGAATAACAAGACGACATGCGCATAAGCTTAGGCTTAGTGCCTAAAAGTGACACTGGGCATAGTCAAGTCATATGAGGAATGACAGTTCTGTAAAGCACCAGGGGAAACGGCCTTAATTGGACTCATGTTCTCGGAGAAACGTCTGGAAATTGATAATATACTTAATGTTACGAACTTTACTTTCGCCTCATCGATTGAGTACCTGCAGACAATCAATCACCTATCAGATCAGTCATGACTGAGGTGAGGGGTGCTGTCCAGGGTTCCTTGTCCCGCAGACTATTTTGACAGGGGTCGAACAACAAAATGACAGCATCCATCTCCGCTGTAATCGACAGCCACCTCACTAGGCCAGTCCAGTCTTAACCTCCACTACCTACCTATTATCGCATCACCGACTTTACCACTTACACCCATCCAGCTTCGTTCAAGAATGTGGCTTTGAGGTCAACATCCTGGTGATGGCCCTCAAGCGTAGAGATGTTATCGTTGCAGGTCTCGCCGCCTTCATAGCCTGGGGCTTTGCTGCGAGCTGGTCACCCATTCTCCGCTGGGCAGGCCATGCCTTTGTTGCCGGCTCCTTCGTCACCCTCGTCCTTCTCTTGGCCGGCCTCTTCCTTGTCTCGAGACGCCCAAACGACCGAACCCTGCCACCGAATGGCGTCACCTTCCTCAGTCCAAAGTCATGGCGATCAGAGGTGCAGGCGCTGCGCCAGCGAGAATCCTATACTCCAACCCAGATACAACCCGAATCACCCCGCGTTTCCAAGGCCATCGACGACTTGCTTGGCCTCATAGTCCGCGACTTTGTTAGCAGTTGGTATTCCAATATAAGTCGCAACCCTACCTTTACGAACCAGGTCGATAAAGCTGTGCGCGAGGCGCTGCTGAGCTTGTGTGATATCCTACGTGATAAGGATCTAGCGGACCTTGTCACTAGTCGTCTTGTTCCTCTACTCACCGCCCACTTTCGGGATTTCTACGAAGCAGAGAAATCGGTACGAGGCAAGAAGCTTAACCGTTCCGTTACTGAATCCGAAGAACTTGACTTGGCTATTGCTTCAAAATTTCGCGATGGACGCCTACACCCTGCTGCGTCATTGTCGTTTCCCGACACCAAGATGGTTCAGCAAGATTACCTGCGATCTCTTGTCGCAAAGATTATACCAAAAATTCTCCCGGAGAACATGTTGTCTAGTCGAGCTGTCTCCATTATTATTCGCGAGATCGTTGGATGTGCCGTGTTATTTCCCGTGATTCAACTTCTTTCCGAGCCCGATACATGGAATCAACTAATGGAGAACATGGGCCGTTCGACGCTGCAAGACAGATCAACAGTACGCAAGCTTCGGGCAGCTTTGGACCAACATGCTCCCTCCACGCCAAAGTCCAACAAATTAGCCTCCATGCCCAGAGTTGCGCCAGGTGATAGCGAGCGCAAGTTTGAAAAGTTCATCCGTGCTATTCGAAAGGTCAACAACCTGTCGGATGCACGCCGTTTTCGCAGCGAAGTTGCCAGTCAACTCAAGAGGGATTCTCGTGAGGATAATCAGGACCAGGTTTATCTCCGCCGATTGGAGATGGGAAAGAGGCTACTCGATCAACGGGTGACTCACCTTGCTGCTGGTGGTGAACGTCGTCCGCCTGGACCATTGCCTTTGCCATCAACTTCTTCACAGTCCAAGTTGGAAAGCGCGCCACTGGTGGACTTTCTGCGAGATCCTTCAGCACTTTCCTATTTTATGGAATACATGGATCGTCAAAATCTGATGCCCTTAGTGCAATTCTGGCTTGTTGTCGATGGTTTCCGAAACCCCTTGGAGGAGGATGGCCCGGACGATGAGTTGCCATCGACGCTTCCGATGTGGACTGACTCAGATCGTCAAGACTTACAGCAGATCAACCAAGCATACTTATCAAGGTCCGAATTAAAGGTTCCGGACCATTCAAAGAATGAAGTAAAAGAGTTTATCAAAGCAGGGAAAACAGCCACTCCGATGCAGTACTATAGAGCCCGACAGGCTATTTTGAAAGCTCAAAGCGCTGTCTTAGAGGAGATGCGTGCGCGTTTCTTCCAAGGTTTCAAGAAATCTGACCTCTTTTATAAATGTCTTGCAGCTGAAGAAGCAGCCAATAATCAGACCCTCCGATCGACGCCGCAACCAGAGGCACAAACATTGGGGCCGGGTCGAGCCAGTAAGACTTTGCCAGCGAAGCCAAGACCAGTTTCACGGTTGACCACTCAACTATCCAACACGAGCAAACGTACAGGTTCTGCTTCGGACCTCAGGTCATTGAACTCTAACGGCAACGGCCATGGTCATCGAGCTAGGCGCTCACTTGACGAGGGCTCTCTCACCCCTCTGTTCGACGACGACGACATTGATACCGATGGGTTGGGGGATTCTGTGCAAAGCCTGGATGCAGAGACGAACAGCCAACAACTACCGGACACTCAGGTTGTTCAGGCAGTGGAAGAAGCACTGACAAACATCATGGAAAATGATCGTCCCCAGACCGCCGAGGATCTGCGCGCGTCCCTTTTCGAAAATGGTGGCAGTAGTAGTATTGGTGGCATTGATGATAATACCTCGAGCCTCTTCTCAGGCCACGATAACGAATCCAATCGTGGCTCTCTGGATATGGGAATGCGACCAGGTGCCTTGGTTAAAGAAGGGGAAAAGCCAAGCCTTTCGTCGCTTGGTCTTGTCAGTGCGGCCTCACGAATCGGCGTCTTTGTTGATGATGATCTATTCGGTGATAACAACAAAGATCTCCCTGATGACGGCGATCCAGATGAGGGCCCGCCACCCGATGATGAGGACGAAGTGCACGAAGCAGCGCCAGGAGATCTTGGACTGGCCGAAGCAATTACTGCTCTTTCAAATGATATTGATCGTCTAGTAGCACAGGAGGCGGTCGTGGAGTCCCTAACGCGAAAGGCAGAGCTAACAAACAACACTGCCGAGCTGCGCATTCTTAGAAAGTCGAAAGCGTCTTTACAAAGGGAGATTAGGCGCAAGGAGCTTCAACGCCAGCAGTATGTCATCCAAGAGAGCGACAACAGTCTCTATGGCCGCTCTACTATCAAGATCAAATCCATCCAGGTCGGAAGAGAAGAAGATGGCAGAGAGTTTGCCCTATACGTTATCGAAGTGCAGAGAAACGCCGGAGAGCAGATGCCCGCAGCTTCATGGATGATTTCGCGGCGATACAGCGAGTTCCACGAACTTCACCAAAAGCTACGGTCTCGTTACCCGTCGGTCCGAAATCTTGACTTTCCGCGGCGACGTATGGTTATGAAGTTCCAAAGCGAATTTCTACGCAAGAGACGAACTGCTCTCGAGCAGTATTTACAAGACCTATTACTGTTGCCTGAAGCATGCCGTAGTCGGGAGCTCAGGGCGTTTCTTTCGCAAAGCGTAATAACACAAGGTCAAGACATTCTAGATCGCGAAGACAAGAAGGATATGATGACACGGTTGTATGATTCTGTTGCAGATGGCATGGATGATATTCTTGGAAACATCCCCGTTCTGGATCAAATATCTGAGGCTGGCCAGAGTCTAATCGCAGCGGCTACAAACCAGCTAAACACAGTTCCACTCAACGTCAATGAAGAGAATTTCCCGGCCGCTGAAGCCGAGGCTGAATTGAACGCCTTTGAGAATAAGGAACTTGAACCGTTCATCAAACCAATTTGCGATATCTTCCTTGAGATATTCGAGCTCAACAAGGGAAACAACTGGCTCCGTGGACGAGCTGTTGTAGTTGTTCTTCAGCAACTCCTTGGCGGTACGATTGAGAGAAAGGTCCGAGATAATGTCAAGATGCTTGCCCAGGACGAGAGCGTTCTCAAATGTATCAGCTTGGTTCAAGACAGCCTTTGGCCAGGAGGAGAGCTACAACGTGATCGAAAGCCACGAACAGCCGCCGAAAAGAAAAAGACACGGACTGAAGCAAGCTTGATGCTGGCTACACTGGTGCCAGATCTCGCTGGCAGTGTTGTGGGAAGAGTCAACGCTCAGGCAGCGAGTCGTCGTATATTTGCGACATTGAATAACTCAAGGTTGAAGTATGTCATTTGATTAACGAATCATCTTGTGTGAAGGAGGACTTGGCTGACTCGTTTACAGTGCACATCTCGTATTCACTATGATTGATGAAATCGTCTCGGTCCTATTCGAGGAACCGTAGGGCCCTAATGAAAAAAGATCTTCTTATTATTCTCCACCAAGCACATGATAGAGTGCACAGCAAGGCGTTGGGCGTCACTGACAAGGAATCAAGTTGGGCTGAGATGACAATTATGTGGTGATTGACGAAAAATGACTTGCGTTCTGTAACGAAACCTTTTTATGCTGTTATTGAGTTAGTAGCATAGATCCATGAGAGAGAGAGGCGGTGAAATAATAGTAATTACAATGGCTGGTTTCCGTGTATTTTGACTGACAAAAGATCGACTATAAAGTTTGAAGTCTCCTACGTAGTATCCAGCAAACCAGGTACTCACTTACAGCGCCTAGCATGTGCGTGCAGCAGCATTAATGCAGGCGAAGGCGTTCGCATGTGACGCTAATGAAGCAGCTTCAGCGCCCAGGATAGTGGGATCCGGGGCACCTTCTCGATCTGGTATTCTGCCAGATCTGTCCGCCTTTGCCCCAGCCTTCTTCGTCGCGTAAGGTTTAGAGTCTAGCTTGTCCATGTCGCACTCTTCTCCTCTCCACCAACATATCCTCATCATCATTCATCCTCGTCTGCCCGCCACCCCAAGAAAACCCCGCGTTTTCAGTATTTCTTGGTCCATCGCGCGCAACTGGCCCTGGACTTCTGGAATCTCTGGCTAGACCAATACTTCGAATTTTTGCTCATCGCTTTCCGTTTGGATCCCATCTCTCGCTTGACTACGGTCCTCCAACCGGCAACATGACGGAGGTATCAGCCACCCGGCTGTACTTGGGAAACCTCCCTCGCAATGGTCCGGACTCATCGCCCTGACGCTCCTAGTCAAACCACTGACCTGCTGCCCAACAGCTACCAAATCCGACGTCGAGGCTCACTTCGCGACTCATGGCACTGGAGAAATCACCGAAGTGAAGCTCATGAACGGCTTCGGTTTCATCGAGTACAAGGACCCAATGGATGCCCGCGATGTTGTTCCAGGTGAGATATCCCATTCACCATCTTGTTGTGACTCTTGCTAATTCCTTTTGACAGCTTTCCGTACGTCATCGTCCAATATTACTTACCTCGTCCTTGGCTAACTCACGACTTCGAAAGATGGTTCTGATTTCATGGGAGAACGACTTACCGTCCAGTTCGCCCGTGGTTCCCGACATCGCGAGGGCGGCAATTTTGGCAACCATGAGCGCACTGCGCCTCGGCCTCGCCGAACCCCTCATCGAATGCAGATTACAGGATTACCAAATGATACCTCTTGGCAGGTCTGTTCATCCTCCCCGTTATTGATCGCTGGATTCCATGGACCTTCCCTTTGTGATTTGCGCGCATCTCTGGCTTTTCTGGTTTCGACCCATTGGAACTGCACCGGGATTAGTTCCAGGGGACAACAATCAAGGACCCCCTCCCGCTCTTCTGGTTTTGCTTCCTGGTTCTTGTCTTGACGGATTGCGCTTTCGTTTTGTGGATTACATGGACTTCCGGCGTTTTCCCCTTCCTGGACAGCAACTTACGTGGATTCTGGAAATAGGACCTCAAGGACTTCGCACGTCAGTCGAGCTTGGACGTGGTTTACTCCGAAACAGGCCGCGACTCGAACGGCCGAGGGTGAGTTTAACTATGCGCATGTCGGTGTCATTATTAATGAGTATTAGATTTGTCGAATTCGAGACTGCTGCCGACTTGAGAACTGCCGTCGAGAAGCTTGATGGCCGTGAATTCAAGGGCCAGCGAGTCCAGTGTGTTGCCGACGTATGACAAGGTAGCCCCATCTAATTGTAAGGAACGAGAATTGACTCGACGTTGCAGACTCAGCCGGACATGCCTCCTCGCGAGCGTGGCCGATCGCGCTCTCCTGGACGACGCCCCTACCCTCCCCCCATGGACGATTACGACCGCCGTGGTCCTCCCCGAGGTTATAGCCCTCGTCGAGACGGATACGGCTACCGTGACCGCAGTCCGCGACGCGACTACTACGACGACCGTGCTCGCTATCGATCCCCACCTCGTCGTCCTATGGAAGACTATCCTCCCCCTCCTCCTCGCGGTCGATACGATGATCCATACCGACGCGACTACCCTCCTCCCCCACCGGATCCTTATGCCAATGGGCGACCCCCATACGACCGACCTCCCCGAGATTTCCCTCCCCCCCGAGAGGGTGGATACCCACGAGAC